>JAHREE010000152.1:396145-447063 GCA_033628505.1 Tringa tobata
CTGGGTTTGACGCTGATTTGCACGGCCTTGAGCAGGTCACTTGAACAGGGCCACACTTTCTCCATCAGTAAAGTAAGAAGCTACTTCACAGATCTGTCGGAGGACTAATTAGGTTTTATACAGCATTTGAGAGCTGTTAAACATTAATGCTTATTAGGATGAACAGCCACGTAAAGTGAATGACCCAGTGTTTCAGCTACTTATAGAGGTAGTGTTCCTTGGATCATGGATATACAAACACCATATAAACTTCACTTTCACTCCTTATTTCAGCACAAAACCTGCTTCTCTCCTCTGCCTGAGCACAGCTAGTTTCCACTTTTCCAAAGGTGTTATCCTGTCTCAGAAATAAATAGCAACAGGGGAGTTTTCCATCTTTCTGTCGCAGGATGGAGTGATAAGGCAGCAGCCTTTCTGCAATGAAGAACCTGAAATGCTTCAACTCTTCCAGTTCCTGCCCTTGTTCTCCCACAGCCAAATAATAAACAGAGAGTGCTAATTCTTCCTACCTGCATAGATGTTATAACCCCATGGGAGGCCGCATGCATTGCTGGGGAGGTGGAAAGATGGGCAGAGTCTGGGCAAGACCTTGATTACCGATACTTTTATTTCCTGTAACTTAAATTCTTTGCTTCTCTCATGTTTATTTTTTCTTTTATTTTTATTGAGTAAAGCTGTGTTCCCAGACTGATTATCGTAAGGCAATCATTGAACAGTTGTCATCACTGTCTGCATATTTAATTTTGGGTCTGTGCTGTCAACCCTCCCATGTTTGTCATACAAATTAGAAACTTTTGTTTGCATTGAATATTTTCTTTGTATTGAATCTCTGAATAGATCATTAATGATAAGCTATTTCTAAAATCTTTGTCTTCATTTTAAAAGATCGACAGTTTTCCAATGTTATTTTTGTTTAATGACTTCCTGATTATTATTGATTTTCAAGGACATTTTTGTCACATTAGAAATGATCTTTCTCAAACTCCCAACCTTTTGTCCCTCCTCTTTTTGTTCTCGTGTAGTTTGATACACTTTCAAATAAATGTTTTAGCTGGAGATTAATTAAGCCCAAATAAAAATTATAATCCCCATACTAATAGAAAATCTATCCTGTCTTAAAGAGTCAGTATGTATACAACTTTAAAATTTGTAAAGAAATTACTATTGAACGACTGCATTTTGTCTCTTAAGCAGATGCAAAAATATATGTGAACAACTACCTTGAGGTAATCGTTTATATTAGTATGTGATACTGTTCTCTTGGTTTCTTTTGTCTGCCTTCCAAAACGGCTTACACAGCTTTTGTGTAGTTGCCTGTGATTGTTCACTTTCTCTGCTCAATTTTAGAACAGTACCATTGCATAGAGGCAGAGGTTTTCACTTGTCTCACTTCACTTCAGGCTACATCTGGAAAAGAACTCTTTTTTTTTGCCTCCCCTCTCATTTTGCAAATATCATGAGTTTATGGGTGTAAATAGCCACACGGTACTTCAGTCTCTTTGCTTGAGGCCTTAGTGCACGCAGCAAATCTTCTTTCTTTCAGAAGCAAATTGATGTTACAGTTCGATACTCAGCCTTATGCTAGTTACAGCATTGAGGATCAAAACCTTTCCTGCTTGGAAAATCTTGTTCCAAGATTCCAAATCGTGCTGATCTGAGCCTGGCCGTACTTCAACCCAGTCGTTCCAGCCGTGAGCACTGGTGGAAATACTTTTCCTACCCTTATTATTTGTACATCCCGACAGTTTTGCTCACAACCTGTTGTGTTGCAGTTTTCGTGAGAGTTGGAACGCATACAGTTTCTATGCCATACCGTTTAAATGTTGTGCAGAGCTTGCTGGTTTAATCCAAGAGCAGTTATTTTACTGTTGACTTTTAAAAAGAATTTCTTTTTTTTTGAATGAATTACACTGATGTCAGTATACGTTTTATGCTAATCATTGCTAATCTCATTCAAAATACTTTGTATTTCATACTGCATTTTTCAGCTTGATACATTTCTAGTTTCAGACCACTTTGCTGTCTTCCTGAAATTTAACACGGCATTTTGTGACGTGCCGATAGAAACATACTGTATTCATCTGAATGAATATCCATCTTAGGTCGTACAGTATATCAGCAAGTGAATTATTCATTTATTCTGCAGCAGCCATTTAAAGCAAGGGAGCAGCATTCAGTAGCCCTCTGTGTGGAGCTGCTGGCCACACCTTGGCCTGTACTAACAGAGAGTCAGAAGCTTTGTTTGCTGCTCTCCTTTGCCTGGTAAGTCAGTGCCCACATTTTTTCTTTCAGAGCGTGACGAAGCACACAGTGGTTTTCTTCCACAAATCCTAACCAAGCGCCGTGAAAATGTGCCCATAAAGGCTAATACCCTTAAAAGTACGCATAGCATGAGAAAGTGCAAAAAAATGAAATTGCATAGAGCAAAACCAATGGTGCACCACCACGGGGTGCTCAAATTGTTCTGCTTACTGTATTTTCCTGTGGCCAAATACTTTTCTGTCATTTCTGCATGTGTCTGAGAAAATGCATATTCACTGATGCACCTTGCTACAGCTTTTTACGACATTGCAGGATTTTGCTTTTTGGAAATGCCATTGTGGTTTGACTTTGGGATCCGTTTTACCTGCTGGTTCTAGGCTGATGTCTTAGCACTTCACGTAAGCTTCCTGCAGTAGGTGCTTTAAAAATAGGTGCAGATAATGAACGTTCTACTGGTTCTTACATTTAGATTTTTCTAGTTGTAATTGTTACATCTCAATAGCTATCAGCTCATATCTGGCAAAATATGTTGACAAAGCAGTATGTTTCGGAGATCAGGCTTGTTATTTCAGGCATAGCACGTTCAAATCCAGGTGCATCTGTGCTGGCTTGTTCTCAGAGCATTGTACTGTTGCAGTGTGGTCTCACACAGCCCTGGGTCGGGACTAACTTGGAATTGTCAATATTGTATTTTAATTTTACAGACAAACCTGAAAATTCAAGAACTCGTCCAGGGACTGGATGCAACTGGTCAGCAAGGGGAACCCAAACTGCCGGTCATGTATCTCGCATTCCTGAGGAAGGCTGCTGTTAGATAATTGCCAGCTATAAACTTTTAAGTGTGTTTTAGATGAAAAAAAGATAAAGAGGTAAGTTTCAGTCACAGAGGTGACTTAGCACACAGGAGGCAAGTGGGAGCGTGCTTTTCATATAATACTGTGTGGCAGCTGTAGCTCCCACTGTGCCTGTTCTTCCAGAAACAGAGCAGCAACTGCACGGGCATAAGTGGACACAGGGCCCAGGAAATAGACCAGCCATGCAAATGGCATATTTTTCCAAAGGAAATGTTGCAAGAGTCAAATCATAATAACAAACTGAAAAAAAAACCAAACCCCAGCATGTAAAAGCATTCATTTTATTTGCTTTGAAATCACTGCTTGTGATTTTCCATACGTGATTTTTCATGTGTCTTTGTCCTTATCAGTATCCTCTGATATGATAGCCTATAGATAGGTAGATTAGCTGTCTTTTTTAGTATATAATAGTTAATTAAGCAGCACCAGCATTTTCCCTCTGTTCTGAGAGCTGAAGTTTATGTCCCTGAAAGGCCATGGCAAAAAACCTCTTTAGCTTCCATAGCATCGGAACAAGTGCTACACGAAAGCTCTGTCAGTCTTACGTAACGACTGTAGTTCTTCAATTTGAGTTCCATACTATTGCCTATATTTAAGTGCTAGAGAAACCTGTCAGTTTATACTTTTCTATATTTATAATTTATGCCTTCACATAAAGCACACATGGATTCTCTCCTGAGCCTGTAACTACTGAGTGATTCCATTTGTAGATATAATCTACAATTATGTTATTTTTTAAGCAATGCTGAAAGTGTCCTCAGTTTTGGAAGCTGATTTGTTAGTTACTAAATTTTTTTTCTTAAGAAGAGGCAAAAAATGAGTTACAAAGGACAAACAATGTTGTTTTCCATTTTGAATTTGAAAACATGTTGCATGTAATGATTTTCCCTGCTTAGTTAATTACAGCTACCTTCCATAAGGGTTCTCAGTAATGAATGACTTTAGGTTTATGCAGCATATCTCTGACTGTGGATGGACAAAAATTTACACGTTGACAAATATCCTTGTATTTTTGCAGCTGTTTAGGTATCCTTTGGATGTTTGCATAAGTGCTTTTACAGGAGCTAGGGAAAGGAAAATATTCTGATAAGAATGAACAAACAGGAAAATGTGATTGCACTCGTCATACCTACAGAACTTCCTCTGGGACCCATGGTGTAGCCCATGCAGGGTTGCATGGAGGATGGTCTTTCATTTCAAGCCCAGGCCGTTTTTCATGCTGTTTACCCTGAGGCTTTTAATCACAGTACTGAGGAATATATCATTCTCATTACTTTCAATCAAATGATTTCTCAGTTTGTGCTATATCAGTTGCAATGACTTAATATAAGCCGCCCACCTATATCTTTTATTTAACTACAAGACATTTCTGTTAGACATAGCTAACAGGTGTTCCTGTAAATCAAATTACATGCATAGCCTATAAAAATCAACAAAAGACTGTAATTCATCTATTACTGCGCAGGCTCATATTCTGCCTTGATAGTAGAAATTGATATCCTTGCTTAATACAACAATTCAAGAGTAAAATTTAAATAGAATATTTCTAGATGGAGCTGCAGTATAGGTAACAAATACCTATACATTGGTCTTTTCAAGGAATATTGGTATAGTGGTGCTCATAAAATAATAACAATGGAAATTATTTAATTTCTAATTTTAAAATTTCACTTAAGTTTTCATTTACCAGGAAATAATAGTCTACTCTTTTTGACCTATATTTTTTAAATTAACATGTTCATGAATGGTGTAATTGAAAACTGAAAAATCAGGAAAGGAAATACAGTTTCATTTAACAGATGTGAGTTTAGCTAAGATGTAGCTAGATCTAATTTCAGGGACATCAGATCTGCATAAAGCCAGTAATTTTTTAAAACAGCTGCTCACATGCTGCCAACAAAATTTGTGTATACACTTACTGACTGTACGGAATCCAGTATTTGCATGCAAAATATATTTGCAAAATTGGTAACTGTGTCTGAGGTCATATTTACACATCTAAAGTATCCATTCTGTATATGAAGATTCCTGTTTCCTTATGTATATACTCCCGTGAAACAAGTTCCTTCAAGTATTACACTGGGATAGTTTAGATGTCCTGTTCTTCTACTTACAGGTTCGTTCCTGTATGTCCTTTGTCTCCTAGGATGAGTTTTTCAGTTAAGAAATGTTTCTAAATTAGAAAGAAGAACCAAAATGTTAAAATCCAATATACCTAAACCAATTCTTAGCTATTTTTGTTATAGGATACAAGGACTTAATTAAGACACAGTTTTTACTCTTTCCATTATTCTTCTATTTATTGCTTGTGATAGTATTTACTTGCATGAAAGTGATTTAGTTAAGCCAGTTGCATTTCTGTTGTTGACTTTGAAATCAGTTCCACCATAAGAAACTACCAGGAGTAGGAACATAAGTAGTCCACAGATTTAAGGTGTGGTATAACTCATTCCAGAGTAACCTAAATGTAATCACACAGTGATTACTTTGCTGTATTTTAACTAATGTGGATCAAATGCGGAGAGGTATTAAACAGGAAATTACCAGCTGTCATCCCGCTATTCTGTTTAAGTCAGAGATACCTGAGGATCTAATGGTAATAGTGAAACGACTGCTGAACTTAATTACTTTAAAAGGAGTATGTCAGGTATGCTTCAGCATGGTGTTCTTGATGGTTAGGAAGATGGGAGGTTCAAACGTGCTGCATCTGGTGCATGTCATCTGCTTCATGAGGGCAATTATTGCAGCAGCGGTTAAAAGTTAGTTATAAATAATATTAGTTACAGCTGATGTTTAAGTCATAACTTACACACACACTGCATTTAATCTAAGATTTTCCAAGGTGTGCTGGTATAAGGTTAGTTCATCTGCTGCTGTTACAGCTCCCATGAATATCTTTGCAACCTTCACTGACATAGCGCAGGTTGCAAGGATATCACTTTCCTCATAGTCAGCAATTATACATTGATTTTTCTACTTGTGTATATGTAGAGCGGTGAAAGGTGCGAGTGTTTAGAGAAGTGTGTCAATCACAGAGTATATAGTAAGAATACACAAACCTTTGGCTCTATTCTGAACATTTACTACGTAAACAGTAATATATACATAGAATTTACAGCGGAAGCAGGGTCTAGCACAGTGAATAGAAGATTTGGGAAGGTTAAATACCAGTATCCTTCTCCTCTAGCTAATGAGAAACTGCAGCGCACGTGGTAAGAAGGAGTTTGTGAAACAAGGAATAAGCACGTCCAGCCCCTGCACCAGGGGAGCGTGGAGGGGACGTGATGGAGTATTCCACTGTCAGTAACACCAAGAAACCAGTTAATTGTACTTCAGAAAGAAGAGGGAGCAGGTGATCTTGGTACAGTCCAGCTGTTATTCTGAGAGGCTTTGCTTTCTGAGAAAAGCAGGCTGCAGCTGGAAGAGTACCATGAGCTAAAGGTGTCTCTGGGTTTGGTGGTTAGTGGAGGGTCAGCGTAGAGCCCAGTGGACACTGTCCATCTCTCTGATATGGAAGGTTCAGGACTGGAGGTTCTCCTCCAGGGCTTGTGAGACAAGCTCCAGCCTATTTTCAACAGACCTGCGGTACATCAGACACTTTTCTCTCTAGGGAACAAAGGATTCTGGCTGAATTCATGCAAGATGATGGTCAGCCATTCTAAGAGGAGTAAAGTCAGATTGGCAGGTTTCAAATGAGATTAAAGTCATCTTTCTCATGGAATTAGAGCTGGCAGTGGGAGTGGGTTTTCATGGATGTATATCTATGTAGGATTTTGAGTGTACTGCTCCATCATTTAAAACCTGTTTTTCCCTGTAGGAAGAGACCTCTCTTTAGAGACAGATTAGCTCACATTACATCTGCACAGGAAAACAGAGTCCGTTCTCACTGGCAAAGGATGCTTCTTAACATTTGTGATTCTGAGT
Organism: Tringa tobata; assembly: GCA_033628505.1. NCBI lineage: Eukaryota > Metazoa > Chordata > Aves > Charadriiformes > Scolopacidae > Tringa > Tringa tobata. The sequence continues at coordinate 403,186 of JAHREE010000152.1, forward strand.
TTTTGTGTGTGAGTAGGGGAATTGTGGACTGACAGATCACCTGCCTCAGTTACCTCTTGCCCTTAAGTGTCTTACCTTTAGATGTCTGACAATTCCATGACTCAAGTTAAAGCAGATGCTAATTGAAAAAGTTATGAAAAGTTATTGTGTGTGTGAGAGATTTACAGCAGTGCACGTGATGCTGTTCCAGTCTACAGCTTAACTACAACTCACATTTCTGTAACTCGAATCTCCTCTGGAGGAATTTATTCTTGTGGGAATGAAAAGTAATTTGCATAAATTTGTTTAATTACATCTGTGCCAAACTTTCTAGCAATTCTGCATTTGCCTTCCTGCTGTGCTTTCTCACCTTTCCAAGCACTTTACTGTCCTAACCAGCCAATCCACCTATTGGTATCATCTTTATTTCCCAGGGAACAGAGTACCTGGACAACGCGAATGCCTGACGTGACCTTCTTGTCTGATGCTGGGGTTTGGCCATTCTCAGCCTTTTTCTATGCCACAGTTTTCATATCAGCGTAGCTAGAAAATATACTATTTTAATTAGACCTTTACCATACCTCTTCACCTAAGCTAAGATCATTTTGTCAGAACCTATGGAGAAATTCAAGCAAATCCTACTTACCAGATACAGAAAATGTGACATATTTGGGAGTAGTACCATTGCAGCGGAGAAGCAAGGTCTCAGGTGAATTTTTATGCTGTGCCATATTGAAAGTAGGTGCCGGCAAGAAAGTTAAACAACCAAACAATTCCATAAGCAGCAATTTCTTATCAATATGTACTGTACGTTTCTATGCATCCATGCCTCCTGCATCTTCCCACATCATCACCATCTCTTCTCTAAGTACTGTCTGAGGAGGAGAAAGCAAAAGATTTAACTTGTTCTGAACTACTTTTGGGCTATTTCATTGAAAGCCTCATGCAGACTTGAGCCCCTTCTCTTGGCCGGGAGAGAGGAGAGTCTTTTCACCTTACCTTATTTTCCTAAAACTTGTGGAAAAGTTGTTATTTCCAAGTCTTGGTAAAGACTTGGTCAAGGCTGGACAATTATGACCAAAGGGTATTGGAGGAGGCAGACATTTTCACACATGCATACAGCATGATTACATATTCTTAGAAAGCAAGGCTAAACAACATTGCCTTAGAAACCATGTTTATTGAATGCTATAGATACTATTTTTTCTTATGCAGTACATGGATTTTTTTATTCATGGAAGGAATTACTTACTTCATTACTGTAACATATCCAAAAAAACTTACCAATCAGTAAAATCTTAGTAAGCCACTTTTTTATTAACATCAAATTTAGGCTATTTTATTCAGCAGAAACTTCCTTCTGTGTTTCTTCAGCTTACTAAAAAATATTGCAGCAGTATGAAAAATTCATATTGGTGTTGTCACGTGAAGTATTTTACAAGCTACCAACTGCTTAAGCTCCTTAATTGGTGAAAATCATTGAAAAGCAGTGGTCATGGTAACACAAACTTTAAGCCAGCGCTACAAGATGCAGGAAATTATATTTTAGATGCCAAAAAATGCCACAGTAGAGCTATAGGAACTATCGATATTCATTGTCCTTTCCTAAATATGTGACGGTGCCTTCTGGAAACCCAGAACATCAGCATTGTGTTGGGTGTTAACTGTTTGTATGCAGGGCCAAGATAGACCCAACATCTGGAAGGAGGGTTACTCAGCTGTGTCATGAAACCCATTAGCCCATCGGTCAATGCCAACAGAGGGTGACGAAGGGAGATGGGAACCATTGTCCTCTTAGTTTTCTATTTTTGTGTCTTTGCCTGTATTTTTCATCATGTCTTCCGTGACCTTCACGAAGAGCTACTTGTTTCCTTTGCTGTTTCATTGCATGGATTAGCAAAATATCTTTCAACAGTAAGAATCATGTAGAATGATGAAATAAACCAGCCTCAAAAGAAAAACTACCCTTAACTCTATGCCATGCTCCAATTATTTTTTAGCTCAAAGACAGCCCCCAAGACCTGTGCCACCTTTGTGTTTTCCTTATTTAAAATGAAGCACAGCACATCTGAAATCAAATGTATCCTACATTGCAGACAGGCTGTACCCTGCTAATGGCAATCTCTCTGAGGCAGGAGGTTCCACACCATGTTTTTAAAATATAAAGAAAAAGAGTTAGAAAGGGAGGTACCTCCAATATTAAAAAAAAACAAACACACAAACAAACAAACAAACAAACAAAATCAACCAAAACCCCGCAAACAACCCACAAGAGTTTCTAGAAGGAAGACAGAAGTTGTACTAACATTCTCCTAAGTCATTATTGCTATGGAAATTTAATATTGCAGGCTAACACTTTAGTGTCCAGATCCTGAAAAGTGCTGATTTTAACTGCTGCTGTCTTATTCTATTTTAATAAGGCAACAGCACAGGAAAAAGGCTAATAGAACTACTGAAAATTTGTAAGGATGTGGAAAGTTGTCTCGGCAGTTGAATATGCTTCTGAACTAAGGGAATGAATAGAGCAAAATGAGGAAGAAATGGGCAGAAAGACAGTGAAGGAGAACATCTCAATAGGCACAGTGGTGGCAGGGATGTATTTACAGTGACAAAATAGGGCCTCATAGCCAAGAAAATTAGACACAAAGGTAGACGATGGAGATACTGAGGAGGTGTCACCCAACACTGAGGGTACAGATGGGCTCTTTTAGGAATACTTGTCAGAATGATAATGACATGAAACTGTAGTTACAAGTAAAGCTTTATTTTCTTTGCAGGATATTATGAGTAGCACGGAAGTTGTGATTACAATAGCACAGGTTTTCTACAATCAGAATCTATGTAGGACAATTTGTAAGTAGAATCATAGAATGATAGAGTGGTTTAGGTTGGAAGAGACCTTAAAAATCTTCTGGTTCCAACCTCCCTGCCATGGGCAGGGACACATCCCACCAGACCAGGTTGCTCAAAGCCCCATCCGACATGGCCTTGAACCCCTCCAGGGATGGGGCAGCCACAGCTGCTCGGGGCAACCTGTTCCAGGGTCTCACCACCCTCACAGCAAAGAATTTCTTCCTAATATGTAATCTCAGTCTCTCCTCTTTCAGTTTAAAACCATTCCCCTTGTCCTATGGCTCCACTACCTGATGAAGAGTCCCTCCCCATTTCTCCTGTAGCCCCTGTAGGGACTGGAAGAGGCAATAAGGTCCCAGTGGAGCCTTCTCTTCTCCAGACTCACAACCCCAACTCTCTCAGCCTGTCCACAGGAGTGGTGCTCCAGCCCTCTGATCACCTTTGTGGCCTCCTCTGGACTTGGTCCAAGAGGTCCATGTCCTTCTGATGCTGGTGGCCCCAGAGCTGGAGACAGAATCCCCCAACTTGCCCTGCTGGCCACGCTGGGGATGCAGCCCAGGATGCGGGTGGCTTTCTGGGCTGCCAGCCCACATTGCCAGCTCATGTTGAGCTTCTCATCCACCAACAGCCCCAAGTCCTTCTCCTATAATAAATAGCATAATACAGAATTTATAATATGATTTAACATATGATTTCTCATCACCTGGGCCCTCTGCAGGTTGGGTGGGATCTTAAAGTTTGGTTTGCCTTGGAACTTGTTCCCCTTGGAACTCGTGACAGCTTCATTTCATGGACAATGCTCTGTGCCATGACTCTTCTGTCGTTTGTTCCAGGGCCATCCCCACCACAGGCTGGCCAGGTGCCTGGGACCATCAAGGCTGGTGAGGTGGGCAGTAACCAGCCTGGCATTGGGGACCTTGAGGGATGGGAGGAAGAAATCTGGTTTATCCGCTTGGTGCATGGGACCTTCAGGGCCTGATCGTGAGGGGAAGGGAATGAATGTGACCCACACGGTCACAGAGAATGGCTGCTTCCTCAAAAAAATGGAGTTAGCCACGCTAATCACGTTACCAGGGTCAGGGATAGGGGTTACCGGTCACAGAAAACAAATGCTGTTGGGGGTGCTTATGGTCCATATGGTCACTTTCCACCATCTTCCTCACTGGAATCCTGCTCTGGTCACAGCAGCCTGTCAGGCGTGCTAGCTCTACAGAAAAAACTTCATAGCAAATAAATGCCATAAATGCCCATCACGGCGTAACGCTGTGACAACACCTGAAATAACATGCTCGTTTTTCAAAGCAGATGCACAGACATACCTCTGGCAGCCCGAGAGAGAACTGCCATAAAAGCGTCTTCTTGGCGCTGCAAAGTTGTCTCCTTTGCTTTTCAGCTCTCGGTGCTCGTAATTCAGGGCAGGTTTTGTTTTCTGCCTGGAGAATCCTGATTGCACTCACTGTTTACCCATCACTTTCCCAAGAGCATACCCCTCTATCATCCTGCATCCCCTTTTGTGACAGTTAATTCTTTTCTAATCATCTGATAAAAGGTCTCATCAGCCGAAGTACTCCTAAAGGACAGGAAGAGTCTTCTGGAACAGCCAAGGGATGCCAGCACCGCAGGACTTTCTCTAACGAGCCAGTCTTTTTCCATTACAAAGAATAGGTGAGAATGCCTGGAAATGTTCAATTACAGGGTTTCTAGGCTAACCTGCAGTGATGTTTGCTTACAAAAGAACTACTTTAGAACACGTTGGAGCAATGCACCTCAGTATACATGAACTCCTACATAAATCCCTAAAGGAACTCCGGGTGTATATGAACTCTCTATAAACACACCCTCGTGTAGGTGAGGATTTGGAGGGATTATAAACTGTTAATCGCATGAATGTGGCTGGAGGACTGTATATTTGCAAATTACTGTTGACGAGTAGAAGTTGTCAAAAGCAACAGAAAACTGCCTCTTTAGTGGCTGCACACAACTCCGCTCCAGCAGTCACAAGAACTAAGTCTGTCCATGTCAAATCGGTCAGTTCCTGCTGGGCAGCAGCAGTGACCAGGGGCTCATAGTTTTGAATCGACAAATGGCTCACGGTGGCTTCTTGCCTTAACGTGGGCTAAAATTTCTGCATGTCTTCAGGAAGACGTTTTCTATGATGTTTTTAGAATTTGGCATGCCGTCGCAGAGCAGACAGGCTGCTGGGCAGGTTGCGGTAGATATTCCCACACATGTAGCAGTAGAAGCAGTCGGAGTGAGGTACCCACTCATGACATTTGTGTGTACTTCAGGGGAAAAACCCTTTCCTGGGGAAGCAATGACGCTTAGCAGCTGTTTGTGTGGCCTGGGCCAGCTAGGATTAAATGCTGACACTAATACTCGCATTTTTAAATACTCACTTAAGTATAGTAAGACCATCAGTTGAAGAAACAATGGAGAGGAAAAGAAAGAAAGAAAAAAGAAGATTGAAGTTCTTAATGCATAGAAATACTATAAAAATTTTGCTTCAGTTAGTAGTGGAATTGACTATTACGGCATATCTGATGATACATATCTGTAATTTCTCTCCAATTGTCCGATTGAAAAATAGACAATTAGAGTATTTCCACTCGGCCTGTAATGCAGTTGGATAGAGTACTAAGATTTCTTCGCCCTGGATTATCTGGTGTAATGCTGAGTAAGTAGGCGGAATTCACACAGTTCCTTAAAAATCCATGCAATGCTTCAGGTTTACGCACAATGCGCTTTCGTTGCGCAAAGGAACTGACTCAAATAACGCACAGACCACCAGCCTCAACCGTCTCTCCAAGTTCTCAGAAGTACAGAAAACAAGAGCAAAAACACTATCTTCAGTTATCTTCTTGGGTGACACATAATTCCACGTAACTCCCACTGCGGCAATGTCAAGGAACTATAGTGCAATTCCTAGAATAATTCTTTTGCCCTCTGTTTTAGAATTTAGTGTGCAAAATGCCTAATGATTAAAAAATACTTCTTATAATACTATATATAATATTTCTCAGGTGTTAATGCACAGCAAACTGGAATATGTGAATTTTAAACATGAACTGATACAAAATTGTATGAGCAAAATAATCACTTCTTACAGGTACTTGCACTTTTCAAGTCTTATTTTTCAGCTGCTGTTTGTTTTTCCACTGCTATGATTCAGTGTCAAAGATAAAAGATAAAATTCATGGAAATGTGTATAAGAAGGTCGTATGGGATAATGCCAAAGCAGTTACAAGAGAACAGCTCACCCCAATCATAAACTTGATGTGGGATTAAACCATAGATATTTCCATTTAAACAAGTCTCTCAGCCTTTTTCAAGTGTAGGGGTTTTGATCTATTCTAAGCAATCTTTTTCAGAATCTCTTTCTAGAACTGCACTGTTCCACTCCACTCAGTAGAAATGGAAGATGAGGGTGACTGTAAGAGATACTGGTGGGATGTGTCATTCCTTAACACCTATTTAGATAAGATAAGGAACAAAGTCTGCTAGTGTTCCCCTACAGACCTATTCAATTTAAGAGAGTCATTTCAGTGGAACATTAGAGTTAAACAAAACGGTCAATTCTGGACCTTAAAAGCCTCTGGGAACACTTTCACATCTTTATGCTCTGTAACCCTAGACGAATGCTGACTTGCCCTGGGTTTGGCTGCTCAAGATCGTGTTGCTTTTTGGAAATAAATGTTTATATTTGTTTGAAATAGTTTGGTTCTGGTTTGATTTTCCATATTGCATAGCAAATACAGTATGTTGTCAGAACAAAAGGGTTTGATCACTCCCAAGCTTGTTCTCCTTTAATTTTCTCTCTCAGAGAATTTGAAAAAGCCAGGTTTTCATTCTGACTTAGACTGAAGCAAAATGACAAAGCCTCTACGTATTTTGGTAAACATTTCCAACCTTTGCAGATTTCCATTCAATGTGGATAAAAATAGTATCACAGAGGTATCATACCCCACCCTTACACAAGCTGGTTTTAAATTTGAGTGTTCAAATAGGTTCTGATCCACTACGTGCTCTTCTGTCTGCTGTAGTGAAAAACACGTATAATTTGGCTCAAAGTTACAGAGAATGTGTGTTATACAATTGATCATACCCTCTGAAAGTGTAAATATGCAGTTGGCTTTTTTATGAAAATGAAGATCAGTGTGTCTCTCGTTCAAAGAGTGCAAACTGCTTGGTAATGTGCCATGAATATTTCTTCACACATGTTAAACTGGCTGACATTTACATAAAAGCAGAAGAAGGAAGGTTGTGAGAGCAGGGATTGAAACAACTCAAAATACTGTCTGAAAGAAAAACTGTGCAAACACTCCATCTGAACTACCGTACCACAGTCTTTCCTTCAAAAAACCGAATTGTTTTCACTGGAAACACCTGTGTGCCTGGTACAGATGCATCTGAAATACAAAAAAATAGCAGAACCACGTATATGAAAACACTGAAATCCTCAGTAGTGAAACACAACACTAAAGTCTACCCAAATGTGCATCTAAGGGCAGGTGAGATTCTCTGAAATCAATATGTGAGAAGACTTGAATAATGGTAATTTCAGATGTATCAGAAAAGGAAAGAAACCCAAGTGTCCAGGAGTTTTGGAGAAAGTACTTTGAAGAATATTAAGATTCTTTTGAGTCTTACTATCCATTTCAGAAGAAAAAAAATTAAGCATCCATTCATCATGTATTTCTTATAGTCATCCCAGGAATTCTGACAGTAGCCTACAAAAACAAAGTATTCAATATTTTGGGATTCCAGATTAACCAAGGGAAATTTGGAGAGAGTAAGCAACGAGTACATTTTGAGCACACATTGATGAGAAAGTACGCAGAAAGGAGATAACTGAGGAAGAGAAAGAGGAGACTGGTTAAGCTGCTTTAAATCTGCATGCTACTATTAGCACCAAAAAATTGATTTTATGTATCTTGGCTGATTAATGTCAAAATAGTTTTCTGGTTTTGGCAGTTAAAACTTAACTTCTTAAAAAGAAAAAATGTTTAATGTTAATCAATGTGAAAATGTTGCTGAAATTATTTAATATATGTTATAACAGATGCCTCAAATGTGTTTTCAAGCACACTCAGTCAGGGAAAATCGCACTACACCAAAGGAAGAGGAACATTCTCTTTAGATCTTGGCTATGCTGTAACATGTTTCAATGCAGCTGCCCCATTGGCTGCAGTGTATTTGTATTTTCACTACAGTGAAACTGCTGAGGAGACTAGATCCCGTGCAAAGTTGAGGTGCCAGGTACAGAAACAGGACGTAGGCAGACACCTGTGTAAAGAAATTTTTTTTTTAAGATTTTTTTTTTTTTTTCCTGCTGAATTTTCTGTCATTTCTCTGGCAGAACCTGTCATTTCTCTGGCCCCCCTGTCCGCCTATAGCTTTAGAGGGAGCTGTCGCTGGAGCTGCTGTACTAGCTCATTCCTTCATTTGGGGATGCTGTTTAATCACCTTTGTAATTCTCAGTAAAAAATCAAAGCCCCAATGATATTGTAGATAGCCTTCATTTATCAGCTATTATGCCGTTGAACAAAAGTGTTATTTTTCATTGAAAATGTCAGTAATTTTTTTTTTGTTTGTTTGTTTGTTATGCTTATCTTCCAGAAGAATGCCACCGCGTCTCACTGAGGAGACAATTAATGGTTTTTGTATTCAGGGCATGCTAAAAGTTTTCTCGGCTCATGCTTAGAAGTGGTGTTATTCACACAGATTCAAAGGTAACTGTAAAGCTTTTACATTTCAAAGTAAAAGCCTGTAGCTTTTACAGCTTCATTTGTTTATACTTCACGTTTACTACAGTACTGGATTGTTGTCATTATTTACTGTTCCTTTTGTCCAATAATACCTTCTACTGTAGAAAAGGGAGAGGCTTGTTCAGACACGTCCTTCTTAAAATAACTGTTTGATAGCTAATCAAGACAGATAGTGATTTTTCTTTCCACTCTTTGTGTTTAATGGGTTTGGTTTGTTCTACCTTGTTGCTCCTTAAAGGAAAATCAAAAAGGAAGGGGAATGAAGTGTCCCCTCCTCCCACTTTCAGTTCTTTATGATGTGAATAACATTTACTTTCCTGAATATGTGTTTTAACCTTGAGTTTTATTTTACAATATCAGATTGAAATATCAGTTCCTTCACAGAAGAGCAAATCTAGCCATTCAGAGTGAGATATACCCAGCTTTTGACAAACACAAAGAAAAACCTAATACTTCTAGGGGGAAATGGAGAGAACCTGCTTGTCTGGCTATTTTGGGAGATGAAGCTAAAAGGGTAAAAACTGACAAGGTAATAAAAAACGAACAATTGCTATAGCATTTAAGGATATTACGTTTATTCTGTTTACAAGGCCAATTTTACAATTTCTTGTATTCTGAGCTATGTATTTGTAATTGTTCACTGAAAACATTTCCTTGTTCCAAATTTTACCAGCAGATTGTACAAGTTGGAGCAAAATAATCCAATGTACTTCTCATATATAAAGTCCCAGAAGGAGTGGTGAAGAAACTGTACTATGCCATTTAATAATGACATAATATATATGCACAAAGGAGAAAAAAGTTTGGACCATTAATCTTAATTCTGCCATTTCATGACTCTTGAGTGCTTACTTTCACAACCTTACTGTCATCTTGCTGTATGTTTCATATGCAATACGAAGAGATGAACAGCAGTCATTAGTTTTCGGTGTTTTTTCACCTACATCAGTGTGCAGATATCTCATGCATAATCCTTCATTAGCATATCCAGGGTGTTAGAGCCCTTTGTCACCTGCCTTCACAGAATCACAGAATGGCTGCAGTAGGAAGGGACCTCTGGAGGTCGTCTTGTCCAACCCTGCTCTGGCAGGGCCACCCAGACCTGTTGCCCAGGTCCATGTCCAGATGACTTTTGAGTATCTCTCAGGATGGCGACTCCATGACCTCCCTGGGCAACAACTGGGAGCCCAAAACTGGGCAAAAGACTCCAGGTGTGGCCTCAGCAGCACTGGGCAGAGGGGTAGAGTGGAAATAATAACATTATTGTTTCTTACTATGCTTATTATTGTCCTCTTGCAGAGTCCAGTGCATCTGTAAAGGATGGGGAATGAATGCATGGCTTTCCTTCTCCAAATCTACATGCAAGAGAGACTTCAGCAAGCCCTCCATCTGTATCACAGCTATGAGCTCTAACGCCTGAAAGCCGCAAGGCTGGAGGTTCAACTACAGAAGGTAAACACCGTCCCATTGCTATTTCCATTGATCCCATTTCTATTTAAATAAATTAATAATATAGGTAGAGGGAAGAATCACCTCTTCTCATAAGAGCCTAGCACTTCCCCTTTAAAGTCAAAACTTCCTCACTTTGAGTGTTTATGACAGGTAAGGAAGGGAAGATGTAACTTTTTGCTGGGGGGGGGGGGGTAAGTTTAGGGTTAAATTTAGGATTAGGAGGATTTGAGTAGGAATGAGAAAGACACATCCCAGGTTGTGTCAAATTCCTGGTTGATGCAACTGCTGAGTGTTAACAAAGAACTAAATGTGCAAAGTGCTTTTTTTTTTTTTTTTTGCAATAATAGGTGACTTGAGTAGAGCCCTGAGTGCAAATACAGTGAAGAGCCACGTGACTGGCTGATATCCTTTCCCCCCATACAGAAAAAACCACTTCCTTTTGAAAAGTGATTCAGAATATCTGAGTCATTAAGGGTCTATCTCAGAATGTGATTTCCATCACGATGCTGTTTTTGTGGTTTTCTTACCACGTGAGTTATCTACACCAGCCCTCTTTTCTGTTTCAGATTCATGCCCTTGCTGACTCTAGGGGAAAAAAAAGATGTGATATTTAATGAATTATTGTAGATTTTTGATCTCTTTTTTCCCCTCCAGTATTGTTGTCTGACTTACTTGAGTTATGTCAGTGAGGAATTGGCACTTTCTGTCCAATGCTTTGACAGGGGGAGGCTGTGGCCTGTAGCAATAGTGAAAGTAATCTTAAATAAGAGAACCAAGAAACCTGCTGAATAAATCAAGGACTGTAATTTCAGGTTAAATAGATTTAAATAGCACTATTAGTGAAGTTTGTTTACTGGTACTAATGCTACTTTTAATAATAATACTACTAAAAGAAACTGAAAATGACAGTGGTCATGGTAGTACCAAACTTGCACATTTCCTCCAGTGCCCTGTCTTTTCCTTCTCTTACAGTGTTTTCAGCAGTGTCTAGGCTGCTTTTTTATATCAAAGGCCCAATATAATTTAACAAACAAGTACTGTAGTCTTTGAGTCCTCTCCCTGTATGACTTGCCACCCAGCCTCCCATTTAGATATACCATTTCCTCTTCTAGGAAAGTGTTTACACTTTCTTACCTACCCCAACTGCTTAACATCTGATCCTTATCTTGTCTTTTGCTTAAACATTTGCTTGTCTTCCAGTCAGGAGGTGTTAAAGTTGCTTCCTTTCCCTGTGTTATTTCAGGGTTAGTGTAAATACAATTATATTGCCATAGTTTCTGTGCAAGATAACATTACAAGAGAAGATTTTTGAAAGCATAAAAAGGCAGGTAGTTATAGTATTATTTAAAATGTTGTAGCCTACAGGTATAAGAAGTATGTGTAGAGACTCAGCTGTCATTGGTGTATGTATTCCATGAGAATGCACTCAGTTTACAGATTAGGGACAGGTATTCTGCAGCTAAACTTACAAACTTGGGTCAGGATTTGGAAGGTGGACTGGTGCAGTGTTTTAGAGGTGAAAATAATTTTCCAGATTTCTGGGGTTTTCAAGATCATAGTTTTTACTTAGGAATAGTTGTATTGTAATCTTACAACTTTTCTTTTACATATAAAAAAGCTTTTTTCTGGCAGATGGAAATCAGTGTTCTACCTGACCAAGCCTCTGCTTCCTGGTAATTGAGCTGAATTCAAAGGAGGGAGAAAGAAAGTGGAGGCAACATTCAGTTTCTGAAGTAACTGTATTTTAAAAGGCTCCACCCTTTTAAGGAAACCACCCCGTGGTACACTGCATTAAACGCCTAAATAATCACTGCATTGTGAAACAAACAAGGCATTAGATGTCCACTCAGGGGAAAGTCTCATCAATAAGGGAAGGTGCATTCACAGCTTCTCATCTCACTTTCTCCACAGGTGGTACCATATCCCTTAACACGGGACTTAAGCTTAGAGTCTCTGTGTTTTTACATGCTTCAAAATGTGCAGAATTGTGAAAGGGAAGGACTGGATATTTCCTAGCGTTTGTTTGGGGTTTTTTTTAGCATGCTGTTTATTTCACTGTTAATCTCACTGCTGTTTTCTTGCAACTGAAGACTGTTTGGATCACTGAAGGTGTCATTAAACCACTTACCAATGACATGATCCCTTTGCTGAAAAGCTGTGGAAGCAATTTTCAAAGGTGTATGTCCCCCAAAACAGATTCCAGGAACAATCCAGAATAGTTAATTAGGGCATCTCCTTTCTTTGTGGGTGAGACACATTCATGAGCATTGCACTCTGTTTACTTCTTCATTTATGCTTCTACTTACAAGCCTCAGATGTAGAAACAGTAGACCAAAAGAAGGCATAAATAGCACAGACAAAGAGCTGATACAGCTGGTGCACAATGAAAGCATATTTGAATTTCTATGCATGGCATTCAGAGAGAAATAAAAAAAAAAGCTCGTGTAGAATTTAATTATATTGTGTAAAATTAATGTCTGCAGCAAATTCCTGAAATTAATAGAGTAGGTTGTTTTTTTTCTTTTGAGCCAAAGTAACTTCATTTTTGCATTTTAGTAAATACAAAATTATTGATTGGTCCAATGTGAATTTTTGTGTAGACTTTTTTCTTTAAGTTTGTTTAATTATTGCCCTTTGTGCCACTCTCAGGTCAAGATAACATGCACCTGATTGTATTTAATTTTTTTTTAATTATACATTGATCTGAGATTTTTTTTTGTTTGAACTATATCTCAGTTTAATTAGTGTTTCTGAAGCTTAGAAAAGAAAAGATAAAGGAAGAACAAAGAAAATATAGTTCTTCCTGCCACTTGTACTGAAATGAAGTTTCTGTTTACCTTTTTGCTTTGTATTAAATAATCTAGAAGTTCTGATCTTTTTGTGTTTAGAGCTCTATGTAGCACCACAAACGTACCTTAACACGACTCCCTGTTTTTTCTCATATACTTCAGTGATGGTATCTCTCTCTTTGTACCAGATAAAAGGAACTTCTGCTGCTTTTATTCAAATCCTTGTGAGCTGGGCAGCCACCTGAGATTTTATCAGTTGCCTTCAGCTCTTTACCAACTACTCTCATCTCATTTGGAGCTTCAATTCAGATTTGACATACGGAACAAAAATATTTTACTAACTCAAACCTTCAAGCTTTTATAATGCATGACATCCGTAATCACTAGCATCTCCTGAGAAACCGTTCATGTATTTTGAGTCCACAGGTGAAAATAGTGAAGCAATTAGGTATGTCCCCACACTACATGAAAGAAGTAAAATAACAGGTGCTTTTACTATTTTCCTTTTTACAGACATGGCATTTTGCATCAATAGTGAATTTGGATTTGGCAGTGTTCTGTGAAAGCTGATGTACATTATTAAAAGGCTGGTAGAGCATGTTATTATTCAAAAATGCACTGAGGACATAGAAACCCGTTCTTATTAATATTACTTCTCTGTTTCATTTTTAGGTCTTCAAAAACCTATTCAGAATGAGTACGGAAAAAAAAAAGTAAGTGCACCCATGTGGAAAAGAAAGTGTGCTTTCTTATCTAAACCTAACAGTCGAGGTAATAAATTAACCCTGTCACACACCATTAGATACATGGCTCAATAACACACAGTGTTTAATTGCTGCATAAGGATCAATGTAGATCTGAGAGAAATGGATGTTCATAACTAAAGGTGTTGGCTGGAAGAGGATAAAGGTTGGGACAGTCCTGTACTTAAAGATGCTGTTTTATTTGAAGAGATTCCCATAACAAGGACCAAGAAGAATATTTTTACCCTGGAATATCAGAGCTGCTGCACTGTATTTGGTTTGTTTGCTTGCCTTTTCACAGCTTTTATGGCATCTTCATTGCATTGTACCTGCATGTACATAGTGCAATTCTTTGATGTCTTCCTTCCCCTCTTGCTGTCTTTTATGTAGAAATTCATGTAAAAGGAGCACAATACAGCACTGTTCTTTGAAGTCAAGTGAGGTCATGCACTCAACAAAACGCCACTAACTCTGTAGATGGGAAGGGGACCTGAGTTGTTCTTGGTTTTATGCTTTGTGGCCTTCATTCCGTCACTTCTTCTGCTGGGACCCTTTGACCACTTCAAGGCTCTGATTCTCCTTCCATCTCTCGATTGTTTGTACTGAATTTCTTCCGTGTGGGGCTGCCCCTCTTGCTGTCCTTGTGCAACATCTCACACAATGCAGGTTGACCTTGGTTCTGTCACAAGGCAAGATTAGAATAGTGCCACTTTTCTGTCATCTGAAGGTGACACTTCCTTGTGGAGAACTGTTTGCTATGCAAGCATCATCATTCGTTGTTTGGCATGGATATGGCAACCACAAACCCTGTTTATCATTGTTGATTCCTTTTCTACTTTTAACAGTCTTCTCTTATCTCTCATCCAATTATGTTAGTATCTGTACTCTTACATTTTCTAGATATCCACGATATTAATGTTTGATCTTTACTTCAGAGAACATACTTCCACACAAAAATTATAAAAGTAAGGGGTGCATGAAAGGTGGGTGTTCTGATGTAGCACATGGGACAAACAAAATCTGGGTACTGCCTACAGGTAGTTTATGAGAATGTTACTATGGCCACTGTGAAGGAAAAAAATTCTGCATGTCTTCTTGCAAGTTTTAAACCATGATAGACTTCTGAATCTTTCAGCGTACACTGTACATTTGGGCTCCATTGACTTAAAATATGTAAATAGAGAACAGCTGCATGAAGGACATCAGAGAAACATCAGCCATGAGAACTTTGCTGCATAAAAATGAAGTATACTAAGGACACAGATTTTTCTATTATTAATGAAATGGATTGCTTTGAACAAACGCAAGTAGGCAAGTGTAATAACAAAGTCATGAATTAAATAGTGGCTTAAAAGTAAAAGTCACACAGCACTGCTGCACATGACACCTTTCCACTGAAGTTTATTCGGTTGGGAACTAATAGAGGATGATCCCGCTTTTGAAGAGAAGAAATCATGAATGGTCTAGAGAAATTACCTCATTCTTACAATAAAGGGAAGTGACATCATGCACATATTACTTCAGTCTTCAGATATTTTCTTCCCAAAAGTAATTTCTTTCATTGGTATAATGCCACCTGATTTACTCAGCAATTCTTCTTCTTAATTTATAAGTAATAGACAGGTAGGTCATAACAAGTTCATTTCAGATAAATGCATAGTTATGTTTATAACTGGTTGTTGTTATTCACAGAAAATCTCTGTGAGTGCTAATGCCATACTGAATGGGAAGAAGCAATAAAAAGAAATTAATGCAATCTTTTTGCTGAAAATGACACAAATCTGAGGAGTCTGTCAGCACATCTGGTCTCCCAGTAATGCCTTTGAAGGCAGGTGAGGACAGAGAGATCATGCTTCTCTTAGGACTGTATGAACTGGCTGATGTATGGGAAACCAGAATCTTCCCTTCAAGGTCTATTAGATATGCTTGGGCTTGATATATCATGATATATGTACGTATTATGTATGTATGTATATGTAGCCACACAGGTAGAGTAAGATTCATCTTATTTACCTGTAGCCGTTTATCACAGGTGTCCTGTCTACTGCAGTTGAGCGAACTCTTTATAATCAGTGGAGGCACATGAGGACCTCCAGTGTGTCATGAGGCAGATGTTGAAGAGGGGGTGAATCCCCCTTTGGAGGATATCTGTTGACAATACAGGGCACCTACCATAATTTTGACTAAACATTCAAATGCTGAGCAGCTAAAACAAGGTGAAGTGATTCTCACCTACTGTTCCCTGCAATTCTAGCTAGGCTGTCCTCACTGTTAAAAAAAAAATATGTGGTTTTTTTTTTCCTTTGGCTCTGCCTTCAGTTTCCAGCCATGGAATCTTGTTACACCATTGTGTGCTATGTGGAAGATCTCTCTTCTACCAAGTTTTGGTTCAGATCAGCAGATTATGGTGAAAGTGTCACTTGGGTAAATTAAGTGGATTATAGTCCTGTAATTAGCCACGTGACTTTTCTTTGGGGTCTCTTGCTTCTTTTATACATGCGCCATGCCAGTGCCACCAACAACAAATACAAGGTTACGATAATCTTCCTAGTTTATATTCTCTTGTTTAAACACCCAGCACATTTGTAATTTTATAACAACTTTGGAAAGCCACTTTTGGATTATTTATCCATCATGGCCAGCAAGTCTGGTGGCCAAAAGCTGGAGATGGTGGCTCCACTGCCCACATCTGGCTATTGGGTCAGGAGGCTGGCAGCTGGTAGCCTTATTTGCCACCCACAGGGATATATGGTAGCAACCCAGCACTCTATGACAAGTACAGGAAGATGCATTTTGCTTTTACTGGCAGTCTGAGGAAGCTTGCCTGGGTGTTTACCCACCTTCATGTGAGGGTTGGGGAGGGCTGTTTCTGTATCAGAAGGAAGAAGCAGCAGCCTGACACCTGGGGATGGCCACAGTGATTGCCAGGCTTGGATCCCCTCCCTGGATTTTATCTGAGGAGAGAGGTAAAGGAACAAAATACAGTTAAATGGAGAAAGAAATGCATCAAAAACTTAGAGCAGGTTTCAGTTGGGTGATACAGTATAGGTTTTCAGTCAAGAAGCGCTAGCTATTTTATAGTAACTTTAAAAGTTACCTAGCGTTTCCTTAGATTGTAATGCATTTTAATGATAATATTTTGAGCTTGTACCCAATAGTGAGACTTTAGAACTGATGTGTCATTTGCATCGGCTTTACAAAATCTCCTCAGAGAGTTTGTAGTTGCTTTTGAGACATTCAGACTCCCCGTGCTGGTAAAGATCAGATTTTCAGCTGATAGAGGTACATGTTAGAATTGCCCTTTCACTGATGTAGTGACAAACGTTTTATCTCATTCCCTGAAGACCACACGGAACTGATGTTAAAAGTAAAATCTATCACTTGAGCTAATATGCACTGTATTTCTTTTCTTCCAGAGGCACTGAGCTGCCTATTGGTATGATGTTTGGATGATAGGAAACGAGAGAAAGCAACTTTGTTTTTTAACGAAGGATGAATTAGGATCTTGTAGCTGCAAGAAAATACAGGAAACTAAGAGCCACAAAGATGATTGGAGGGCTGGAGCACCTCTCCTATGTGAAAGGCTGAGAGACTTGGGGTTGTTCAGCCTGGAGAAGAGAAAGGTCTGGGGAGACCTTATAGCAGCCTTCCAGTACCTGAAGGAGATACAGGAGAGATGGGGAGGGACTTTTGATCAGAGAAGAGAGCCATAACATGAGGGGGAATGGTTTTACACTGAAAGAGGGGAGATTTTGATTAGATATTTGGAAGAACTTCTTTGCTGTAAGGGTGGTGAGACCCTGGCCCAGGTTGCCCAGAGAAGCTGTGGATGCCCCATCCCTGGAGGTGTTCAGGCTGGATGGGGCTTTGATTATCCTGGTCTGATCAGAGGTGTCCCTGCCCACGGCAGGTGGTTGGAACTTGATGGTCTTTAAGGTCCCTTCCAACCCAAACCATTCTATGATTCTATGAAATATTATGGTAACTGAAACTTGGTGAGCAAAGTGGTGAGTCTGCACAGAAAGTGGCATCAGTATTATAGTCGTCTTCCCATTAAGGAGCTGGGTTTCAGGTTTTGTTCCAAGTTACATATTTTCTGCAATAACACAAGCTGGTTAGTTGAATATAAATCTTCTGGTTTTGACATGACTTGTAAATAATGTTTATCGAGCAGTGTATAGGTCATCTCCACACATCAGCTGTAGCCTTCCTGAACTGATGCAGACCTTGTTGAAATGCCTGAAAAGCTGCTCATTGGCTTTAACAGGCTTTGGGTCTTGCCTTCAGATGTTAGCAACTGGTAACTTACCACCTAGAGAGATTTATTGTCCATGTCAGGTGCTAGGACTCTCTCTACAAGATTGGTGAAAGCTTCATTTCATGAGACCACTTGTCTTTGAGACTTTATGTTTTGGGGATTGTGAGCTTTCTTGAACATTAGAATGTCATATTCCAGCAAGTGAGAAAATATTCCTGTGGGTGAGGGTGAATCAGCTCATGTGTCCGTGTTAGTCACCGAGGAGCTGTCTGGGTGCAGAATGGTCAGTTCTTTGCATTTAGAAAAGAAACCAGTAATAAATGTGAAGTGGGTCATCCTTCCCCTGTTTGTTTCTGTAAAGATAGCAGAAGTACTTATATTTGAAAGAGAACCAAAGTCAAGAAGCAGGAGCTAACATCCCCACGCAAATGCGCTCTGTTTTCTTCAGATTTGTTTCATCTTCTTCTGGAATTGAAGCATTTCTGTTTGCCTCAAAAATAACAGGCAGCCTTGGGTAATTTTTAGTAATACTGTTAGTTTCCATCTCTCCTATTCAGTGCCTTCTACAATGTGGAACTGTGGTCTATTTTCACTTCTGTTTATTTAGCTGGTTTTACTTCTTTTTATTTTATACTTACTGGGAGTTTGACTTAGGTTCCTTGCATGTTTGTAACACCTATACACGTTGCCTTTAACTTGTTTACCCTTTTGCTTCTTCAGCCTGGGTGAACTGGATACTAGCCTAATACATGTGTTATTTATAATTCTTCTCATTCATAATTAACTGCCAGTCCTGGAAATTTTGTGTTACTTTTGTTTTCTGTAGAAGTACTGGGAATATTTTCTGGACTAGCTCTATTAAAACAGTAGTAATGCAAAAACCCCAACTTTCTCCTCTGTGATGCTATTCTTCTTGTAAAATTGGTTTATCAATCATTTACCACCTGCTTGTGAACCAAACTCTGAATTTTTAAAGAGGTTTATCTGGATAAGGCCTGTAGGGCAGTCGGTTTAGCTCCTGACCTTTGTTTTTGTGGTGGATGATCAGCTGTTTCTCTGGCAGTGGTTGCCCAATGGGCTTATTACAGCGGCGCTTCTGGAGTTAGTTGGAAGCCACAGGTCTTGTTGCTCCTCACAGTTCTGATGTTTGGGTTCTGTCTTCACAACAATATATAAAGACTTGTGCTGAAATGTAATGGATGTTCATGTGGCTGTATATTCTTTAGTTCCTGTCAGCTGTGCAACAAGTCTTCATTTTTCCAGCTTTTTCAATGGAGCAGTAAGAAGAAGAGATGGAGAGTAGAGGCAAGACCCTGATGGTGATTTACAATACCATTGGTTTTCAAGGACTGGTAGCGAGTAGTTCCCTGTAACAGATTTATCGTATCATATTTATTTTCTTTCTGAGACAAGTACCTCTGGAATTAACTTCTGTGATGTGCTAGGAATAAAAAATTCCACAAGCTCATCAGATGGTGGTGGATCCTTTGGGCATTTTCTTCACTGTTGAGATTAAGTGTTATTTAGCAGCTATTGAGATGAAGTGTTTTTTTCTTTAGGGAGTCTTTGCTTTCCTCAATATATCAGCTAGCATTTTCTCTCAGGCTTTGGTTTCAGCTGTTTATTTATTAACCTCAGGTAATATCTGGCTCTGATAGTAGTTTCTCTGATATGACACTTGTCCTCTAGGGATGCCACTGAAAATATTCCTGAGGCTATCAAACAGCCACCAGCTAAAAGTGACTTCTTGCAGCTAACATGGTTTTATTCTTCTTAATAGGAAACCTGCAATGCCGACTGATGGGCATTATCTTCCACATCTTAACACTTTTCAGCATAACAGCTCTGTCTTTAGCTTCCTTTTATATTTCTTCTTTGTAGTATAGTCACGAGAACAGTAAGAAAAACAAAACAGTAAAATAATTAGTAGATCCAAGTGTATGTTAATCCTCTGTCTTCTCTTCTGCAAAACATTTGCTTCAAGGGTAGGACTACCTGATCTTTGTGGTGTGTCATAGTCTTTGCAGAAACACAGACATCTTACAAAGCATTCTCTCTTTCCCAAGTAAAACCTATTGACCTTTGTTTTACAGCAGCTTTTCTAGTAACCACAGGCAGAATTGTGTTGTGAAGGTGAAAAAGAGATTAATTAGCAAAACCAGCACAAACCTTTATCTAAGCAAAATGTCAGCGTTGTTTATTGCACCGTAGCTGATATGTTGCCACTGCTTAGCTGGAAGGCACCCAGGGGCACCCGTTAGAGGAATCTGCTGTTACAACACGTAGTGATTTGAGACTTTCGACTGGAACAGTCCATCCCACCCACGCTTTTTAAAGTCTCCTGCTCAGAACTGCACTAAAAAAACAGGTATCTGTTGCAATATTCAGCGCCCGCTGCCTGTTCCTGTGGTATCAGAAATTAAATTTGGCGTTACTTCTAAAGAAAACAGATCACGTCAATCGCTAAAACTACTTGTGTGTTAAGCCAGGGTGGTGGGCCAGCAGCTGAGCACCACACAGCTGCTTGGTCACTGCACCCCACGTGGGATGGGGAAGGGAATAAGGAGAGCAAATGCAAGAAAACTCCTGAGTTGAAACAGTTGAATAAGTTAGAAAAATCTCTGACAAAACAGGTGGTGCAAAGGCAGTCACTCACCACCTCCCACAAGTAGACTGATGCCCAGACAGCGTCCAAGCAACAGTTCCCTCCCCAAAACCCCACTTTTGCTCAGTTTTTAATGCTGTCGTGACATCATTTGGCAGGGGGGTATGATCAGTGTGGGTCATTTTTCCTGGCTGTGTCCCCTCCCAGCCCACTTGCTGTGGGGACAGGGTGGGACACAGAGAAAGCCTGGGTGCTCAGAGCTCTGCTGTCAACGCTCTTTTAGCTGCAAAATGTTTCAATCAAGTTTGTGTTGGGCAATGGCCAGCAATATTTCTTTGTGGATGATGTACTCAGTAAATCCATANGTGGTATCAGAAATTAAATTTGGCGTTACTTCTAAAGAAAACAGATCCCGTCAATCGCTAAAGCTACTTGTGTGTTAAGCCAGGGTGGTGGGCCAGCAGCTGAGCACCACACAACCGCTTGGTCACTGCACCCCACGTGGGATGGGGAAGGGAATAAGGAGAGCAAATGCAAGAAAACTCCTGAGTTGAAACAGCTGAATAAGTTAGAAAAATCTCTGACAAAACAGGTGGTGCAAAGGCAGTCACTCACCACCTCCCACAAGTAGACTGATGCCCAGACAGCGTCCAAGCAACAGTTCCCTCCCCAAAACCCCACTTTTGCTCAGTTTTTAATGCTGTCGTGACATCATTTGGCAGGGGGGTATGATCAGTGTGGGTCATTTTTCCTGGCTGTGTCCCCTCCCAGCCCACTTGCTGTGGGGACAGGGTGGGACACAGAGAAAGCCTGGGTGCTCAGAGCTCTGCTGTCAACGCTCTTTTAGCTGCAAAATGTTTCAATCAAGTTTGTGTTGGGCAATGGCCAGCAATATTTCTTTGTGGATGATGTACTCAGTAAATCCATAATTCTTCAAATATGAAGTCATTTTCTTAATATTGTTTGTGAGGAAATAAATTGCAAAGCCAGTTCATTAATTTTGCAAGAGGATACTTGCAAAATTACTTGTCTTAGATAGGTTCAAGGTGAGCTAGAAGCAATATATTCTTTTAAAGAGAACAACTCCAGACAAAAATGCATCCCAAGCAATACACAAATAGCATAGAGGGGTAAAGTTTAGGTTAGGTCTAATTTATTCAGTGTAACATTAAATCATAGCTTTATGATGTAAGCAAATTTAAATTTTGTGCAAGGTCAGCACGTGGCTGAACTCAGAGTTGGAGGATCTTGTAATAACAACATCCTGATTGCTGACCTAGGGACAATTTATAACTTAATATTTTAAGTTAATGTTAAAACTCATCTGATTCAGCTTTAAAAATGTTATATATAATTAATTGTATTTCAACTAGCAGTATTATGGCTACACAGTGGATGGTAAGTATCTTTGAGTGCTGAATTCAAGAAATTTGGAGAATGGGATTCAAGGCAATAGAAAATAAAGAATAACATAAGTCTAAGATCTGAAAGCCACTTCAACCCCCCTGTGTACAATCTGGCATTTCCTATACCAGCACTAGTTTAATCTAGATGGATATAATATGAAAATTTTAAAAATATCACTTTTGTAAAATGTGTTTGCTTTCCCCATTGGCATAAATGTTGGAGGAAAAATAAGCCCATAAGATACTAATGGGAAAAAAAATCCATATGAATACAAGAGTTGATGTTGAACATATTTTCTAGTCAGGAAGAGGAAATACCAACATGGGAGAATCTTAACAAATCACCACAGAACAGTGCTGCTCAAACAACAGATACTGTTAATTACTATTAATTCAACCTGTAGATTTTCAAATCTGAACCTATAGTTTCCCCTGTTTGAAGGAGTTGCATATTCTAAATTAGTAGTGTTTCTCATCCTTTTTTTCTCTCAGGAAGCCTGTGAAACCGCAGAAAAATTAAAAAGAGATATTTTTCTGTCCTCCTGTTTTTGTTGTCCTTCTTTTTGCTGATACTGACAATGAAGTCAACATGGCCTTTAGGAAAAGGAAAATTGTAACTGCTTTTTATTTACTCTGAGAACTGACAAAGCTGTCTTCTGTGTGGGATTATTACAGCCTGCATATCCATGTTCATCACTGCCATAAGAACGTGGCTATTTGCTCTCCTAGTAAATTACAAATAAAATAGAACTGTAATGCTAATGTAAGTATTGAATCCACCTGTGTGAGAAGAGCTGGATTAACAAAGCAATCTGCAAGGAGTGTACAACTATCTGCTTAGTTTTTTAAAAATGGGAAGTGAACATAGCTTTGAAATGCATTCCTTCATTTTCCCTTGTTCTGAAACCTCTACCAGTTGGTAGGTAGCATGTACCCACATTGTTAGAAGTTACTGCTCAACAAATATGCACTGAAGTTTTGCAGCCTGTGAACATCCATACACTGATCAGAATCCCTGTGTAGTAACATTTTTTGAAATATACTTTGAGGGGAAAAGTGAAAACTTCAAAGTTATACATACAGCTTCCCTCAGTGATTTCGCAGCCAACGAAAGATGGCAGTTTACTTGCATTGAATTTTCAAAGATTTATATCTCAGTTGATGGAACATCTATGATGACAGACATCTTATTGTCCAGGTTTGCACCCGGTGATGACATTTGTGTCTCTAGCAGAGCTGTCCTTCCTTCCTCCACCTTGATTATGGTAACCTGTACTTAGATTGCCTTAACTGTGCTTCTTGGTGCACACAAGCTAAGCTATGGTACATCAAAGGGCTGGAGAACCCATCTGGTAAGGACAGGCTGAAGAGTCCCCCCTCACTGGAGGCTTCCAAGGTGTGACTGGAGAAGGTGCTGGATAATCTCATCTAGGCTCCCTTTCCCATGAAAGCTTGGACCAGGTGATCCCTTGAGGTCCCTTCCAAGTTGAGCTGTTCTCTGATTCTATTCTTCATAACACATAGAGTGGAGCAGTTTTAAAGATAGTGTGTAGCCGTCTTCCTTTTTGCAGTGACCTCATTTAAAGGTGGAGATGATTAGAGGGCAACCTGTTATGTGGTCTTGATGGTAAAAGTCAATCTTCTTGTCTGTTTAATTCTGTTAAATATTACCTACTGTAAGTAAGTCCATTACATAGTAAGTTCATCTCTAGAGGGACATAGCAATATTTATGGCTCAGTTGCCTGTGTTTCGGAACAGATTGTTGGGGGTTGCTTTGGGAATGTCCCTGTTCACGGTGTTCAGATTTAAAAGAATGCAAACCAGATGCACCTGGTATGGTGCATTCCACCATGGACTGTAATGCACTGGCTGTACATGTGGTGTTTGAGGGAAAGGACAGGTAGTATACAGATGCCAGGTAGCAATAACCATCTGCAGACTTTCATGAGAAGAGGCAGATGGTCTTGGACTTATGTAAGGAGTTAACACGTCTGTTCTTGTGCTAAGATTCAAAACCTGTTAATTTTAGTCTGGTTTTGGTTCATAGCTAGTAATATTGATGTGGTCATATCATTTGTTAGGACGATTGTGGTAGAGGCATGGGTTTCCCTTAAATGTTTATCTGCAGACTGTGGTTACTGGAAATGTGCCTGAAACGATAACTTTTTTTTTTTTCCCCCCAACAAATGGGTATCCAAAGTACATTTGGACATATATGAAGGCAACAGAATGATAAATTAAAAATAGTTTGTAAGTTTGAATGGGCAGCAATTTTACATCAATGCTGCATGGGGTTGAAGGTTTACATACATTACCAACCAAAGCATTATATCTGTCCTTCAGAAAAAAAATCGCTCATAAAATTCCTGAATGGGAAATTGTTTTCAAGCCTCTGAAGGTCTCTCCTCAAAGTGTATGCTGAGAATTACACCTGGTAATGTTCTCACTTAGGTTCTGCCCTAAACCTCCCAGAAGCAAAAGTTCTCTCAGGTTCACACCTAGTGCTATCTGAATTCCCTTTACTTTAAATATTGTCTATTGAAATGATGGTAATATGCTGCCCTTTCTTTCCTGGGGCTTTGGCTCCAAGGCTTCTGCCTTTACAGGTGACTTTTCATTGCATCTTCAGGATAAACTGGCTTGAAAAGAACTTGCACTGCTTCCCCAGGGCTTCCCTGTGGAAGTAGCATTGCATTTAATGCCGTAGCCTGGGCCATTTGTATAGTATAATGGTTCCATGACAGATCTTTTTCTGCATCTGAGCTGCTGCTTGACAAAGTCAAGTGAAGTCAAGTCAAAGAACAGTCATTAATTCACCCCGACTCCTTTCCCAGCGTCTCAAGTTTGGCACAGACAGGACCTGCTACTGTCATATGTCTTTGTGGAGCATGCAGATCACTCTGGGTTGGGATGAGTTAATGATTACTTCAAACTCTGCCATCCTCTATCTACAGCAGAACTGTGACCCTTTCAATGGGATTCAGGCCTTTACAAAAGCACACTGATTTCTCCAGTTTTCCATATCTGTAGGGATAGGATTATTTTTAATTCTCCAAAGGGTATGTATTCCACCCCTTTTTATGACCTTTGGTAGGATTTGAGGTTATTCCTGGTCAGAGAACCAGCCAGTTTGCATTTTAGTTGTGTGTCTGGATTGAATATTCTACAACCGTAGGCTGCCTTCAAGACAAAAACTTGTGTTTTGGTTTTTGCCTGAAAAGGAATACTATTTGAGTGGCTCTTCATCTGTGGTCCTCAATTATACTTCTAGCATAAAGAGGAAGTTCAGCAACATGAACAAAAAAGATACTAAAGACATAAATGCTTAGTATTCAAAGTTCTGATGTTTTGTTTGGGTGTGATGCAAATACTTACGAAGGGCTTTTGGGGGCAATAATAATTTTAAATGTGCCTCTTGCAGATAAGACAAAGATTTATGGGATTTAGTCCTGTTCAGGGGATCCTCTATTAAAATATTATCTTTCTGCTGAAATTTGTAGAAGTCTTAAGCTGAAACTAAACTGTCATTGCACACCATTAAACCAAAATTATACAGCAGAGAAATAGATAATCCACAATTAACAATAAGAAATGCGGGGCATCTTACATATGCATCACAAACAACTGACAATGTCATTCTCCAGGACACAATGTCAAGAAATCCTGATCCAGAGTCATCTCTAGTGTCTAATTATTCTTCACTCAGCTCTTGTTTTTATCTTCTCTGCTAAATGAGTTCCTGCGTGGCAGCCAAAGGAAGTGGTTAACCACCCCCACGGAAGACTTTATACTTGGTTTTGAGAATACCTTTATACAAGTTTGCTGTTGTTGCTTCAGCAGATACTGTTAATATTTGGCCTCTTTTTCAAGAGGAAAAAAATAATTTCAAAGCAGCAAAAGATTAGCAGTCTTGCAAGTACTCAATTTATGCATTATGATTGATAGAATTTCCATTAAAAAGGAAGTAATATAGGCAACTATTTGATATACTCCCAAGTTACTGATGTGATTTTGCTATACAAAACCCAGTAAAAAATCCTCTGTGTTTCCTGTTGAAGTGTATTTCTAGGTGAAAGGTTTTATGTTACTGCACCGTGGAAGTGCGCATTGTATTGTGTCATGACCTTTCCTGGTGTGTAATCTCCAAGGGCTTTCATTCCTGAACACTTAATTTAACTTGAGAGAGAAACCTACTCTCAGACCTCGGTTACTCTCAGCCTAATACACTGGAAAAAGAGTACTGTCATGTACCAGCACAGGATACTGTTCTTCTCAGTTCAGAAGAGCTGTTTCTTGATGAGAGAACTGTATTATTAATTTTTTATTTCTCGCTACTGCTCTTTCAGTGCTCAGCACACTTTGCTGGTTCAGGTTGATGGAAAATATTCATAAATTTGGATCAAATTTGCTGAATAGCTTTGTTCAGAATTCTCCCAAACCTCAAACCACAGAATGATTCAATACTTGTCACAAGCCGAATGAGCAACTCTCAGAATAAAAAAAATATTGAAATCAATGAGCCTCGCTTCAGTAGAAGTGCTGATTTCCCGTATGATGAGACGGTTGTTTTTCTGAAGCCCCACTCATAACCCCACGCTGATGGTGAACAATCTCCCCAAGCTGGGACTGCCCCTAAAGATTCATATGCTTCTTGATGGCTGATAAATGAACAATCCAATTATTAAAAGATACTTTTTATAGCAGGAAAAGACAGCAAATACCTTAAGCGTATAACGACTGACAACAAAAATATAGGTGAGAGACTGTCAGCTGTGAAGAGTCTTACAGCATCCTTCTCCCACAGGCTGAGGCTTATTCCAAGGGTCTGATTCTGCCAATTCCACCTTTCTAGAAGACCCCATCCTGGAAACAGACAAAGTGTATGAAAACTAGTGCTGAGACCAGAGATAGATAATAGAAAATAAATAAGAGAAAATTCTGCTGTGAGCCAGAGTCTCCACTGATGCAAACACCAATCACAGATGGGTCTGCCCTGGAGACACCAAATAGCCTGATCCTCCACAGCTGAACTGAGCAACCCTTCCACTGTTGTCAGCGTTAATTGGATGAGGAATGGAGCCACCTGCAGCTGTTGGGAGTTCATCGCTAATAGGACAATATTTCTAATTTCTTCACCAAGTCTGTTCACGCTGGCTAGGGCTCAGAATTTACAGTGCCACCACTACCCAGACTGCAAGGTGAGTGGTCCAGCTGGGACACCAAGCGTGTTTCAGGAATCTGCTGCGGCGTGACGTTCACAGCCCCACTCAGACTATCCAGCTTCTATTACCAAGTCACATTTTTACCTTTTACTTGAGTTTAAATACAAAATGTGTTCAGACACATTTTGTATTTAAAAGATTCCAATCTAGAATTTAACTAATGTGTCCCTTGAGTACCTTTATAAATGCTTAAAGCCAATTACTCTCCATTCCTTGAACTCCATGGCCTTTTCATTTAGCTTGCTTGGCTGTTAACACTGTTACCATTAGCCATACAATAGGAAATGTGTGAATCTGTCCCATTTGAAGCCTCCATTTTTGGGAATGTGGTCAATAAGTAAAAAACATATGGCATCTGTTTTGCAGCTCGTGTTTTGAAGTCCTCTTCTGCATGGTTCTTTGGAGAAGAGGAGGCTGAGGAGAGACCTAATTGCCCTCTACAACTACGTGAAAGGAGATTATGGAGAGGTGGGGGTTGGCCTCTTCTACCAAAGGAATAATGACAGGACCAGAGGAAATGGTCTGAAGTTGGGGCAGGGGAGGTTTAGATCAGATATTAGGAAGAATTACTTTACTGAGAGAGTGGTCAGGCACTGGAACAGCCTGGCCAGGGAGGTGGTGGAGTCACCATCCCTGGAGGTATTTAAGAAACGTGTAGATGTGGCACTTCAGGACATGCTCTGGTGGCCAAGATTGTCCCCAGTCGTAAAATTTGTGTTTGGATTCAGTGCACCCTGAGCTTCAGAGATACTTCATTTGCATTTGAATCTATATATTTGTGATGACAGGGGGCATATGCAGAATCATGTGTAGGTGTGAATTTCAATTTAAATTTCTTTCTTTGTATCTCTATGGTACTGATTCCTGTGCTGTGTGACCCATGGCAGCACACATCCTAAATATATCCTAAAACTTCTTCTGAAAAAAAAGCTGATACCTGCTGGGAACCCCAAAACTGACCATGGCCTTAAAATTTGCCTGGTTACTTTTGCCAGCCCACGGTGGTCTGCTGACTTACCAAAACTTGCTGCCTTAAACGTGAACCATAATTGTCACTTTTGAGACAGTGTCACCTGCCAGTTTTGCCACAGCCCCAGGGGCACTATCCTAATCTTAGCCTGTGCATCCTGTCTAGACACAAGACTATTCTCAGTCAATTGGGAAGCCAACTCAATCCTCAGCAACTCAAATTTAATTCTGATTATTAAATGTTAATGCAGTTTTTCCAATTTGAATGTGGGCCCATAGAGTAAACTGACATACCTCTGTATAGTGAAGACACCAAGTAAGTGTACTTATTATTTTTCTTATTTATTTGTAGCTACAATTACTCGTAAATTGCAGATCTAGACCCAACCTCACCTTTTGCTCAAGGACTGTCTCATCTAACAGAAGCAGTTTTGGATGTTACCACATCTGTCTCTCTACTCTACTCCTCTGCTGGGAGCTATCACTTTCATAACTGAAGGCACAAAATAATATATATGTCCTCACTTCTGTTTAGCCCATTCTGTTAGCAGATTTTGGCATTTTAAACAAATCAGGCTGGAAAGTAGGATAGCTGTAATTCAGGAATGCTTTTTGCTCCATTGTTGCTGTTGCAGCAGCAGAAATATCCAGTGAATGACCAAGACAGTCACCCTGTTGTAAACATGGCTTTACCCAATGGATTTGTTCAGTTGGACTCCAAGAAATGGGTTAGCAGCACTAAGTGTAGGATTAGGACAGAAGTTTTCAAGGTCTGTTTATTGGCGTTGCAGATTTGTCCAGAAAAGGAGAGATTTGTCTGGATGGAGGTCAAAACTGGCACTGGCAGAACTCATGAGGATGACATTGGGAATTATAAGACCTGCTACATGAATCTGCTCTGGTCAAATGTACCTTTTTGGAGGCAAAATAATATCATTTTTTTAATATGTATAATTGCCAATGTTTGCAAAAAAAGTGTTCTTGGGACAGTTCTGCTGGGCATTCAACTGTCAGCCAGGAAATACAGAAGACCACGAAGGATAAAGTAAAACTAGGGTAGGGAAGCAGACTTGTGGACTGAATGCCAAGGGTACGGATGGTAACTCCAGGCATATCATCTAGCAAATCTAGATAACATGTAGTTATAGCATGCGCTCTTCAGAAAGTATTAAAAGTTATTGCCCGTGGTTGAGGAAGATGGAGATGGGCAAGTTTTCTGCCTGATAGTTTGACAGACAACCTGAACAAGGTCAAAGAATCAATTCTTAAAATGTAAATTAATATTTTTTCTTGGAAAATAATCTTCTGATTTAGTGGTCTGTACATATCTGGTACCAACCTCATTTGAGGTTATGAAGCAAAATATAAGAAAGAGTGGTGCTCTAGTTTGAATCTATCACTTTCCCAATCTCCATTTGCTGCACTTTGCTTCCTATTACAGAGCAGTATTTAAGTGTACAAAGTAGATTTCTTTCATTTTAAGCTAAACGAAATAAACTCCAGTAGATCTTTGCTGTGCTGGTACTAATAGATGTTATGTTCAGGTCCCCCTTCCTGCCAAGTGTGTCCAACGTGACCTTAACTCCTCCATTCTAGCTGAGTTGCTCCATGATCTGTTCCTCCTGGGCCATGCTCCACTCTAATGTAGATGTAGGCCACTGTTAGTTTGCCAGAAAATTTGCTTCCTGTCCTAAAATGAAAATCCTTTACACAAAAATAGAATTCTTTCACCTTTTGACTCAGAGTTCACTTAATTTATAATAAAGGAGCCTTTTAGAGAAATAAACTTCTTCTGAGTCAAAAGGAGTGAATATTTAGTCAATCTGGACTTGACTAGATGTCTTTGCACATTTTTTAAGATTTCCTGTTTTGCTGTATAATTACAAAAAGAGTAGTTTTATAATACATTTTCAGCATATCTAAAGTTCCAGCTGGCTCTCCTATAGAAGCTGAAGCTGCCTTAACATTTTAACAGCTGTTCAGAAATATATATTTCCTTTTACTGAAGAACACTTACTATTAAGAAAATAAATAACAGATGTGCCTTCCACTATTTTTTGCAAACAGTTTGTACTTTGAGAAATCTTGTTTAAGAGTCAAAGGGTAGATAAAGCTTTTCAAACTATTAGAGACAAAAATGTTTTGATAAGAGGCATTTTGTATATTGGTTGTTGTGGCATTTCAGGGAGAAGAAAGTTGTATTGTATGTTGAAATATTTTAATGTAAGATAAATGCAGAGTAACATCACTTCAAAGTATCTCTGTCCATTCATTAAGTTATGGAATAATTCCTACTTTTATATATATACATACATATATATATATATGAATATATAAAATTTCTCATGAGAGAATATGGAAGTGAGCAAATAAAAACCATGCAAGCTAACACATTTAGGACTGCCAAAATTTACTGTCAGAAAATAAATGGGACTGAAAACATGTTTTTAAAACTATATCATATTCCCTGCTGTTCCAAAATGTGATCTCTCATTTCTGTCTCTTCCATTAGCCACTAACAGTGTCCCCTGAACCTATTCGATTTTAGACTTGGTCCAACTTTGGATAGTAGACAGCTCTTGTCCTATGTGGATTTCTCTGTGCTGCCCATATGTGAAAGAACGAATCTTGTACAAGAAATATCTGCTGGGATTTGTCACTATTTTTGTGATTCAGTGTTTATCTTTATTTGTTTGCGCAGATGAAGGGTGTATCCACAACTTTTCTTACCTGCTCACCTCACTCCAGGGCTCTTTCCTCCAGAGAGTCCAACTAAAGCTCTGCTTGGTGAGTGGGAATATCCATGTGGAGCATGTTGGCTCTGGAAGCATGTTTCTATGAGTCCACAAAAATAGTTCTCCCAGAGATACCACTTTTTCACTGAAATAGATGAGGGCTCTGGTCTGATGTATCCTTGTTACTTTTATTTAGAGCCTGACATTCTTTTAGAGCACCTGACTTTGATTCCTTTAGAGCAGCTGACTTTGATCCTCTCCACTGACCTAGGCACATGACCACCTGGGTGCCACTTGCAGACTTCTGTCTAACAGGACAAACTGAAGATGTTGAAGAAGACTGAGAAGCCTACTTCTAAACCACAAATCGAGAGGCTCTGCTGATCCCACAGGTCCTCAAAGACCAACAGATACTCCTTTTAGCCCGTCTTGCTTCTGGATGAAACCACTTCACCATGACAACAACATGTACTTGCCAAGAGTTGACATTTGCACATGAAGGTTGATTTGGGGGGCTACTGACAGTAAAGAGGCTGCTGGTGATTGGAGAGCTGATTAGAAGTTTCCTGGCAGGATATTTTTTTCAACAGAAAATAATAATTACCACATCAAAATGAGTCAATGTTAATAAAGCTCCAACTGTGACTCACTTAGACTTGTGCTCGCTTCACTTCTTGCTAGTCTTTTCCATAGGTTGCTGTAGACCTGGAGCAGAGAACATAGTCTTCAGAAACATCTGTGGTAGGCTGAAGAGAGCCAGGGAGGTCTTTTGGTAGGACCTCCAAGTGGGTCAGTGCATCAGGCAGAGCATTGCAGAGGTCCAGTGTCTTGTGCTTCTGATTCATCTGATAGAACCAACCAACCAGAGATCCCTGAGCTGGGAACATCCATTACTTGACCTGAGTAGTCTCCTGCTTTGATTTTACAGGGTTTCCAAGGTACTGAGCTCAGGTTTTGGCATTGTCTATCTCTGCTCATTAAATGAGACTACCTTTTCTAGGGCATACCACCAGCAATCATTTAAAAACTTCTTGGGCTGTAAGAACCAACCCTTAAAGAGATTATTTAGAGACTTATAAAACCCAGGGCCATGTTTTACACAGCACTGAAGTCCTCTGACACAGCAGGCCATCTCATGGCTTAAAAATTGTGCTAGGGATTTGATGGTTAAAAAAAGCAGTGAGCACCATTTTGATTCATTGTGTTTGTCATCCCGGGTCTGATTTGCTGCAGCATGTCTTGATGTTAGCATGGAAAAAAAGACACTGCGTGACTCACCATGATGCAATGCAGTGGAGAATGGAAAAGAAAAAAACCCCACACAATCTCAAGCTCTCAGTCTGCTCTCAATACAGATGACAATCAATTGATCTTGATTTTTTTCCAACTAATTATCTGATCCAGTTACCCATAAAAATAGGGGGAATATTCCTCCATTTCGCATGAGTAGTTGGCAGGAGCAATTGGTGCATATGTTTTAGTGACTGTCCTGTCTGTTTTCTTTCCCTGTATAACTACTGCCTGGACCATTTGGCTTCATTTTAACAGTGAAGCCACTCAGTGAAGCTTCCCTTAGCAGCAGGAGAATCGTTTTGCACAATTCAGTCCTAGATGCTATCCTTCATCCCTTACCTTAGGAATGTTTTTTCCTTTTTTCTCATATTCTCACTCCTGTGTCCTTGTGACTTCTCATGCTATTTTCTGCATTAGCTGTTAGGGTCCAAGTAACCAACACAAGCTGAAACCTTAACATTGGCTGGTGGAAAGAAAATCTGATCAATCTCTCAAATCCTACAAATCCCGCAACTCTTACAAATTCCCCAAATCACAGCCTCACATATTGCTTGGGTTGGTTTTTGTTTTTTTTCTAATTTTTCTTTTATTCTTGTCCCCATGCAGTTTAGCTTTGCTTACTCATATCACTATTGCTTTTACAGAGATCTATATCAATTTGAAAGTAGAATGAACTGTCTTTTTTTTTATTATACTTCTGAGAAATTAGGCTTGAAACCTGCCAGCAATATCCTACCTTTAATGTTGTAGGACTCCCTCCAGCAGTTCAACCTGACTCATAAACACCAGAGAACTTCCAGGGAGGAGGGTAACTCCACTTCTTTGGAGACACTAACCCGACCTTCTCTCCGTTATGTCTTATGTGTCCTAGAAGCTGTAGGCATCAAGCATAAGATGTTGAAGTGATCCTACAGTTCTCTATTGTTTCTTTTGAAAATGTCTTGTAAAAATGATCTGCAGACATTGTGGAGAGCTACAAGCTATGGTGTATGGGGAGGATAACTGTTCAGAGTAACACTCAAGCCAGCGTAATATGTCCTTATTGTGCATTAAGAGCACCCATCTAGAGAAGGAAACAAACCAATTACCGTGAAGTTAATTCACACCTCTGTTTACAGCACTCTGACCTCTGCAGATAGGCAAGTGGTGAGAGACCAGTCACTGGCAAAAGATATGATCTTGTTTAGCGACTTCATTACTTTTCCAGAAAGGGGAACAGGCACTACATTGAGGAAATGTGCACATTTTTCTAAGCCAGGAGGAGTTCTGAGCTTTTCAAAAAGAGGAATACCACAAAGGAACCTAGAAGGAGTACAAACCTCAAAAGAAATGCTGGTGGTTTCAACCAATAAAAATAAAAAAAATACTGTGTTTTAAAAAGAGTCTGAAACATGAGACAGTGAGAAATCTAGGAGGAAGTGAAGCTGCAAAACATGACTTCAACTAATAAGCATCAAATGAAACATGAGTTTTTAGAGACATAATGATTTATTTCCAATCATATTTCCTAATACTTATAACCACAATCACTTGACATCTCTTAGGCATTGAAGAGAAGACTTCAAAATATGTGGTTCACCATTGCTATAATACAGGCAGAATTTACTGCAGAATCAAGAGGCACAATTAATTTTTGATGAAGTGACACAGATGCAAGCTACAGGCCTGCCTTAAGTTTTGACAAAACTGTTGTGTCAGTGCGAATATTCAATATGATTTTGTGGTCATTGTATCCACAAAATAAGAGAAATAGATAACTTGCTGTACCAGACCATACAAGTGGGTGTACCAAGTCAGATGAATGGTTCATCTGTCCTAGAAAATACTTGGGTGAGACTGTAAGTACAAAGCAAAACAAGAGAGATATGTTTTGTTACTTCTATTCTATGGTGTTCCAGTATCTGAGTTCGCCATCTATAGATTTCCAGAAGATGGGCATGAAGGCTGGTAGGATTACATGCATGTCTTCTGACTGGAAAGTTTTCCTCAACCTTTTTTTAAATGAATTTGTCTAATTACTGAACCATTTTGGACACTTAGTATTCAGAACATCTAGTGGTAATAAGGTCTATGGTAAAAAGATGTATTTTGTTGAAAAAAAACCCCACTTCTCATGCCCTTTCTCTTTTTTTGAGCCTTCTTGTTTGGAATCTTCTGCTCTGTGCTGATTACTATGATACTAGAAGGAAACAATAAAAATGGGAACCTTACTTGCAGAAAAATTCCAAAGTGATGGATATTATAAAGACAGATTTATGAGGTGAGTGTAAGAGTTAAGCTAGCTAGTTGGAAAAATGCTGAGAAATGCAATGGGAGTTATCAAAGATAAGAAAGCTAGGAATAGCTAACAGCTATTAGATATAATTGGAAAAAATAGGAATAGAATCAGCTGAAATTAAGGACTTTGTCTTTTGTTCAGATGTGTATCTAAGGTTAATGGATGAAATGTGGAAAGTAGGTCTGACTGGTGGTATCTCCTTTAGCTATAGAAAAGGGAAGGGGTGCAAACACCAGTATTTAAAGCTCTGAACTCACTTAGAAAAACATTTCTCCCCAGATTCGCCAGTTAACAGACCTGTCCTGAGAGAGAGTGGGTTTACTATTTGTAGACTTACTGTTTTGGTTTTATAGTTCTTGACAAACTATACGAGAAGCATCCCACATCTGTTATCCACATCTGTGGTTTCCTCCCCTCTGACTCTTTTCAGCTCATTTGAAATATCTTTCCTTCAGCCTTGAAGATTTGATCCCATTTGTCCTGAAGAATTCTACTTTGTGTTCACAGTTAAAAATCTAAGAGTGTGTTTAACTCTTCTTTTTGGGGTCACTGTTCTCAAATAGCTATGGCTGTGTGCAAGAAGACTCTGCAAGCGAGATGTCTATGCAGCTTGAAAAGTGTAAGGGAGAATAGAGCTGGGATGTCATGGGCTACAAGGCAAAGCATTAATTCACTCAGCATCATGATAAAAAACTTGAAGAGCGGTAGGGGTAAGCATGTGGCTTTTTTGTATCTGCCTTCCAGCAGTGACTAAAAGATAGAAGAGACATAAGTAATTCTGATTTAATAGTGATGGAGCATGTGGCAGTAAACTGTACCTCCCACAGCAGCCCCTGAAAGACAGCAATTAAGGCTATGCCATAAATCTGAAGAATACTAGGATTACCTCTATGTTGTAGCTGTGTTCTTTACACTTCAGGTGCAAGCAGTGTTCATCACCAGATCCTAGCCCTGGTTTGACAATCCACGGAATTAGCTGTTCTTAACTATTAATAAAAAATTGCTGTAAACCTCAGTGGACTTACAAACCCCATTTTCCAATGCAGCAAGTCTCTCATTAGAGACACACTGAAGTGCCAGATGAGACTGTCAGGGCCCTGATGGTAATAATCAGTTGAAGACCCCCTCCATCCTCTGCCAGGAATTCCTCCGAGCCTGCCCCCATGTCTCCATGTCAGCCCAACCTGGGGCCATCAGTCCTATGTCCTATGCCATGGTGGTGCTTCTCTACTGCCTTGCCACAGCTGTGGCTCTGCCTAGCCATGGACCACACCGGTCCACATCCTGACCCAGGAGCTAGTGTTCTCCCAGGAAATGCCCATGAGCCTCTGGGACAGGGACAGACCTGGGACTGTCCCCAATATGGATGTAGCCACCTTTTGAGGGGGGAAAACATGTCAGTCATGAGGAGACAAACTGTGTGACTCTATATGCCTCCACAGCCAGGAGATGCCGTTGCCCGTATATGTGTTCATGCAAAAAACACCAGACCAAAGTGTGCTTTCCAACCAAGATTGGAACTGGTGTTCCTCAAGAGAAAAACATCATATAAATTCCTCTGAAGGAAGAAAATGGAGAGGAACAGCTGACGGTTTCAACAGGCTTTTAAGTAGAAATAATTTTAAACAAATTCCTTTATTCTACCACCTGACATCAACTCTTAATAAGTGTGACACATGCTGACTTTATAGTTACTGCGAAATTACCCATTAAGTGCTGGAGATTCCAGGAAATGTATTTCTTTTTGTAGTTTTCCATTATTTTCTACAAGTAGAGCAGCAGGAACAAGCTGAGGTTCCCCAAACCTCATCTATCTGGGTGTCAGTTCTTGTTGTAGCTCTGGTTGATCTTCCAGCTTCTTTTTGTTTTTAGTTGTTTCCAAAGAAAAAACTTCGAAACTGATATTGACATTGCTGTAATGGTTAATTAGTGCTACAAATACCCTTACTCTTCTATTCAGAAATGTAGATTTATCATTTCTACAGAATTTCATGTCAGAAAGGATATTAAAAACTGACATGCCTCTGAGTGAAAAAAGTCTGTTGAGAAGAGAAACGGTGCCAAATGTTATGAACAGAAGAGGCTTTAGGAGTATCAAATTCACCTCAGCATTAGGGTGGTGTCACGTATGCTGTACCTGAGGGATGGCATTCCTCTGTGGTCAGATACCAGACTAGTTCTGCCTCAACTGTTTTTCAAACTCTCTCACTCTCAAAACTTTTTTTCAGTCTCATTTTAGTTCTACGACCCATTTCTCTCTGAGACTGAAATGCAATATCCTACTAAATTCCCCTCCATTCACCCGGGTGACTAATCCTCTACCCTTGTCTGCCTTGCAACACTTTAAAATATTTCTTTGTTGTTAACTGTATTGGTGGGTAGCTAGAAAACAGCTGAACTGGGAAAGAGTAAGTGCCAACAACAGCAGCTGCAACAGCAAAAAGAAAAAAACCCACTACAAATACTTGTCTTACACTGCTTAATCCCTGTAATTTCCCCTAATAGCACAACGTCTCGTAAGTAGCATTTAAACATCTCATAAATAAGCACTGATTCTATGCCTGCTGCTGAGGTAACTTCTGTCTTAGGTAATAAGGAGGATTGGTTCTTAATTTATCTCTGTTTGATCAGGCTTTAAAGTACTTCAGAACGGGATCAGTTATGTGCAGTCCACATTTCTCACATTCTACCTCTTTACAGAAAAACAGGATTTTCAGAAATCTGTGTTATATACTGAGCTACAAGAGTGCCAACAAGATAATTTCATAAATGTTCAAGAGAAGAGTGCTAACAAAATCAGGGACAAAAACATAACTCCAGAGAAAGAGCCAAAGCAAGCGGATCTCAGATGGCAAAGATGAGAAGCCCCAGAAGAGACAAGGCCTCTAGAACAGTGTAACTTCTTGTTTTCACAGCTACAAAGTGTAGTTTTTCCAAAATGCAAATCCCATTATTTGAGTTGTTTAAAATTTAGGCACCAAGTATTTAATATTGCCTCCTGTTTTTGGTTTGAAATGTCATCTAGGAAATTCTGAAACAAAAGCAATAAAAGCAATGGTGGTTGGCAAGCCTAATATTTAATTATATTTTCAGAAGAAAGGAAGTACTTCTACCTTTTTACGCTGAACCTCAAAAATAGCAGCATCCACAAGAAACCATAATTTTAAAAATAAAATTTCAAAGCTAGCTTTTGTCTCTAATTTGCAATTTACATTAAGTTGGAAAGTATCATGAGTTGTTCCACTGTAATTTCTTTGGTTCAGCTCCAATATAATGGTTTGGTTTTAGCAGCATTTTGTTCACTGGTAGTTGGTAAATCACTCAGGATAATTCCAAGGATACACCTACAGACTCCATGGTATTTAATTAACAATGAGGTAAGGTTTTCACCCTCTTCTCAAGAGTTTGCAGTTGCAGAAAAATGAAAGTTAATCCCACTGAAGTGAGAAGTGACAGAAGACAACAACACACAGGATTCAATTTTTTGAAATCATGGTCTTTACCTGGATAAAAACTGATGGCGCTACAGTTTGAATGTCAGCATAAATTTTCCCTATTTATTTGCTAAAAATAGGTAACTTCCGTAACATATTTTCAAATTTGTTGAAGAATGTTGATGGGTGAGATTCTTCCAGGTCTGTCAAGATATTGGTCAGCTGGATGGTTGGTGGTTCAGTACAGGATAAAATCTTAAAAATATTTTTTAGGAAAGCAAGGTACAGTTGTGAAATTATTAGTCTAGGGTTACTTCCTAACAAGCAGTGAGTGTGACTTAAATGCAGAAACCAAAAGACTAAATTCAGTTAGAGACCACACTTATAATTCAAGGAGTACAGTTATTTACTCAGCCATATCTTTTTAACTAAAAATCGGTAGGTTTCATATGGGGCAAGCAGAATCAGACCCGAAACCATGTAATGCAATTTTTTTTTTTTTTAATCTGGTATACTTAAATAACCTCTTTATTTTCCAATCTGGTACAAGCAAAAATGTCTAGTCTTCATTTATCTTAGAAAGTTAAAAGGAAGAGAGAAGAGAAGATATATGGAATTAGCTTGTAAGATTACAGAAAATAAAGCCACAAAGAACTTTATATTAGGCAATTTTTTTTAGACTTGGACACTTCAAAGAAATATAAAGTAACGCCTAGTTAAATTCCACTCATAATTAAGCATCATCTGAGAATAAACTATTGAAGTTATTAGACTTTCCCACCTCTTATCTTTTTCGTACATTTTTTTCTAGATATTAGAAAAGAAGAAG
The DNA here is from genome assembly GCA_033628505.1 of Tringa tobata. NCBI lineage: Eukaryota > Metazoa > Chordata > Aves > Charadriiformes > Scolopacidae > Tringa > Tringa tobata. The sequence goes on from JAHREE010000152.1 coordinate 441,797, forward strand.
GAAAATGGAAGACTCAACATTTTAACAGGGAGCTTCAAATATTCATTGCAAAGAAAAAACACATTTTCAAAAATGAAAGGCTACAGCAAACTTTCAGATGGAGATGTCTACATGTGTTTGCAAGTGGGACTGTTTTATATCTGTAGAACAAAAAATGAACCTCATTGTTTGGGTGTAATCCCTTAGAGAATAGGTTCTTTCTTCTGCTGGCTAGGCTTTGGATGCCAAGTGTCATCCATTCGTCATTGTCCTGAATTGTATTTCATAGCCTCAAGGGTTGAACCCACTGTGTGAAGTTAGAAAATAACCCTCCTTTATGTTTTTTCTTTTACAACAGTAAAGACCAAAGTGAGACTGAATTGGAATGAATTAAATTGGAAGTATTTTTAATTCAAATAAGACATATCCATAAATAAAATCCCCAACTGTTTTTTCCTTATATAAATTACTCATGGCCAAACGACATTTTACACCACAGAGATTTTCATCTTCAAGACACAAGAAAAGAGGTTTAAAAAAACACGCCCAAAATGCTTCTTCAGTGACAGAGTAAAGATATTGGTGACATACAGATTACGTACGTTATTTATAGATAAAACAGTGAACACCTACAAGAAATTCAGTTTGTGTCTGAATCAGTGATTCATGTTTAATTCAGCAAAGACCAGGAATGACACATAGAAGTTAAGTGTGAAAATGTCTAAGGTTTTTGTCATAGACTGACAGTTATTGAGGCTCAGTTACCCAAACTGTTTCATTTGTAGTATGAAGGTTATACTGGTTTTATTAACTAGAAAATTCTTTTTTTTTTTTCTTCTTCTCATTGAAACCACTAGGTATGAAAATATTGATGGGAAAAGTAAGAGGAAAATAAGACTTACTGTACTGATAAATGTGTTAGAGACTATGAGAAGAATAGGGATGCCTGTCCTTTTTTTTTTACTTCTAATGGGAAAACAAATGGTATCATACTTTTTTTTTGGCAACTGCAGGGGGGTTAAATGATATAAAAACATGAGTCCTGGGGCAGAATGGAAAATAAGGCTAAACATTAGAGTATGGTTGGGTTTTTTTCTCATGAAAAGAGCAGAAAGTATCTTGTTTCAGAAATCTTTCAAGCTTGTCTTCACACCTAGGTTTTGCCAACTTCATTGCTGTTCCTGCTGCCCTGTGTCAGAGACAGCCTGTGGGACAAAAGATACCACAAATATGGTATCATAAATATGGTATGAGAGGGGCAGAAAACTGGATGTACACGTATGTGCAATCCGCTAAAGCAGAAGCAGTTAGAATAATGACTTACCTCCCTGCAAAGTGATCTGCAAAGCTCATTTCTCCAATTAAGCCTTCCCGCAATAGATTACTTCCCCTAAGTGCAAACACGGGCACAGTCTTATTGCTGCTGAAGTTCTTACTTCTACTTTTGAGGCAGCAGAGAGAGAAAGATTTCTGATTCAGAGTAGAAACTGGAGAAGCGGCCCAGATCACTGCTGGTGCCGAAGCTCCCCAAAATCTCCTTCTGCTGGGTGGTCACTTGGGCACACTATGGACTCACGGGCTCCTGAGCTTCACTGCATAGAATGGTTTGTGTTGGAAGGAACCTTAGAGATCATCAAGTTCCAACCCCCTGCCCTGGGCAGGGACACCTCCCACCAGACCAGGTTGCTCAAAGCCCTGTCTGACCTGGCCTTGAACCCATTCCAGGGATGGGGCACCCACAGCTTCTCTGGGCAACCTGGGCCAGGCTCTCACCACCCTCACAGGAAAGAATTTCTTCCTGAGATCTAATCTAAATCTTCAGTTTAAAAACCATTACCCCTCACCCTATGGCTCCGCTCCCTGATAAAAGGTCCCTCCCCATCTCTCCTGTAGCCCCCTTTAGAAACTGGAAGGGGCAATAAGGTCTCACTGGAGCCTTCTCTTCTCTAGACTGAACAACCCCAACTCTCTCAGCCTGTCCTCAGAGGAGCGGTGCTCCATCCCTCTGATCACCTTCGTGGCCCTCCTCTGGACCCATTCCAATAGGTCCATGTCCTTCCTGTGCTGAGAACTCCAGAGCTGGACACAGTACTCCAGGTGGGCTCTCATCAGAGCAGAGTAAAAAGGCTGAATCCAGCTGCTTTGTGAGGACAGAGTGATTTTAGAGCTTCACAGAAAGGCAATTTCATGGCTAAGCTGAAGGAGGCACTCCAGGACAAACCATGATCCCCACCAAAAATCTCAGCAGTCTTGCAGACAGTCTAGTTGACCATTGACAGAAAATGGTTTAGACCAGCATTTTTCCAAGGATGGTCAAGACACAAGGGTGGGAGGATTTGCAAGGGTTTGCCTAATTACAGCTGGCCCTGACATTTCCATTCTGTGAGTGAAGAGGAAGTGCAGTATCTCCAAGGAGGAGGAGCAGGGGAGGTCACGACATCTGAAGAGTAAGGAGCACAAGATCCGGCAAACAGTAGTTCAGACAGTAGTTCAGGAATACACAGGCCTAACTAAAACATGTATAATTATTCCCCTGCCTTGGTGTTTTGGTGGTGGTGGTTTTTTGTTGTTTGTTTTGTTATTTTTTTAATCAGTGTTTTAGAATATTCAAAATCTCTTCAGGAATGTGGGATCTTTTGCTTCCCCTTTCCCTTCCACTGACTCTTTCTTTTGAAATCAAATCTTCCAGACTGTGTGTTTCTTCTTTTTTTTTTTTCTTTTTTCTTTTTTTTTTTCTTAATTAATATTTTTATTTATTTTTCCTCAGAGAGTATCTGGTAGTTCTTTCATTTTCAAATATCATATTTTATAGTAAATGACTCATATTGCTTATTTGGGTGACTCTTGGATGATCCACTGCCTAGAATTATCAGTCCATAGAGTTACAGTGATTCTTCTAAGCAGCTGTTTTTTATCTGCAGCATGTAAAATCAGATATTATGTGAACAGAAGATTTCAGAATATCATTTGTGCTGTGTTCATGGACATTTATTCATGTCCAAAATAGAATAAAAAAGTAACAGAGAGAGCAGACAAGCCTTATGTTCAACATAGTTTTGGTAATTTGATTATGTATATATACATATATATTTACATGCATAAGAAGAGGGAAAAAGTTGATGAAAGACTCCAAAGACCCCAAATTGACCAAGACTCATAGAAAGTATATAAATGCTCCAAGTCTATCCAGCTCGAATATGAAACAGAGAAAAGCAGACATACACAAATGGATTTTGAATAATAATAGGAAAGAGGCAGAGAATAAGTGTTTCTTTTATTTAGAAGAAAACATGATTTCTTCTGAGCTTGACTTCTGTGATAGTTTCAGCAACATAGTTTTGAAATGCTTTCACACTTCAGAGATGTCCAACATTTGCCAGCAGTTCTTATGCACACAATATTCTATATTTTGTACATCATAATTTTCTTTCTCAGCAGTTCTGATTGCTTCTTCTCCCATGGTATTTTATTTTTGCCAAGATTGCTGTTCATACTAGCCAAATCTCCCAAAAATGTAGATATTCAGTGGGTAAAAATTGAAGCAGGAACATAAAAAAATACTTTGCTTACTCTCAATCCGAGAATGTTTTTCCTTCAGATCATCCCACCATCATCCATGGATGAGAGAAAATGTAAGCTGGATGTTAAGGTTAGATATGGGTTGGACTAAATGCTGTTCCTCTGAAAATGAATCTGGAAATAAATATTGTGAATGCTCCCATTTCACATGCAGCTTTCTTCATGTCCTTCTTCTGATCACAGTTTCTATGTTCTCAAGTAGAAGGAGAAGGAAAATGGCCTGGCATCCTGTCATCACTTCAGCTGGAGGACAGAGAGCCCACTCTTTGCTTTTTTCCTTTTATTTTCATGAACAAGTTTGCATCTGAAAAATAACCTGCTACTGGCTCTTTGGGACTCTTTGGTTGTATGAACTACAATCCTTCCTCAAACTGAGCTTTCTGGTGGAAATTGTCTTCCAGCCTCACAAAAGGATTGAAGATAGAAATTAAAATTAAGCTGATTTTTTTTGTAGCTCTTTCACCAGGAATATCACCTTGGCAAACCAAGGCAGCGTTCACTTAAAAGGGTGATTTTTGCCTGAGCTTCTGGCTGAGGAAAATAATTCATAATTTACTCTGGGAAAAATAGAAGCTAAAGCCATATTGGTCTCTATTGGATCAGGCATTTAATGTGACACATTGATCTGTTTTCAAAGAGTGACTGAATTAAAGGGGAATAAAGATCACGGCTGCAAATGTATACTTAGAAATATTAGGAACTAGGTAGTTTAAAAGACAAGATCTTTTATTGTATGTTTTATGTAGTATTGCTTCCTTGTATTTCAGAAAAAATAATTTCACATTTAATTAAGAGCTAATGTGCTAAATGACAACAAATATTACTGTTTTATGAGAGGCCTTCTGTTCACCACTTAGGTTTCAGGCCTATTTGTTGGTTTTAGGAGTACTAGCTGCTGTCAGTATTCCCTTGACTACGGCAGTACAGTTTCATGCTTCATAACATTCCCATTTATTTCCAAGTTTAGATGATCATAACACTTTTGATACTCTGACACCTTTCATAAAGTTAAATTAAGAATTGTTTGTTGCCAGTAACTTGAGAGCACAGCCATTGCTGCAACAGAGAAGGGACTGAAGAGAAATTAGATTTACTGTGGGAATATTATCTGGGATCTCAAGAAGGTCAGGCAGAAGTCATCCTCCTGCCAGAGAAAATTGTAAAGGAATTGCTTGTCTTGATGTCAACTAGGTCTGTAAATAACATGTAAATAAGTAGACGAACCTTTACATCGCTGACTTGTACAAAGAGGCTTAAAAACCGTTAAAGATAGCAGAGGCATAAGGGAAGCAAATGGGTGCACTTGGATCCTGCAGTGCGTGAGTCACACACCTCTATTAAATTTTAAATGATGCAACGGAAGTAAAGATATGCAGAAAGAGACTGTCCCTGATCAAAACTGAGGGGTGGTTCTCATCTCAAGAGCTGTGTAAAGCCAGACTTCGCAATCTGGAAAAGAAATGGCAAATACAATGAAGACGGAGGAAGGGAAATCTGTTCTATTGCGAGTGGCCCAGGGCTGGCAGATAGACAGCCGTTATTTACCATTCCTCACAAGTCAAAAACTATAAAGTGGCAAGTTCCAAAAAGATAACAGAGTAAGAAGATGAGCCTTATGCCCATCATGAAGCCAGTACTTTGATTATATATAGATATATACATATCACAGAATCACAGAATATTCATGGTTGGAAGAGACCTTTGAGATC
>JAHREE010000152.1:451934-486313 GCA_033628505.1 Tringa tobata
ACATAATCGTAAAGAAAGACCACACTGTGCCATTTCTGTAATTCATAGCATGCACAATTACTTCAGGCTGGTTTCAGCTGCAAGCCAACATGTGGATATACATGAAAATACGAGGGCCAAACAAATATCTTAAATAATCATCTCCTAAAAGCTCTTTGGGTCTCAGCTCAGTCTCCCAGCACTGGCAGATTTATTTAACGCCCAAGAATTATGAGGTTTTTCCTGACAAGCACGTGCTAACAGTGATGTATGAGGTGCAGCTCTGAACTGTTAATCCAGTTAAGCTCACAAAGAAACCTGGTTTTATAAGTGAAACTGTTTATTCAACTGTGGATTTTTCTTGACTGCTGCGAGGCCAGACTTTAACGTTGACTGGAGTAGGGAAAACAGCCCTTCACTATATGTGGTGCAGATGTAGGTGAAGGCTGCTGAGGTCTGTGGCTATGCTGAAAACTGCACATATATACTAAAGAAAGAATAAACTACCTTTAAAAAGAAAGTGCAAGAGAGCAAAAGACCCAACAGAAATAAAACAAGGGTTTGTTACTGCCTGTAGATTGTCCCAGGAAAATGCGAGAAAGGAAGGAAATAATTTTGCTCTTCTGTTCACCATTTATGGTAAATCTGGGCTTTGTGCTTTCTCATCTCTGACAAGTCTACTTTCTGTTGATAGTCCCTCTCAGCTCCTGTCCGTTCTCCATCCTCAAGGTGCTCTGCTGTTTCTGGGACTTATGCATCGTTATGCTTTCCTATTTCTGCTTGTCTCCCTGCCAGTCCTCTGACAGGACTTTTATTTCTGGTGAAGCTGAAGCTACAGGAAATCTTCCTTTGCCACGGTTTTAGCCCATGCCCCCACAGTGAAGAAGCATGGAGATTGGTTGGAGCACCACGGGGTTTGCAGAGTCAGGTCTTCTGAGTCAAGGTATCCAGCCTTGCTGTTTGGACAAAAAAATCAATAAAACTATCTGTGCTGCAGAAAAAGAGAGAACAAACCTGCTTGGTTCATTCCCAAGTGGGCCGAGCTAGATTTGTCTTTCTGAAAACCCTGGTTCTGTTTCCCACTTTCACCCTTGCCATGCCAAGCTTGGTGTCTCAATTTCCCAACCCGTGCAGTGCTTCCTTCTATTGCTCTCTCTTCTCTCCACAGGAGCACGTATTTCTCCTCATGTTCAGCCCTGGATCCCTCCTGCTTCCCTGTGTCAGTGTTCAGACCAAACAGCTCCTCTTAACCAAACACCTCTCCTACGAGGCCAGGCTGAGAGAGTTGGGGGGGAGGGAGGGTTCAGCCTGGAGAAGAGAAGGCTCTGGGGAGACCTTAGAGACCCTTCTAATCCCTAAAGGGTCTACAGAGAGATGGGGAGGGACTCTTGATTGGGGAGTGTAGCAATGGGACAAGGGGTAATGGTTTCAAACTGAAAGAGGGGAGATTTATGTTAGATATTAGGAAGAAGTTCTTTACTGGTGAGGCACTGACCCAGGTTGCCCAGAGAATCTGTGGATGCCCCTTCTGTGGAGGTGTTCAAAGCCAGGTTGGATGGGGCCAGAGGGAGGTGTCCCTGCTCAGGGCAGGGGGGTTGCAACTAGGTGGTCTTTAAGGTCCCTTCCAACTCTAAACATTCTATGATTCTGAAAAGTCCTGGAGGCCACTGGGTGTCACTGAACACACATGAAAATTTCCTATTCCCGTGATTTCCAACAATTTTCTGCACTCTTTTCTCAAGCAGCTAGGAGCAATCAGAGGCAAATAGGTCCGTCAGCCCCCAGACACCAAGGATTATTATTTTCAGCTGTGGTGTCTGTGTGAAAAAAATTTGTCTTTCTGAAGATGAGAGCCCTCTGGGAGGGCTGGTCTAGCCTTCAAGAAAAGGGCGTTGCACTGAGGGAACACAAGATGTGGTCAGGTCTTGGATCATCTGCTCTCCAGGCTTCAGCCCCTGGTCAATCACCGTGGTGCTGCTGCCGTGCTGCTGATCTTCATCCAAAGAGCTTGTACGTGGTGCTCCATACACACCTTCCTCTCTCTCCTGTGCTGACGTGTTCAAAGTGTTATAGTCCTGCAAAGAAATAGTTACCACAGGTTTTCCGCATGGGCCTAAAAATACGTTTTTATTGTGCCTTGTTATTCTTGGCAGTCCTGTTTTGACTCCTGTTTTCAAAAACCTGAGCTGGAGGCAGCAACTGTGCGTGCAGAGGTTTCACTTGTGACAGGGCTGTTGTGTCGCCAGCGACTGAAAACAGGCAGTTTGTCAGCTTTAATGAGAGACAATGCCGACATGCGTGCCTGTAACAACCATAGCTTTTACATTTGTTTGGGGATTTAATTGCTTTCTGATGGAAAAACAACGTCTTTCTCTGCTCCGTTTTCACCCCTACAACACCTTTCTTATTTCCTCATCCTCTTTGCCTCTCCTGCTCCTGGTGATTTGGTGATGACCTGGCTGGGTGCTTTGAGTTTTTGCATTTTTATTTTGGAAAACACTATGCCCATACAAAATAAATCTGATGGCAATATTTTGCAAGTGTTGAAGCCTTTGCAGAGATTTCCTCTTCACTTTTAACTTTGTTTTTTCACACATTACTGGGTTTTTGTACAAGAAACAAGGCTGGCGTTCTTTGATGCTGGAGTGCTAAAGTTCTTCAATGTGTTTTTCTCCTGACTGAAGTACTGAAAGTTGTATGATGCAGAAGGTATCCTAGTATTTCATCATTCTTGGTAAATTTATCCTTACTGCTTTTTTAAGTCGTGTGGTATGACTTGGTGGAACTTCACATTCATGTTTAAGTAACCAAGCAGAACGTAGGAGGCTGAACTGAGAGAAATGAAGACTGCACCATAGGTGGTGCTGAGGAGAGGTGCAGAGGTGTTCCTCTGCATGGACATACCTAAACTCAGACATGTTTTATTATGCCTAATCCTGTGGTAGTGGACATCACACAGCGCGGTACACACACCTACCGTTTCTGGGCACCGAAACGGCTGGAGGACACACAACCACCTACATAACAAGTGGAGTTATGTAGGAGAAGTTGTTCACTGTTTGCGGGTCCTACTCATCTCATTTTATCTGCTGTCTCAGTCTGAAAATTTATGCCCCTGTGCTACAGCTCCTCAGTGCAGACACATCTTAAACCACCAGAAAGAACGCAATGCCATTTAGTAGTAATACAGAAGCAAACTTTAAATTGCAGAGGCAGTTTATCTGTGTGCCAAGAGCAGTGTAGGCTATTGTAAACCAAGAAGATGATGGTATGTTTGGATTTTTTCACTAATTACAATGGCGGATTTAATTTCCTTCTATGATTCATGAAGTTTCAGTTTCAAGAAACGGATCAATAGCTGAATTTTAACCACTTTATAAAGTCTGATTTATTTTTCTTGTCCCCACCTACATATAGCTAGAGGCTTATGCAAGAGGGAGAACAGTGTCCTGCTAAAGGACATCTCAGACCAACAATAATTCACTTAATATCCTTATGAAAATTTAAAAAGTAGGATTATTTTCTGTGATATTTGTGGTCAAAAGACTGACTTTAAGGTGACATGGTTTAATGGATGTTGTGTCTTACCTTTTGTACTAATGGTAAAAGATTCAGAGCATAACTGATGAAAAGCATCTCATGTTGTTGTCATCATTATAAAGCTGGTGAATGAAGGGAAGACTTTCAAGGTGATGTGTTTGCCTCGTAGTAGGAATAAGGTTTTAAGAGATGCAGAGCCATGATTGTCTTGCATCTCATTGATTTCTACTGAACAGGAATTCTGCACATGTGAGAAATTCCAGAATGTCTCAGCCTGGGCACCTGCAGCCACTGGTGTTAAGACTGGGCTTCTTGGGCACGGCATCTGCCCATCTGCTACATCAGGCAGTAGCTCATGTCAGCTGATGGCAGCTGATCCTGCTTTGTCTTATAACTTTAGAAGTTTCACAATAACATCAGAAGGAGTTTTCCAACTTCTCACTGGAAGACAGAAGCTGCTAGTTACCAGCAAGACTTTTTTTCACAGCCAACTTTTTGTTTGTGTTTAATATGTGTCCACATGCATCACCTGACACAAAATCACACCACATCAACATTTGATATATCTTGCTTCACTGTTAAAAAGTCTCTAGTCACCCAAAACTTGAGGTTTCTCAGACAGCTTAGATTGTCAGGAGTATCAGGCCAACGTTCTAGTGAGAGGTGTCCCTGCCCATGGCAGGGGGGTTGGAAGTTGATGATCTTTAAGGTCCCTTCCAACTCTAGCCATTCTATGATTCTATGATTCAGTACCAGCCACAGTACCCTACTCTATTTCACTGAAGTGAAAAGCAGGACCCAAGTTCTGGGTAGGAACATAGTCTGGTCATGCTGCATTTACATGATATTCAGTATTCAAGGCAAACCTTGCAGCAACTAATCATCCTAAAGTTCATTACAGAGTCATAGAGTCATAGAATTGTCTAGGTTAGAAGGGACCTTTAAGATCATCTAGTCCAACCATCAACCTAACTATGATAAAAAAACATCACCAAACCGTGTCACCTGTGTCAACCTGTCTTTTAAATACCTCCAGGGAGGTGCCTCAATCACTTCCCTGGGCAGCCCATTCCAAGGCTTAATAACCTTTTCAGTGTAAAAAATTTTCCTAATATCCATTCTGAACCTCCCCTGGTCCAATTTGAGGCTATTTCCTCTTGTCCTATCGCTTGTTCCTTGGGAGAAGAGACTAACTCCTACCTCTCTACATGTGTACGCCTCTCTATTAGGTGTATATCTGCCCAGCTAAACCTCACAAATGACTCCAAATTTACCTTCTTTCAGAAGTATTTTTTCAAAGCAAATCCTGCAGGTATCCACCCTCCAAGAGTCAGTCACTCTTCAAGACAATGACCAGTAAGAGGTAGTTACTGCTGTCCAGTGAGTCACCCTAAGGCCAGATGGTGACTGTCTAAGTAATATCCTGGATCAAAAAGGCATTTGACAATTTTACTGTTAGGCACTAATATTTAACTTCACAATTTGAGCAGAGCGTTAATCTCAAATGGAACTGAAAACAGGGATTGGTTTAATGCCCATGTTCCTTTTTGTTGTCTGTATGACAATGTATATACTGTGAGAATCATTATGAGAAGCATTAGTTTGTAAAGCAGCATTGTTTAATCATTAAATTCAAGAAATATTTACTGATGTAGCTATGCTCTACCTATGCAAGCATTACCCAGAAGAGGCAAGAGCATCTAATTTAGGGTTCATCCCTTTCACAAGTCCTGGACATTTATATTTACAATGACTGTTGGTTAGAGATAACAGCAGCTGTGGAAGAGTCCAGTAGCTCAGACCAGTGCACATGTTCTCAAAAGTGGACACCAATGTCCAGCAGGACTTAAAAAGCTCGTCTGCTTAAGGTGAGTTCAGATTAGAAATTTCCATTCATGCTTTCTGCTGGAACTGCTTTTTTCTGACCTCGCTGTCCGGTTCTGTTGTCACAGTCCTTTGTCTTTATTCACAGAGTAATCCTGAAATGGATATCTAACCCCACAAACAGACTTAATGGATGAAAGTCAATTTACTTAAACGCCACTGTTAATTGGGACAGAATTTTAGCCACGCTAACAAGATTTGAGAAAAGATAATTGTTAGAATAAATTCTCCTTAAGGCAATATTGAAGGCAACTCAGATGAAGGAAATAATTGGCATATAATTGTTATATGTGTCTTCGGACCCTAAAACTGTTGAAAAGTTAAAATATTGGTTAAAGTACAATTAATTCTTCTAGAGCCAAGAGGATTTTTGTATTCAGCTAGCAAATCTTATCTGGTACTTATATAGCCTAATTTAGAGAAACGAATGTCCTGAAACCTCAATAACCTATGAAAAGAGGAGTTATCAAATAATTTCTTAATTTCAATAGCAAGAAGCATGGTAATTCTTATAGTATAATTAGCTGAGAAGCTGATATATTGCATATTAGAAATAATGGTTATGTCTAATCAGAATGAGTTCTTCCTCATATTTTTCCATTCCATTAAAAAGTGAAGCACCCTCAACCTGATTATGAATGTTGATAGGTTACCATTGTGAAATGAAGAATAAGAGACAAAGTTAATTACTCATGTTAATGAGCCTTTAATTTCATTTATATCCTTTTGGTCTTTTGAGAAGAAAAAGAAGATTCCCTTACACTACAAGGAACAAACTCCTCATTAATTCTTTCACTTCTTTTCTGCAGAAATCAGATTTTCAGCAGTTTTCTTGAAGTTCCCTCATTACTTGTTTACCTGGCAGTGCTACTTCTACCTATTTAACAAACTGAGATGCAAGGTTAACGTTGATGCAATCATCTGGCAATGTTTTACTATGGTCCTCTGATGTAGACCTTCGCGTTTTGGAAACACACTTTCTACTCTGGAATTCAGTCATCGCTATTCAAGGCCCTTTTCCTTACCATGATCTCTCTTTCTAGGCTCTAACACTCTTTTTCAGTGTTTAGTCTAGTAAATCACGGCAGAAGAAAGATTTTTGTATTTCCCTCTTTGGACTTGCACCTTCTTCTGTTTCTAAGGTCCATGCCAGCCTCACAGTCCGAGAGCTGCTACGCCTGAAGGTTAATTTCACATGCTCTCCGAGTCCCCAGAGTGACTTAGACTCTTTTATGTTCACGTGTAATTTCATTGGAACTTGTTCTCAGTGCTTGAGCTCAAGAAGCACTGAGTCAGCACACGAAGCACCCAAGTTCTGGCAACACAGCATCAAGAAGAAAGCAGCCAGGGCTTCCAGTCCCAGGCATGAGCATCCTCAGATTATGCTGTTTTCCCATGAAAGAACTCAAAAGCAGAGTCTGCCCTGCTGTTTCTCAGAAAAAAAGGGATGGAAGTGCTTAAATAAGTTTGCCGCACACCTTCAAGGGCTTTGCGTGCATTTGAATATACTTGAATGCTTCCATTTTGAAAGGAACCTAAGAAAGACTTGTCAGCAGTTAGCTGTGCAGAAAAAAGAGGGGAATTCTTGGATAACATGGGCTGCCTGGTGGGCTTTTTGCATGTCAGGATGAAAGTCTTGGTTCAAAATTTGTAGTGCTTAATCCTAGGTCCGGAACTCACACACAACGATTTATCCATGACTCTAGAAGGAAGGGTGGGATGTTCGAACACGTTAACAGGATCCCAGGGGAGTCCCAAGGTCATGGCCTGGTCAGTGTTTCATGGGAGAGGTGCTGGAGGAAGGTAGGAGAGGACAGAATTTCCAATAAGGTATTAGATGCCCCTGAACCATGACACAGTGGTGCAGCCAGCATCTTCTTGTCAGGGCATACCAACACTCTCCTTCAGGTGAAGGAAAGCTTTCTCTGGGTTATTTTCTTTTACTTTTAAAGAATGACTACTCTCTATTTTATTTTAATCTGAATTAAAAAAAAAATTTTTCTAGGTAGAGTATAATTAAACAATAGTAGCAATTCAAATTTAATTCCTTTTGCAAATAATAAAGGATTAACTGTAATATACACACTTATGAATTTCTAAATATGATTTTGGGAGAAAATAATATGTGTGACACACAACAAAGCATAAGAATGTATTTCAAACTTGATTTCTTAGTATTCAGCACTTTTTACCCTAGCACTCAGCACCATAAAATCCTTGCTGAGGGTAAGGGGTAAGATAAATTTCCCGGCACAGAGCATAGCTGCCTTCTATCAGGCCCATTTCTTTCAACTGAGTGTTGTGCTGTGGCCAGAACTGCCTCACTTTGTACCATTTGTCACAAAGAAATTTTATTTCCCAAAAGAATAAGAAAAGAATAAGGCTTTTCCTCAACCCTAGGACACCTTGTTGCCTTGCATTTGAGAGAGCTCTTTCATCTCCTGTAATCAAAATGAATTTAAAAACCAATGTTTAATTGAAAGAGTCAGTCCTTTATGGTACACTGAATTTTGAAGGTTTATGAGGGAAAGAGTAATTTAATGAGAATTATTGAGCTAGGTAAATAAAGGCTCTTTCTATTGCACTAAGGCAATGACTTCCCATTTAGAGGTAGGTCTTCCTCTCCTGAGTGTGGGAACACAACTACATGGTTTTCTTCAGCAGATGTTGGCCCTTTTGTTTTGAGAATATAAGCAACCAGAGAATATAAAAAATGGGTGCACAATGACACTTCTCAGGTAAGAGACTTCATAATCTGAAATGCAGTTAATTCCTAATCCTTTCGAATATCTTAGTACCCAAGATAAAACATAAATGACAGAAGAAAATCATAAAATTGCTTTAAGAATGGTGACAAAGGATGAAGCATAAGCTGAGATACTTAATGCCTTCTTTGCCTCAGTCTTTAGTAGTAGGACCAGTTGCTCTCTGGGTACCCAGCCCCCTGAGCCGGCAAGCAGAATGAACCCCTCACAATCCAAGGGTAAATGGTTAGCGAGCTGCTGCACCACTTAGACAAGTCTACGGGACTGGATGGAATCCACTTGAGAGTACTGAGAGAGCTGATGGAAGTACTCATCAAGCCACTTTCCATCATTTATCAACAGTCTTGGCTAACCAGGGAGGTCCCAGTTGACCGGAGGTTAGCAGATGTTACACCCATCTACAGGAAGGGCTGGAAGGAAGATCTGGGAAACTTCAGGCCCATCAGCCTGACCCCAGTGCCAGGGAAGGTTATGGAGCAGATCATCTTGACTGCCATCACGCAGCACGTGCAGAACCATTAGGTGATCAGGTTCAGTCAGCTTTATGACTTTATGAAGCTTATGGCTTTATGAAAGGCAGGTGCTGCTTGACTAACCTGATCTTCTTCTATGACAAGGTAAACCGCTTAGTGGATGAGGGAAAGGCTGTGTATTTTGTCTTTCTGCAATTTAGTAAAGCCTTTGACACCATTTCCTGCAGCGTTCTCCTGGAGAAACTGGCTGCTCATGGCTTGGATGGGTGCCCACTTCACTGGGTAAAAAATTGTCCGGATGTCGAGGTCCAAAGAGTGGTGGTGAATGGAGTTAAATACCTCTGGTGGCCTGTAACAAGTATGTTCCACAGAGTTCAGTGTTGGGGCCGGTTCTCTTTAATATCTTTATTGACGACCTAGATGAAGGACTTGAGTACAGCCTTAGTAAGTTTGCAGATGACACCAAGTTGGGCAGGAGTGTTGATCTGCTTGAGGGTAGGAAGGATCTACAGAGGGATTTGGACAGGCTGGATGGGCCGAGGCCAGTGGTATGAGGTTCAACAAGGTCAAGCGCTGGGTCCTGCACTTGGGACATGACCACCTCATGCAGCCCTACAGGCCTGGGGAAGAGTGGCTGGAAAGCTGCCTCGTAGAACACCTGTAATTGTTGGTCAACAGCCAGCTGAATGTGAGCCAGCAGAATGCTCAGGTGGGCAAGAAGGCCAACAGCATCCTGGCCTGTATCAGATACAGTGTGGCCAGAAGGACTAGGGAAATGATCGTTCCCCCAGAGTCGGCACTTTAGTGAGGTGGTGAAGTCCCACCTTGAACACTGTGTTCAGTTTTGGGCCCCTCACTGCAAGAAAGACATTGAGGTGCTGGAGTGTGTCCAGAGAAGGGCAATGAAGCTGGTGAAGGGTCTAGACCACAAGTCTCACAAGAAGTGGCTGAGGGAACTGGGGTTATTTTTCTATTCTGTAGAAAAGGAGGCTGAGGGAGACCTTATTGCTCTCTACAGCTATCTGAAAGGAGGGTGTAACTAGTGGGGATCAGCCTCTTCTCCAAGTAACAAACAATAGGACAAGAGGAAACAGCCTCAAGATGCATCAGGGGAGGTTTAGTTTGGATATTTGAAAAAAATTTTTCAATGAAAGGGTTATCAGACATTGGAACAGGCAGCCCAAGGAAGTGGTTGAGCCACCTTCCCTGGAGGTATTTAAAAGACATGTAGACGTGGTGGTGAGGGATGTGGTTTAGTGGCAGTGTTGGATTAATGGTTTTATGGACTTGATGGTCTTAAAGGTCTTTTTCAACCTAAACAATTCTATGATTCTGTAAGAAAATTAGCTGTGGAAGCTGTATTGCTGGTATTGCCTGTTCTTTTTGCATCCCAGATTCTTCCAGAAGCCAATGGAGAGCTGCTGTATGGGAGGATACTGGAAACATTGATTGTTATGTGCAAACACACAGACATAGCAATTGGAAACTTATATTGAATTATAGGAATTGGTAGAAGGGATAGTGCTATTTGAACATACTCATTACAAAGACCAGATTTCCTGTTCTACCGTGTAATTGTCATATAAATTTGAGTCTGTAGTCACACACCAGTGAGGAGATCAGATTGCAATAGATTATGCCCAATCTAACATTATCAACTGGTTTAGGTAACTATAGTGCCAAAGATAAAATGAGGTGGTCTACAGGTGCTTGAGGGAGAATATTAAGACGCAAGAGAATTCTGAAGATCTTGTCTTTTATGATAGAGATACCTGAGTTGACTCAATTAGAACCTTGTAAATGTCATCTCGTGATGGCATACCATTCTATTGAGGGAGAAGAAGAGACATCTGAGTCAGAGGATCTCAGTTATCTTTGGAAATTGGGAGGTTTTGTATCTCCCAGGAAGATGAGCTAGGACCTCTGCATAGTTGGCACTGTCCTGTGCAGTCATACCAGGTCTAGCTAAGGACCACTTCACTCTTCTCCATTGAATTTCAAGGATATTAATACTTCTTTCCTGCATACAAAACTGGTATTCTAACTGTGCCTTTCCTGACAGGGTTGTTACAATACTAAATATACATTAAAAATAATAAAAAGCTGCAGACAAGGTAGGGGAGGCATTCAGGGAGTGATGTCTTTAATGGCCACCATCTAAGAGGAGTTTGTCAAAACATGGCTTTGTTTTTAGGTTGCAGTTTTCACTTCAGTAATTTTAGGAAGAATCAGTATCAAAATTTTTTTTATGTCCCAGTCCCCAGGAAGTTCCCTCACTGTCCTGGTGCTTGGGAATGACCTCAAAATATCCTCAGCTTGGCAGAAGCATTCTGGAGTCTACCTGAGAGCACTTTGGAGTCAGGAAGGACCTCCCCCAGAGCTCTGCTGAAGAGCAGAGCAGTGAGAAGACCATGATCTGGGCCTTCCAGAGCCTCCAGGCTCATGGAGCTGTAAAAGAACATGTGAGAGGTGCAGGATTTTGACCTGAAGCAACGCAGATGTTGGGGCCTGAATCCAGGAAAGACGAGTCAATAATAGACTTCCAGATGAGATGACAGGAAACCACTAAGACATAACAGTGCTGTGTTCTGACAGAAATTGTAGTTTTCTGATGAAACTTTGTCAGAACCCTCTCCAGTTCTGCAAATAAATGCCTTAGAAGTAATTCTTCTCCCTCTACTTTGCACGAATGCTCAAGTTACTTGCACAAAGGGATCACATAGACTGAAATTTAAACAACTGCTACAAAATATGAGGAAAATAATGGATTTATGAGCATGCACAGGCAAAAAGATGTTGATTCAAATACTGACACTCCCATCAAATGCTGGGGGATGTGCTGTCTGACTTGTTATTTTGGATCTTATGAGGGTGTTGAAAACTGTTCTTACCTATATTTGAAATGAAACTATAGCGATTTCACACTCAGTAATATTTTGTACTTGAATGTCAGTGTTGGCTTCAATGCCTTCAGTTTAAGTGTCTGAATGTTTTACTGAAATGGATAGAAACACGTACATGTGTTTTGGGTTATTGTGGCAAGGTTCTTGTGAGCACAGAGGCTACATGGGTGGCCTCTGTGAGAAGAGACCAGGGGCTGGCCCTAGAGTGAAAAATACTGCACAGAAGGGTCCTGGCTTGAGTGACTCAAATTTCGCTTCTAATGCTTTGGACGACTGCACTTTTAGAAGACTTTAGTGTCTGAATTTGTGAAAATATTTACTTTATAGCCTGCTAGACTGTGTGGGATTCAAGGTCTCAGTGTTTTTGAACCTTGCTAGGTGCTTTTTCTGTTTAAGATTTTTCAGGAGCAACTCGTTCATCCATGTAGGCCTCCTGACATTTTTGCCTGACTTCCTTTTGTTGGGATGCATCACTCCTGAGCTTGGAGGAGATGATCCTTGAGTATTAAGCAACATCCTTGGCCCCCACTTCAGGGCTTTATCCCATGGCACTCTGCCAAGCGCGTCCCTGAAGAGGTCAAAGTGTGCTCTCCTGAAGTCCAGTGTAGTGAGTCTGCTGTATGCCCTCCTCACTGCCCTAAGGAATTGGAGGTCCACCATTTCATGGTCACTGCAGCCAAGGCTGCCCTTGAGCTTCAAATTACCCACTACCCACTAGTCCAGCATGATACCTCTCCTGGTTGGCTCCTCTATCACTTGGAGAAGGAAGTTATTGTCAACACATTTCAGGAGCCTCCTGGATTCCTTATGCTCTGCTGTGTTGTCCCTCTAATAGATGTTGGGGTGGTTGAAGTCATCTGTCTGCAGAGGGCCTCATCCAGACTGCTTTATCCTGGTCTGGTGTCTTGTAGCAGACCCATACCGTAACATCACCTGCCCCTGTGTTCCCTTTCAGCCTGATCCATAAGCTTGTGGTTGGCCCCTCATCGATCCCCAGGTGGAGATCCATGCACTCCAGCAGGTCATTGACATAGAGGGTGACACCCCCTCCTCATCTCTCCAGCTTGACCTTCCCGAAGAGCCTGTTGTCCTTCCATTCCAACACTCCAGTCATAGGAGCCATCCCACTATGTCTCCACGATGCCAGATCATAGCTCTGCAGGCGTGTGCACATCTCTAACTGCTCTTGTTTGTTCCCCATGCTATGTGCATTTTCACGGTCATTTAAGTTGCCCCCCCAGTGAAGCTGATTTACTGGCTGGAGTGGCTGAAATTCCTTTGTGCTGCACTCCAGCTGCTCTTCTTCTGATCTGCAAGCCTTCCCCGTGCTCTGAGCATCTATTGCTGTCACTGGCATCAAACTGAAAGCAGTGACGTGGATTGAGGTTCCCCTTCTCTGGTAACTCTAGTGTGAAGCCATCTTCACAAGCTTGGCAAGCCTATGACCTAAGACACTCTTCCTCTTCTTTGACAGAGGGACCCCACCAGTCCACTTTCTCAAAGCAAGTCCCATGGTCTAAATAGCCAAACTCCTGGTTGTGGCACCAGTCCTGTAGCCATTTATTGATTTGCCAGGTTTGACTGGCCCTTTCAAACCCTTTCCCTTTGACTGGGACGATTGACGAAAAAAATACCTGTGCCCCAGAGTCCTTTACTGCTGCTCCCAAGGCAATCCTTCTTGATATTCCTCAGACTGCTTCTGGCAGTATCACTGGTGTCCACACGAAACAACAGCAGCAGATAATAGTCAGTGGACTCTACGAGGCTTGGTGGTCTCTCCATGAAAAAGCAGTCCTACAGGTTCCTGTCAGGTCCTGTGGCCCCGTGGAGAGAGGAGCCCATGCTGGAGCAGGCTCCTGGCAGGACTTGTGACCCTGCAGGGGACACTGGCTAGAGCAGTCTGTTCTTGAAGGGCTGCACCCCGTGGAAGGGACCCACACTGGAGCAGTTGGTAAAGAACTGTAGCCTGTGGGAAGGATCCGTGTTGGAGAAGTTCACAAAGGACTGTCTCCCGTGGCAGGGGCCCCATGCTGGAGCAGAGGAAGAGTGTGAGGAGGAAGGAGGGGCAGAGACAATCTGTGATGAACTGACTGCAACCCCTATTCCCCTTCCTCCTGTGCTGCTCAAGGGAGAGAGGTAGGTAAATCAGGAGTAAAGTTGAGCCTGGGAAGAAGGAGAAGGCAGGGAGAGGTATTTTCAGGTTTGCCTTTCTTTCTCACCATCCTACTCTATTATTAATTAGCAATAAATTAAATTAACCTTGCCAAGTAAAGTCTATTGCCTGTGATGGCCACTGCTGAACAATCTCCCTGACCTGATCTCAGTACAGGAGGTTTTTCATCCTGTTTTCTGCCCCATCATGTTGAGAAGGGAGATTAAGAGTGGGGCTTGGTGGTTATCTGGTTCAAGCCAAGATTTACCCACCAACTCATGCATATGTATATATGTGTATGTCTGAAAATTTGTTTTATAAACAACCAATAAAGGTTTTCTTTTCTAATGAATATTCGGCTTAAATTCACTGAGTACTTGGCAAGAAAACCAATTATGACTTATTTGGCAGCATCCTATTTGAAGCCATGAAATGGTCTCCTTTCACTGTTGCATTAGTAAAATTACAAACTATATTAAAAAGAAAATTCTTTGTCATGAATACTGTTATACCTTCTTTTCTCCTATTTTTTCATTTAGGTGATATGGATTACTGGTTTCTCATTGCTTCTGGTCTAATAATACCTATATATCTTCATGGCACAGGGATGAAGGCTCAGCTGCTATCTCCTTTCTGTATGCTGTTTGCCACAATTTGAGTGTTGGAACCTCTAATGTTGTTCAGCTTCACTGTATTTCAAGATAAGATGCAGTAGGAACTTGATGTACTAAATTTAACTCTGATTAATTGTGATAGATTTTTTTAACAGAATGACTTTTGTGTTTTATGTATTATAAGATGTGCTTTATGTGTTCTTTCTCTAGCTGAATTAGAATTGACTTTACTTATCAGCTTGCACTGAACTGCAGGATTTAAGGGTTGAAGTGTATGAACTCCTCAGCCAAATTGCTTTAGGTGTCTTGGCAGTCCTTTCCTTCCACACACAAGCACCCAACTGAACTTCTCAAACACTTTCTACTGACTGTTTCATTTGTGTCAGTGTCTGTGCATGTGTCAGTCTGTAGGTATATAAAGAAGTATATCCTACTGAGAAAGGTCACATCAAGGTAAAATGTCTTAATGTCACACAACAAGGTTTGTTTGGGTGATGGATGAAATGACAATGATCTAAGGAACAAGTCTGACCAACTTTATTACAATAATATGTAGACAATCAGCCCGAGAGGAATGTAAGCAACCTAAGCATGAGTGAAAGACAAATGTGGATACCTCATTTGCCGTGCAGGCAAGGAATAACCCTATTAATGATTTATTTTACCCATTGATGAGCCACAGTTGGGGAAATTGGTGATGGCTCATGTTCTCCATTACAATATGAGAATGTCTCCTTCCCCCTGGAGAAGCCAGCGAGAGCTACCCCAAGTTAGCATTGGGGCACCTTACCTATGGCATTGTGCCTTCTGTGTTCAATCATGCGATTGGCAGGTTAAGGTAGGCATATCTTTTACACACAAAGCTGGATGTGTCTCAGAAAGGTTGGTGACCCACCAACAGTTACACGTGGTTGATCACAGGTCTCTTTGTGTGAGCTGGTCCCTGCAGCTGTGCAAGCAGTAAAAGCACACCATGGAAGCGTTTTCCATTGTCTCGTGCCATACCTGTGGTCAGGAGTGCCTCACCACACTTAACAAAGAAAATAAACAGGAGATTTGGCATGTGGTTTGTTGCAAGCAGCCAAGCACTGGCTGTCAAACAAACCTACATCTTTCACAAATCACCTCACTGTTGCACCCTTCTGGGTGGGAGCGGGGGATGTGGCTGTAGAGGTAGGATGGACAGGGAGAAGTAAGCCTTTTTCAATTTTCTACTCTTCTTGGTGTGAGCCCAATGATTCTTGCCTTCTTGGGTCTGCAATTTCAGGAAGATTGGTCAATGAAGGTGAGCAACACACACCATTCCACAAACACACGGTAGAACGTAGTGGTTAGGACTTACCATTTGTGGAGTCAAATCCCAGGAAGCATAGACCTTAAAAAGCTTGTCTGAACATCTTAAACAACTAGAGTGTTGACTGCTGGATTAGACAGAGCTCCACACTTTATTATACTTCCTATGATAACTTCAGACAAGTCACACTGAACAGATTATAAAATAAATCATGGAATGACGAGACCTTCACTAGACACTTACTATTCTTTTCATGCTTCCAGTCTTTTTGAATCAGCACGTTAAGATGGGTGATATTATGGAAAAATCCTAAAAAATAATTTTAGAAACATGTGCTTCTACAATACTAGTTATATAATTTACACATTAGTACCAGGTGGCAACTAGCACACCAGACACAATATATTCAAGATCCTTAATTCCACTGATCACACATGGTTATTTATTTTTATGTCATTTTTACATGTCATTATGATTGCCGTGATCTTAGGAGTGCTCTTACTGATGTTTTGAGTTTCAAAACAGCTTGACTTTATACTTTTCCTAACAAAAAAATATGTATTACTTGACCACAAAGCACCCTCTTCACATATTCAAATCCAGAGCAATAATAAATTTGAAGCTTTCTTTGTCATCTTAGACAATTTAAAAAGAAAAAAAAAAGCTAAAGGACTTCTCTGTCAAAGGCAAGTTGTCTCATTTTGTTTGCACCATTCAAACTAGCAAAACTCCTAAGTCGGATTTTAGCTCATTTTTACTTGTGTCACACAAGAAATATCCTGACTTTCATTTGGTCAGCAGTTCTAAGCATAATTTTTTAGACTGCCATGAAAAGTGACAGGATGATATTCATCACTGAGTACCTTCTCTAAAAATGGACTGAATACTGTGTAAGTATATAGCTTTCTCTGTCAGTACAGTGTGCAGTTAATAGTGAGACATACATGGTAAGATTTTGGGGTTTATTAGGGCTAGCAATCACTGTTTAAAATAGCAGAATATTTCTTCTACTTGGACACAAGTTAATTACTCTGATCTAATTCGTGCTAGTTTTTAAAGAGTATAAAAAGTCTAAGATTTTAAGCACTATGCCAATAAAAGATCCTAAACTATTATCTGTTGGGTCTGTTTACAGCTTTAAAAAATATATGTTGTCTAACTGGGTAATAAACAACCTCACATTTAGTAGTTCGTCTTTGAAATTTATATAGAATCCAGTGAAGTCATTTTAGAACACTTCCTGGCATGAATCAAAATACAGTGTTTTATTTTTATGGCTCTATAGTCTTATTTAACCCAGACACATAAACTTTTCTGTCTTATCTGCAGAGCATTTGGAGAACATCATGAGTTTTTTGCCTAGGAAAATAACTTGAAAAGTCAGCAGCTACGAGGAAAGGGAATGCCATACTTTAAAAGGTTACTTCCCCCGATTAAAAAACAAAGTAATGTATGAATGAAAATTAGGTAATTAAAATATTACATAGTGATATATATTATGTGACGTGCAAACAAGCCAATGTATGAAATTCATTCCCTGGAAAGTTTTGAAGAGGAGAAAATAAATGCTTTGGGTCAAAATGTATCTTCTTCTTTGTTTCTATAACATTAACTATGAAATTTATTCGTTGACATTTAGGACATTCCTGAGGGTCCCATTGGCTGTATAATTGCACAGCAGAGAACCAGCTTCTTAAAAGCCCTTCAGCAATTCTCTTGGCATCTTGTGCAGTGCTACCTCTTTCATATAGGGCCAAATCTTATCGCTGGTGTTTCTTGATTGCCTACAGTGATAAAGGCAGTAAAATCTGCTATTTGCCTTTCTTTTCTGATTGGCAGTCTTTTCCTGCATGCAAGACTTAAAGCTGTTTAAAGCTAATGAACACTTTTTACTTTCATCTTTGCAGGCCTCCCATGTGCTTCTTCTGGTCTTTGATTATAATGGCAGTTATATTGCCTTCCTTTCAAATATGCTGTATAGGAATGCATTAAAGAAAACTGCCTGCCTTTTCTGGTGTATTTTAAATCATATAATGTCACTATTTAATTTTTTTTCAGCTCCAGATAAGTTTCACTTGAGAAAACAGCCACAAAGAAAACATCCTTTTCTTATTGCATACCAAATAGTAGAATACTGGTAACATAACGTTTCTCACTCAGCACAGAGGTTGTCTTTCTTTGGCCTAGATAAGTTGTTTCAATAAATCCAGACCTGAGGGGAAAAAAATCTGGGGCTCGTTCTTGAGGGATGCAGGACAGAAATCCCTGTGAAGCAAACGGTGGCATTCACTGGTAAGTTCATCACCAGCTGATTGAGAACAGTTTATACAGGCCCCTTAACTCACCGGACTAAGGTGGTTTTCCAGTTAAGGTCACATTTGCCTGAAGGTCTTAGAGGTCTCCATCATTTGTCAGTTTGGTAAAGGTTGTGTCATCCTACAACTTTTGGCAATGAAAAATGTTACTGCATAGGGAGGAAAAGGACAGCAAGGAGATTAGATTGGAATAAACAAAATGACCGGATATATCCCACAGACTGTATAGTCACGGGATCAAAAGTAATGTGTTATAATTTTGACATAACTGGATAGTGCTTTTTGGGGTGGAAGTGTGGGAAATGAGCATTTAAGAGTGGTGAGGGGGAAAATGAAAAGTTGGCATCCCAGTGCTTCATCCCTGCAAGATTTTGTTTTCCATAAATCCCTAATGTTTCCTTCATTACACCGAGTACAGCTGGAGATGTTGGACCATCTGTATGAAGTGAAAGAAACATATCCCGAATGTGCCCTCCTCTTCTATGTGTGCTTCTGCCCTTCAATGAGTTTATTGCCCTGAGAAAGACAGAGGAGCAAAAATGAGATCACATTATAGACAAAGAAACACAAGTCAGTTTCCAGCACATTTTGTATCAGACTAGCCAGCCAAGAGCATCCATTACAGCTGCCTGAACATCTTGCATAGTAAGACCATAATCAGAAATCCCAATTTCTTTTACCTATGCTGCTAAATTGCCCTATAAATCAGTTTCACAAAGGGGAAGGAAAGGGTTTGTCATTCTTGCTTCAGAGCTGAACAGAAGAATTCACATTTTTCTCTAAACAGTTGACAATTGACAGAATGTCACTTTGACTGGGAAGTCAAACCTTTGAGATTCTCTATTTTAGTTTCTGATCAACCTTTTAGTCTTGGTTTTAAAACTCATATTATTTCTTTTCAATTTGCATATTTTTACTAACAAACTTGTCACAGTTGTGCTGTTGTGGTCACTGTGCCTGCAAGGAGCTGTGGTCATAGAGTCAAGAAGAGGCAGGAAGAGACCTCCAGAGTAAATCGAGTCTGGACCTCACTACTGCCAGCCCTGACCTCAAAGGCAGATGAGGTTGCTCAGGACTTTGTTCAGTTCAGTTTTGAATATTCCTGAGGATGAGTCATCCATGACATCCCTAGTCTTGGTGTCATTGCCTCTCGGTCACCATGGTTGAAACTCTGATGATGATTCCCAACCTTCAGCTTTCCTATCCCTTCTGCTGCCTCAGGAGGTCTGCAGATTACCAGAGGGACAGGGTGAGATGTTATAAATTCTAAATCTAAATTTTAAAATTAAAATATATGGTAGCATAGCACAGTAGCTGAAAGTCCTCTCTTCAGTTGCACTTTGATTCCATTTCTTGATTAACAAAAAAAGCCCACTTTGCCATGTTAGTCTTCCCCTCCCTCCCCCCCTCCCCCCTGATTATTTCTTTTACCTTTTACCAGGAAAATAAATTGATTGATGCATCTTTCAAAGCAGAAGAGATTGTTTCTACATTCGAAAAAATTAATTTGATGCACCTCTTCAGCTTATGGTGCAATAGTGGGTGCTGAGGACTGGAACTCAGATATTTTATTTCAATTGTCAAAACAGATCCAATCGTAAAAATAAATCCTGTTGTAAAAAAATAGGTCCCACTGGAAGAAATTCAATAGTGCTTTCAGCGTGTGATTCCAGTGCCTGTCTGTCAAACGAGACAGTGTAAACCAAGAGGAAGCATACAGAAGAGCAACAGAAATGATCCTTACACACCTTATCCATCTTTTCAAAGAAGAGGGAAAATTAAGCTTTCTTATCTTGTGAAAATAGAAACAGTGATATGTAGATCTGCATAATTCTGTTGCTCTGTGTTTTGCACAATTCATGGTTGTCATATTCTTCTTAATTTGTTTCAAAGTTTTGACAAAATCTTCTTCAAACAGTTTACGTTTTTGTGGTTTCCAATTAGAAATAAAAATTTGCTTATACTTCATTTATAACAATGAAAATTCTTTTCCACAATATTTTTTCTCTTATATTTTATCTTAAAATCTATTTTAATAAAGAATAATGAAAAGCTCAGGATCTCTACTATAATGTAAAATTAAAATGCAAAATACCTCGTTCATTCAAACCTTTTCTGATACTACTCTGTGAAGAGATAGTATTATATTAAAATTAGATACAATACCTAATATGCTAGGAAATTAGGTGGAAAATTAAACAAAAACAGGATAAGTCAGCATCTTTTTCTTGATTAGATTCCAAAAAAATGTAGT
This sequence comes from Tringa tobata, assembly GCA_033628505.1. Classification (NCBI taxonomy): domain Eukaryota; kingdom Metazoa; phylum Chordata; class Aves; order Charadriiformes; family Scolopacidae; genus Tringa; species Tringa tobata. The sequence continues at coordinate 472,108 of JAHREE010000152.1, forward strand.
TGATTGTGTCTCCATAGCACATCTAGTCAATGTGGACAGGGGCAGAATATGGACGTTTCAATCAAAAGAAGATTTTATATAAAGAGCACTATAAGAATAGTTCTATAAGAATAGAACTCACTCTTATTCACTATAAGAATAAGAACATTACAGGAAAAAGTCTTTGCTAGTAGATTACTTGATTTTTGTCCATTGAGAACAAGGTCCATGGATTCTCTAAAGCATTAAGCACTAACCAGTCTGAAAGGACAAAAGAAACTATCACTGCTTTAATAATAAATCTCCCAGATGTTTTGGATTAGGCAAACCTACATTGGTGTACACAGAATGTGCCCTTCTGTGGCTGAAAGAGGCTATGATAGCCAGATGAGTCAAGACTTGAAAGACGTGAAACCAAAAATCACTATTGACCATCCCAGTGGATGTGGGCACGTTTCCCCGCTGAGTAACAACCCTTTAGCTGCAGTACAGAAGGTGACATGGAGAAATTGCTCGCTCATCACCTTCTGACTTTTTCTGACTTCATCATCATCTGAAATATTTTATTTTAGAAGCCAAATATTCTTCATTAACAGCACTTCATTATGCATTTTTTCCTCCTTAAACTACCTGTATATGTTTTTCTGTACTATAGTCCAACTACCTTTACATTCAGTTGTAAATATTCACATTATTTTCTGGTGATTTTATTACAGCCTTTTGCCCATTTGAATGGGCCATGATTTTCTTATGTCAATGAATGCAGTTCACAGCCTCTGCCCCTCTTATGGACACCCAGGTCCAACTGAGTCCAGTAACACCCACAGCCTTAAAAGAAACCTTGGTTCACAGCAACACCTTGGTCAAATTGCAGTTCTGTGAGCTGGCTGACCTGGTCAAACTGAAACCATTACACCTCACCTCTGTCAGCAGAGGATGGGGATGCTGAAAGCCCCCGCTTGATGCTGCAGGGAGGCTGATGAATTTCCTTCTTCAAAACCATGGAGCGGCTGAAAAATATCACTCTTTTCAGCTCCGGATTTCAGTCATCATGCCTATTTGCTGTAGGCTTCTTATCAAGCTTAGTTTTCCGGTGTGTTTTTGACTTACCTTTAGAAAATCTGAGGTACTTTGCACAGCGGGTCACGGTGGCAGCTCTGCCAATCGCAGAGATCTGCTGAGCACACAGACCTCTTTCACAGCTTCTGAAAACAACTGTATTTTGGTGTCTTAATGAAACCCAAGCCCCTCTGAAAATCTGCTTTTCTTGTGAGGGGTTGAGACCAACAAGGTATAGAGAACCTTTTATCCACATTTCTCTGTCCATGTCTAAAACCCCGTTAGCCTCCCTCACTTTATGCTCTACCAACCCCCCAAAAAACACACAATGAGACGCTGTGCTGGCTCTCAGCCCTGGGGAGGTGTCTGAGAAAGATGCCCATTGACCTTGACTTCCTACTCCTCTAAGCCCAGTGAATAGCAGGAGGACAAAGAGTACTCAGGGCAAACAATTAAAAAAAATTTACAGGATTAAGCACTAAAACCAAGAGGGGCTGTGTCCAAATATCGCATCTATCAGTTTTGCTGTCTCTTTGATTCAAAGTTCCAGATCTTGAGGGCTTCTCAAATTATAAATTGATGGTGTGGTGAGGCATCTGTGACGCAGTGATGTGTATTTACAAAGAATGTACTGAATCCCCTTTGTCTGAAGGAAGAAAAATCGAATGACAGCAGCTAATCCCCTTGCTCACAGCGCCAAGCTGTTCTCATCCAATAGTTAGCTAAAAATCTCTGTCTCCGGGCTGGCACTCCTCTCTCTTGCTGTAATCCAGCTTTCCTTTTGACTCTGTCTATGTGTGCCTGTGCTATTTCTGTAGTCGTTCTTTCTCTTTTGAAGATGCGCATATGTTTTATGTGTTTTATATGTGCTAGTCTCTCGCTGTGGCAATACCGACAAATGGTATTTGGGGCATTTGTGGTAACAGTGACGTGCTCAAGCTGAAGCTGGCTGCTTGTATCCCATCATAGTTTTTTGAGTTTATGTAAAAGTCTTAATTAAAGTGAGCTTAGTTCGTTTTTTCAGACCTTGTGTGACCGTACGGCCTCTCGTACTCCCTCACGTCTCAGCAGAAGCAGTTTCACACATCTGAAACCATCTGCAAGTTCTGGGGCTTGGTGTTTTCACCAACAGCAGTGCCCTGCTGCACCAAGGCTTTGAATGGAATTATGAATGCTAGGCAAGACCTAATTTTCCCTGTCTGCATACAGCAGTCCTTAAAACCTTCTGTGCTTCTTATCACGTGAGGAATGTGGTGCCAGACTACCCTGTGTCCAAATCTGATATTCACTTTGTGACAGGGACCAAGAAGTGAAAATACACACATAATATTGTTATGCACAAGAAAAGATGAATTGCGAAGAAAGAGAAGGCTAGGAAGGATGAAATTAGGTTCTCCCTCTAGCCTAGGAGAATTTATTTGAGAAACTGAATAGAACTCAGCTTGCATGTTTTAAGTCATCGTCCCTAGAATCTGCTCTATCAGGACAAACTCCCTGTCCATAAAGCACCGCTGGAGTAACACTGCCAAGGATCCAGGGAGAGTGGGACACAGAACAGCATCCAAGGTTTTTGTCGAGATGTGCCACATAACTGAATGGCTTTCACACTCTGCTTCGGTGGCTTTGTAGGTCAGAACCACTGGTCCATCAAGTTATTACCATTATCACCACTGAAATTTAGAAAGAGCTATTCCGATTTATGCACAGACTACCTTGCACACTTTTCCATGTGCATCTTCGTGAAAGCCAGACAAAAGTTTGTCTTTAAACCTTATTCTGTTTGAGGGAGCTTGTCAGTGTTACTGTAATAACAGGTTTTTCATTCTCTTTTCTATCTTTGTCTGTTTACCCCCATTCTTCCAGTCAATAGGTCAAAACATGTAAACCAGAACAGTGTAATAATAAAAGAAGAAAAGGCAGCGCACACTGTGAAATTACTAAACAATCCCACATGCACAGTGGGAGAAGTACAGAAGGCTTCTCTTTAATGCGATGTATCTAGAAAGCTTATTTAGATTCTCCCTCATACTCCCCATCACAGTTACCATGCAGCTCAGCAGGAAGCTAAAATAAAAAGCATAATAGGGGAGTATCTATAGTGGGAAAATCTCATATGATCATAACAGCTTGAAAAGAATGTTTTCCGAAGTTAATATATGGGGGGTTTTTGTGTTGTTTTGTTTGGTTTTTTTGTTTGTTTGTTTTGTTTTTTGAAATAAGAAAGTTAAAAGTATGATACTGTAGGAGCAAGGGTAAAGTTGAGTCTTGCTGCCAGCCACATATAGCTGATGTTAATGAATTGTATTTACCTGTAGCTTTCAGGCAATTTTTCTAAACTCTATTTTTTCCCCCACTGTAAATAATAAATGTGAATAATTATCTATATATCTTTTCAAAACATCTTACCAAGATACTTATTGAAATCTAATTGCAAGGATGTAAAAAGCCGTGCTGAGAATGCAAAGTTTCTGCTGGTGGACTCTTTACATTAACTTTGCAAATGCTGAGTGTCTTGGATTAAGTCATATTACTGACTTGACTGGAAATTGAGGTACTTACCTATGGATATGCAAATTTGGAAAATTTGATCCCTTTGACACTTGGTGTTGTAACTGCATGTGAGCACCTAATGCCCCAAATGCCCCAAACTTCATCGAGGACAAAAGGGCAGAGTCCTAAACCTGCTGAAATTGGTCATATCTATTTATTGCACTTAGCAGCATTAGGATTTCCTCCTGGTAGTTGCTTATTTAGCACTAGATCAAAACTGAGCCCTAATCAAACCAGAGCTTTAGCTCTTCTAATTAGTCTGGGTAGCACCCCAAATTTTGGTGACTAAAGTGCTCCTGCAGTACAGTAAATGAACTCATTTACTGCACTCTTACACCTCACAACAGAGTGCAAACTCCCTACCAACTCTGGATTATTATCTTGTGCTCCATGCACTGTCAGAATTGCTGCAAGAGAACTTCATTTCCATGACCTCTTGCAGGGGATGGGCAGATAAGAATGAAATATTGGGCAGAGAAAATATTTATTAATGCTTTTGTTGAAATGCTACCTATTTAAGCAGTTAAAAGAAGTGAACAAACATTGAAAAATATCATTAATTTCTTTACTTCTTGATTTGAACTCTCTGTTCTCTTGATGGAAAATATGTGCATTACCTGTAAATAATCTGTAGTTAATATTCAGATTGTCTATGGCTCACCAAAAAAATGTTGTTTAAAAGCTTAACCACCTTCAGATTGATTTTTATGGGTAACTTCCTAGAGGATGGGGTTGATAAGAACTGTAGTTTCCATGCTGTCTTTACAACAAGTCAAGCTTCCTTCCCTGGACATTTCACTGCTCGGATCTCAGCCTCACTGGGAGTGCTCACATGGAGCCATGGAAAGGTAAATAGCAAGGTGGAGATTTCTGGCTTCTTTTGTCTCTCCGACTGCTTTTCTCAAGGTTGGGAATCAATGAATGGAGCATCTCTGCTGCAAATCAGAACAATTCGCCAATAAACTGTGGCCCTGAGCTGTTGAAGAAAGATCCTTGTTCATTTTCCCGCAAAGATTTCGTCAGCTCTGTTTCCTCCAAGAACAGCTTTTTTAAATGAAATCTCTGTTCTAAATGTCAACAGACAGTTGTTAGCAAATTTACTATCAATGTGTTTTTCTTATACCTTTCCCTTCTCCTCTTCCATTGCTATGTTATAGCTGAAAAGGAAAAATTGTAGTAGTTTGTAGTACTGTGCCTGTCTGCTGATTATCCTGAGAGCCACATCTGGCCTTGAGACCCAGTTACTTTTGAAAAAAATTGCATTTAAATTGACGACAGGGACACTTTAAGTTAAACGTTAACATTTTCACTGCACTTCATGTCATTCTTCCAAACTTAATAGCTCATTATCAGAAGCATTGTGGCAGACAGTGTGTATGAGAGAATGCAACGTACTGCATGGTCTGTGTTAAGATGTGAACAGCAGCCTGAGGAAGCTGTCCTGTGTGCCTGGAAGCAGGTTTGCTTGCTTTTCAAAACCAGCAAATTATGCCAAACACTTTTTAGTGCTATCCCAAGGGAACTTCTGCAATATATCCATATGTAGAGCGGATCTAGGAACACAGGAGCCCGGGGTTCCCCTCTAATAGACAGCCCCATCACAGCAGCTGCCTGAGTGCAGTAGGGACTCAAAAGCCCACGGCTTCTCAGCGTTCAACCATCCCTGGGTTTTCTCTGTCTTACACCCTGGTGACATGAGGCTGGAAGCCCCCCATCTAAGCAGAGCTGAGGCACTGGTTTGTTCCACAAAACCCCAAAAGGCTGTGCCCCTCAGCTGCGTGTACTTTGTGTTTCAAGGGCGAGTTGCTTATTTCACATATTCTGAAGTCCTATCCATGAAGAGGTTGAGCTAGAGCCATTTGGAGGATCATTCTGCTCTCATTTGTAACGGAATTACACTGACATAATTTGATCCGTTTCCATGGAATGCCTCACCCCAGTGTGAGTGGAGGGGCACCACCAGATTTTATAGCAGCTTCAAAAGCTCATCAATGCTTAATGGTATCCTTTCCATATGTGTTTGCTTTCTCTAGAAATTAACTACTGCACAAAAAGTGGAAATAATCATGTCAGCAAACTGTTAAGATTTTATAGCTTATTTTAAAACTTTATGTACTGATTTATTTTATAATGCTCAAGTATAACATGCTCATATCACTGATTTAAAAAACAACATTTACTGTTATGGCTGTCTGAGGTGCCCTACTTTGAGACAAGGCATATGACTTCACTTAAAATACTTCCTCTCTGAATACATTTTAATAAACAAATAAGCCACTTCAAGGGGTAACCTAAATAAATCAGTAATAGATAAACCTCTTCAGAAAGCAACATCTGGTACTTTGAGAACAGGATATTTTAGTTAACATAGATGCAATTCTAATCATAGGCAGTAGTGTGTACATTCATAAACGACCTCACTGTGACACTGAACAAAGCATAATAGTTTAAAGCAGACATTAAGGCTAAACAGTACTCAAGAGTTATCTCTGGCTATATTGCTAAGGGTACTTAGGAATGATTATACTGAACACCTGGCTCATAAGTTACATATTATTAGTTTGCAATGCTGTTTATCCAGTGAAGCTGGCCAGCATCTGGTTTTCAGTCCTGTTTTGCTTTTCCTCCAGATTTCCCTCTGAGAAAATCAAGACATGGGGGCTGATGTGAGTATGGGAAGAGAAAGACCTAAGTGACTTTCTCAGCATAGCCAAGTAAAGCGGCGTCCTGATACCTTTAAGCTTTGGGACCACACAAAATTCGTCTGTTTTAGCTGTGGTATGTAACTGTGACCTCTGACAAGGTTTCTGTCTTGTAAACCTCTTCCAATACTCCACACCTGGCTCTCCTCCCTGTGATAAACCACCCCCACAAAGACTTATTTTGTGCCTTGCAGGCATTTTGGAACGGATTTTACATACTATGAATGCTTTTTACTTATTAAAAATGGTTCCAGACATTAAAATACAGGCTTACAAACAAGCTGAATGTCTAATAATTGTAGATCTTACGCGTATGTTTCCTGAAGATTTTTACCTATTTCATCCTTCAATGGGATGACAGTAATTAGAGATAAAAGATATACTGGAGGTCTGACTCAGAGCACATTCCAGTGGAAGTGTCTTACAATGATTTTAGCATGCCTTGGATCAGTATAATCAAATTTGCTTTCTGTCAAAGAAATAATAATATTTCCAGAATGAGGAAATGGTACCAGTCTGACACAAAATGTGAGGGGCTTTTATTTACATTCTAAGAGTCATGTCAACTCAGGTTTTTTCACCTACCCCCCATGCAAATATTGAACACCTCTTAAAGTCAGCACTATAAGGAATTTTTGATGAAAACTTTCATTTGTTTAAAAAAAAAAACCCAAATATTCCTGCCTTTCATTTGATAATTACCCCCCTACTGTTTTCTGTCTCTCAAAGACTCCAATTCTTAGTTTCCTCACTGACTAAATAAAGTCATTTACATATTCTATATTTGGAATAAATGGCGAAAAGAATAAGAAAAGTGATTGCAGGGGAAAAATAATACGGGCAATCTGAGTGGGGTCTGGTAGGAGGAGTAAGACTATCTATTCCAGAAATATCAGATGGAGATTATGGGCCTGCACCTCCAGCTGGTTTTCTGAATATATTTCCACATATTCTTAAAGGCAGGAACATTTTAAATAGTGATACTTTAAAGTAAGACATAAAAGTCAGGAAACATTGGCCAGTGATCGTTTGCATTAAGAATTTTCACACGTTAATGAACAGAAAGGAAAAGCATCATCAGAAATATAAAAATTAAAATTAAAATGCTAATATATCTTATTTTGCAGAGCTGTTTAATTGTTAGAGAAAAACTTATCTTCCTCTCTACACTTTGATACTGGAGAATTTAGCAGATGTGGAAGTGAGCCTAAAAAATCTCTACTGAGACCACGGACCTTCATTTCTTGAGCAATACACTGTATTTATTTGAGCCTTCTTTTTTTTTTTTTTTTAGCTCTTTAAAATTTCATGTCCTCGATTTGAAAACACATTTGTAGAGCACCATGCCTCCTCGGTGTGTTTTGCTTGAGCGTCTGTAGCATGAACTCCAGCTCACTCTGCCATTCTGAATAGCTCGAAAGGCCTTGGGGGTGTGTGTAAATCCCCATCAAAATAGATTTGCTACTACCTCCTGGGAAGTATCTCTGGTTACCCTTCTGATTCGAAACAACTTTCCTTCTTGAAAAGACATATGCTTGTGCTGTTGTTTAGACTTCTCTTTTGTACTAGGATGCAGCACAGTTAAGCAACGTAAGATGACAGGGTAAACCTGTCAGGATGGAAAATTCTAGCTACCAGAGGTATCTTCTCTCAGATTTCTCAGCTAGATCAGAAGGTGTATGCACCACAGTTCAGTGAGGTGAGCTGTGAAGGCTGGAGATAAATAATCTTGCACTGGATGGCTGTTTATTGACCGGAAAAATGTAGTTTCACTAGATCCTCACTTACACACAAACCTCAGACCATTTTTTTCTGCGCAACTGGGCTAGATCATCTGGGGGTTGCTGACATCCTTCCCAAAACTAATTCAAGAAGAGAGCTAGTGAACTTGAAGGAGTGTCTTGGGTAGGTAGTCATCTCTGTTCAAAAATACAGTAAGAATTGAAGTTGAAAGTGCTTATTTCTCTCAAAGGTGATACAGCTAACAGGGTACAGAGTATTCCGGGATGACTTTCTGTCACATTTTCCTATAGAAGGTTAAAAATGGCTTTGAGGATAAGGTCTGAAACATGGGGTTACAGAGTCATCCTCACCCTTTTCACTGATTAAATAATATGTTACAGGACATAAAGCTGCTCCAACAGACAGGAAAGTGCCATAGCCCGGTCAGGGTGTTATTGGGTTTTGCTCCAAAACCTTGCCCTGGGACAAAATAAGAACATCTTTCAGATGAGAGTAATTGGCCCAAGTGGTTCTCCAGTGCTGGTTTTGTGAATGGTAACATCTGTGTCTACCAAAAAAACTCTTCAGAAAGAAACAAAATTTTTTTTTTCAAATATTTTGGAAAACTTTTTCCAATCCATCTAGCAAGCTGAAAAATTGTGTTCTTATTCAGGTTGTCTCATTAAACTCCTATTTTAAGTCATTTTCTTGTTATTTGAGTGACATAAATATGAAGTTTTACCTTTTTTAAAAAAAAACACCACAATTTGCTTTTGGTTGGTAGATAAACACTAAAATATGTTTTTGTGCCGTTACATCACTTTCAGTGTATATTAACCATGGAAATGCCATTCTGCATGAGGGTGGCAGTAACCAGTGATTATCTAAGGGTCAGAATCTTTTAATCTTTGCCATCATTTTTGTTTGTGATACCTCTGTCATTAGCAATAGATCGCTTCATCTATAGACTCCTCAAGACCACTCTTCTCACTGTTGTACAACTTTTTCGGGGGGGGGGGCTTGTTTTACTTTTGTAGACTATTTGAATTCAGTGCAAAGTATTTGTAGGTACAGCAGAGGAGCTCCAACCCTGACAGACACAATCAGCTGTGATTTGAACATGATCAAATAACGTAGCTGAGGTGAAGGATCCTTTGGATTCTCATCTTTGTGCTGAAAAGGCCAGTAAAACTTTTTTTCAAAGACAGCAACCTGTGGGGTTGTAAGATTATTACTACTCTCAAAAAAAACTTGCAGCTTTCAAAAGGGAAGAGGTCCCTTAGTGTGGGTTTATCCTGAGCTTACAGAAGAGTCTCCAGGTACTAAATCTTGCTTTTAAACTAATGGATTTTATCTGCATGCCAAAACCAACAAAATCCCCAAGCATATTCTAAAGTTATATGGAAAAACAGCAGTGATTTGCTGGACTGGGGTCTGCATGCAAGCATGCAGATTTGCAACACCTGCGGGTTTTTTGTGTCACTTGTACCTTCTGCTGTTCTGGGAACTGACCTCAAATATTTTGACAGGTATTGCAATAGCCTTTTTCTGACAGAGTGGTTGGATTTTTTTCTGTCCCTGGAGCTATTGCTAGGATTCTATAAAACAGTATAGCAGTGTAAAAAAAAAAAAAAGTCAAAGCAAAGGCTCCTGATGACAAAGGCTGCATCTGCCCCAGACAAACATCTTTGTAAAAGGCTTTGGTGTGCAGCTGTAGTTGGAATAGCAGATGTTTACTTTACAGTCTGTGAAATCTGCCCCACTATTCTGGAGAAACAGTGGCCCAGCTGCAATGCATTTGGAATTCAGGATTCTCTCCCCTGTAGTGCCAGACCAGCTCAAATGAAATTTGAAAGCTTTAATTCTCTCTTCAGCCTATAGTACTCTAATGGCTAGCAATTAGAGAATAATTATGCTGTCTTTGAAAACTCATAGTTGTAATCAAAATACAATAGGCAGAGAAGTATTTACTTGGTTTTTTAACATGTAAATCCAATTCTTCTTGTGTTATGGGATCCTTGCCTGGATTAACTTGCTTTGATAGACTCTGCAGTTGCTGCAGTATGTTTTTCCCATGCTAGACAGCGAAAGGGGTAAAACAGGAGCTTATCAAGACACCTTGTTTTGCAGATTCGTGTAGTTTTGCTCTAATTTCATAAGAACATTGCTGTGGTTTGAAAAAATACTGAATATTGCTCCATTTATGTTGCAAAGCACAAGTACAGTCTTCCTGGACGGGAGACAGAGGAGCAGACCAGAAAGTTACACCACTGTTTTGAAGTCTTCAGATATGTGCCATGTCTATGGGAGCCTTCCTTGCAAACCTGGGAGGGATTAGTTGTCAAAATATTTATGCATGAAATTGCACAGCCTGTCCAATAGGGCTAAAAGTTAGTAAGTTGACTAGTGTCACCCTTCTCTGACCCAAGACTTCCATTTTTTGTATTTGAATTGGATGAGGACTTGCACGCTTGTATGGAATTTACATTTTTTGATGGTGATTGAGAGATCTTGGCTGGAGAAAACACTTAGGTCAGTTTCAAGAGAAGCAATTAATACCTGCCTTTGCGGTAGGTGTAGGGGAATCCTTCCAACCTCAGTCACTCACACTGTATGAATGGTTCTCAGCTGGAAAAATCATTGTGTGTCACAGGTAGAAAGAGGGTTTCCAAGCCAAGTCTCACAACAGAATAACTATGGTAGTCATAGAATCATAGAATCGTAGAATCATCTAGGTTGGAAGAGACCCTTGGGATCATCGAGTCCAACCGTCTACCCTACTCTACAGAGTCCTCCCCTACACCATATCCCTCAGCACCACATCTAATCGTCTCTTAAACACATCCAGGGATGGGGACTCAACCCCCTCCCTGGGCAGCCTATTCCAAGGCCCGACCACTCTTTCCATGAAGAATTCTTTCCTAATGTCCAGTCTAAACCTACCCTGTTGGAGCTTGAAACCATTCCCTCTCATTCTGTCATTAATTACCTGTGAGAAGAGACCAGTCCAACCTGTTCTTGCTGGAAATGAATATAGGAACTTAATCTGAAAAAAATTGTTATATGAACATAATTGAGTTCACTGAGTTCCTGTCCAAGAACACTTGCTTGCAAGACATGAATCATGTTTCGCAGGTACTTGTAAATAAATCTTGTTTTCCTAGAATGAATTTGATATTTGCAGGCATCTGCAAAAATATTTGAAACATTAATTTTCATTCAATTAATTATTTGTTGCTACAGCTTAATTATTTTTTGTGTTCTGTGACTGGAAACACAGTCAGTTTGTTCCCTCAGGCTTACTGAATTTATTTAGTGATGAGGAAAAAAAGTTACTATTCACCAGAAAATCATAGCAAAAAAATGTCAGTTAGTCAAAAACTCAATAAACTTTCAGTAATTGTGAACATTTTTACAATTGGTCATGACTGTCTGAAAAATAATTAATATGGCTTCATGAATCACAGTGAATTTACTGGCCTTTGCATGGCTAGGTATCTTTATTTTAATACAAAACATGGTACTAATAACAGATTTGAAGTATTACTTAAATGCAATTAATTTTATAATAGATCCTTTTATCCAAGCCCATTGGAGTTTTTCTAATACAATTTTTAAAATATGAGATTTTTGTTGTTGCTGTTATATTTTTTATAGATAAGTGAGGTCATAAAGAAATTGCTAACTCATAAACATAAGTGACGAAAGATTGATTCCATCTGGAACCACCACAGTGTTAATTAGTGATATAAATTAGTATGTAAAACCTTAAAAAATATTTCTTGATTCAGGGGCTGGAATTATATTCCTCTACCAGAATTCCAAACAGGGTGCTTAGGGAGGTATATTAAAGATTATTTTAAATCTCCTGATTCTATATTAAAATTATTGTGAAAATTCTGCTTTTTCTGTGTGGCCCATGACAATTTGTCTTCAAATTACCCTTTTAATAACAATGGATTTTATTTTGTTCTCCCTCAGAATTAATATGCAGATCAGATTTTTGCAGTTTCATTGAAGACAACAGGATTCTTCATGAAATGAAGTAAGGTTAAGAATATATAAACGTTATATTACTCAGGAAGACTGACTCATAAAAATTTCATTTGATCTGAACTTGAGGATCTTATATTATAGGGGAATCAAGAAAATACTGAAAGCCAAAGCTTAAGAATGTTTTTTTTCAAACACTTCTTAGTTGTTCTTTAAATCTGATGTTTCAGGCACCAGGATTTAGGGGAATGTAGGAAGTTGTGGAAGACATTTGAGAATAAACTGAATTTAGAAATACTGCTTTTGTAAGGTAATGATTTGTGTAGTTATTCTATACTGGAGATAAATATTTTGAAAAGACTTTGGTCTCCTTGATTTCAGTTGGGACGAAGAGATTGCTTAATAGGAAAGTTTGTTTCTCCAGCTCACCACAGGGTGGGTTTTGCCCAAAACGTTATTTAAATATACTTTCCTATGAGTGGGAACTACTCCCCCAAAGCTGGAAAATCAAGCATCCCGTAACCAGCATTCTGCCAGCTATCCAAATACTTTGCGATCAAACACAGCCATGATGCTGTGATTTGTTTTTTAATGAAATATGCTTTCTTAAATCATCCAGGCATGACAGGAGTAAGGAATGGTTCCAGCTACAAGGGAGCAGATGCAGGAAAAGAGAAGCATAGTATTCTGAGATGCAGAGTGGTGTCACCACCTGGGGCTAGAGCCATAGACTGTGGCTCTGCAGTGGTCTGACCCATGGAGCTGGAGCAGAGGTAAGTCTGGAGGAAACTCTTCCAGCCAGAGGTTATTACATTGTGAGTCAGAAAGGGGAGAGAGAACCTGCTGGGAAATTTTGCCAGCTATCCAGACCCTGGAGAGACAGATCAGGCTTTACAGAAACAACAACTTGCTCTTCGTATCAATCTGTAAAGTACAGACTTGCCTTCATGAGTTTGAAGATACAGAATTAGGCCTGTCCTTTCCATAACAGAGATGACAGAATTCCTCAGAGTTTTACTAAACGGTCTCTGGACAAAAAAAAGGGTGACTTAACAATACTCAAGAAAAAAATAACCTTTTTTTTTTTTTTTGTAAAAATTTTGTACGTGCATACAGACAGCACTCTTTGGAATATACCACTGTGTACACTGAGTACTTAATCCAGGGAGAAATAGTTTACACGCTTTCACTTTCTTGCTTATCCAACCATCCTGGATAGAAAGTTATTTTTCATAGTGTCTAATTATGCTGCAGAGGCTTGATGTAGTTAAAGTTTTACATTCAGGATGATCTATTCTGCATTTCTTTGCACCAGGATTTATATAGAATACTAAAAATGTTATATTACTTTCAGAAATAGTTTAAATGTCAGAAATGTACATTGTGATACTTCAGAGGTCAAAGAGGAATGGAAAATTAGGTTACAGTTGTTAGATGTTACAGTAATAGTTATGATGAGAACATGACCACACTGTTAATTGGTAATACAATGGCAATTCATCTTGTTCACTTACTCGTAGTTGATAGGTCATTTCAGTCATGGGAAACCTAGTAAGAACAGGATATTAACAGACTCACTCTGTATTTGGATTGTCTTTTCATAATTTTTAGAAAAAAAATTTCTTACAGTCTCTAACATGTCAGTGGAAGAATGTATCCATAGCATATCATATGTTTTCATTAATATATAAGCATAAAAAAAATAAATCATTACCTGTTTTGCTACTGATTATTTCAGTCAGTCTGTTGGTGGTAAGAGATGTCACACTGGACTTCAGTCCAATCCAGCTTCCAGTAAGACCTTCTGTCGTAAGATGACAACAGAAAGAATAAGGTATAAATTCACCATGCTAGTTGTTTTTGCACCTGATGTCGTTTCAGCGATCAGCCGTGTTTTGCTGAACACTGATACAAAAGCAGAAAGAAAATGCTTAGTAAAAACTTCAGTGCTTAAATTGGCTGTAGAAATCAGTGCTGTCATACTAATGAAAAAATTGAGTAGAGCATAACATCTTGTGTTTTGATTTTGTAGTATTTACTGTCAAAGAGGAAAGACGGCATTGCAGACTTCCGTTTATTTATCAACAGCCTTTATCTATGGGATCTGCAGCCTTTGAGCTTCATCTTTTTGAAAATTTTGAAATTTTGTTTCTTTAGGCACTCTAGAACATGTAACCTCTGTTTTCCTGTTAGATTTATGT
>JAHREE010000152.1:496073-560472 GCA_033628505.1 Tringa tobata
AGTCTTATATTTTACTATCAATAACAGCCCCCTGTCTTCTTCACTTCCCTGCTTTCCAGTTCAAAGGAACAGTTTTATGTCTTATGTTTTCTAACATGTGAGCCTTTCATTTCCTCTATTAGAAGGGAGGCTGTACTTCTATTAGAAGATAGCTTAATACCATATTGAGTACTTCTTACATTTTGCAGTGTTCAGCATTAGATTATCCTTTTGACTGTCTGCTCATTCAGGTTCTTCTTGTTGCACAAGAAACGAAATCTTCCTTTTCTTTATGTTTTACATTTCCCAAGATGTCAGCAGCAGCTTATTATTCTAAATACAAATACTAGCTCATACCACAGACCTTCTTGAGCAGAGATATTTCTACGGGCTTGCTGCATTATTTAACAATGCCATAGATGAATAATGTTTGTTGCCTTCAAGGAAGTTCTATCTGCTTATCAAAATTTGTATTCTGGTCACCGATTGAAAATATAGTCACCTTTCAAATGCAATATGGATATAAACATATTTTGTCTGTATTACTCCATGATTCAGCAGAAACTGAAATTCCAATGCTAATAAAAAGATCAGAAAGATAGTTTTTGATCCACTCTAATTGTGAGCTATTTATGTCACCTTCTCTGCATATAGCCTTATAAATTAATAGTTTATTGTTGCTCAACCTGAAGGCAATTGAGTTCTGGATACTGTGAGTCAGTAAGGGAGCGGCAAAAGCAGAGACAGCAAAATCAGCACTTAAATGTGTTCTCAGACTTAAAAGATTGATCTTTGGCTTTTGACACACGCAAAAAAATATCTATTTATGTCAAGCTAACCTACTGTAGTTTAGTGCAAAGGAGATACTTAATCAAAAAGGGAAAAAGTCCTCCCCAGATGACCTCTAATCCCATTGAAGCATTCCTTTCAGTTGAAACTATATGGGGTTGATGGATTTATGATTATTTTTCAGTAATGTCCACAATAAGATTTGCCCTTTTCAAATACTGAAGAAGCAAATCTCAGAATTGGTAGAGATGAAATGACCAATTGATCTGAACCGAATCCTGTCCTAGCAAATTCATGAAAAAAGGTAATTCTACATCTAGCCCAGATTGTAAAAACAAATCCAAAATAAGAACAGTAATATGGATCAGTTGCTTATCACGTCAGTCTTCTGCACCACCAACCGTGCAAGTATAATTTCAATGGTCTTAAAATAAGCTTGTTGAATTATAACTTCTGTGTTTTGTCTTCATAGCCAGGACATGCAACTAATATTTAAAGCACCCTTTAAAAACCTCTGTATAGAATATTCCAGACCTACATAACTTTAACTGAAACTCTAAAACTGAAACTTTTAAAAGCAGCAAATGTAATCCTCAATTTCAAAGGAAAGTTCACACATATAAATTTTGCACTTTGTGCTTTGCACCTTTAAAAATGCAAAATGCATTGTATAAGGAAACAAAATATAATTGTTCAGTTAGTTTAACTGGCTGACTTAATTATTCTTCCAAGAAAATATTGGAAAAATATTGATGAGTGAGTCTAGAAAAGAGAAGGCTGTAGGAAGAAAAGCATTTAATAGTATTGACTAGATATAAAACATCAGGAGAGGGGAGGGTAGTATTTTTTGGCCAGTTTCCCATGTGAAAAGGAGTAGAAGGTTTAAGTTCAATAAGGAAAACAAAAGTTATGTGTAGGAAAAAGAAAAATCACAGATTACTTAATGGAATGAAAGATTAGTAGAGCAATACATTATATTTGAGGGCATATACTTTAGGAATCCTGAGGTTTTTAAGGGTTTGGCCATTTGTCAACATTGACTCAGGCAGATGAATGGACACTTCTATTTTTCCCTGTTTCATCAAGGAAGTGGTGACAGGAACACTAAAGCCTCAAGTGAAAGGTAGGTTTTATGTGGAACTGGCTATCTCAGTGTAAAACTCACGGTGCACAGCAGCTTTTATTTCCACATAACTGAAATTATTTCATCCAACCATGACTGGTCTCTTCAAATTCAAACTGCAGTGCCTTGTCTCCGTAAGGATTGAGCTGGCTTCACGAATCACTCATACCTTTCCAGAGGTAAAAGTGTGGACGAAGTCTTTAGAAAGGATGTGTAGAACACAGGCAGAGCCATTGAATGACATGTAATACAAATGCTGTTTCTGGTTAAAGTGCACTCTCAAGATGTTTGGCACAACTTTCTAGTCCAGCTTGTAACAGAAATGTCCTTGTGTCCCACTCAGTGCTTCTGTCTTGGAAACCAGTTGGGAAAATCTTGCCAGAAGACACCTTGCCCAAGCAAGTTCCAGTCTACTTATCTGTGTTAACACACACTTAATATTGAATGTTTCATTTTAAATCTGTGAGATTTATTTTTGAAGCCAAGAATTTCAGAAGGTGTCAGCTTTATCTGGTGTGCAGGTTGAGGTACAGAAAGGGATGGATGGCCTCCCTCCTTAAAAGGCAGTGGGCAATACAGGCAGGTGATGGGGCTGTTCCAGCTTTTCTTGCATTAAGCACTGCTCCTCCTCAAGTACTGGCAATCACAGAGGTTTTACACATCATGACAGAGTGACAGTGACTGCACATGTAGTCAATGTCATTTGCAGATTAATGAGCTATATTATTTTAACGTGATACCCAGAGATCAATAGTTAATCTCATTGATAAAATATCTTGGAAGATAATGGGGTTTATGAAGCACATCTTCAGATGTCTTCTCAAGAAAATTAAATTATTAATTTGTTTTCTGTTTTGCATTTTTTTTTAAATTATACCCAGTAATACTGACAATATTTGAAAATACAGTTGTTTACTGGTGAAGAAAAATATAATATGCTGCAATTCAATTAAGAATTTGGCCAGTACGTGGATGATCAGCCACAGAAATGTTTGTCTTCTCTTTGTAAGTACATAACTCTTATATCTTCATAAATTCCCTGTATATTATAGTGCTGATGATCATGTTACATAGTTTTTTCTCTTTCTGCATTTTTTTATTTTGGTGCATTTGTCATTGGAAAACACAAATTGCTGCATGTTGTAGGGGTTTTTTTGTGTGTGTGTATGGTTGGACTCGGTGATCCAAGAGGTCCTTTCCAACCATGACAATGCTGTGATTCTGTATCCTAGCACAGAATAAACTTAAATTAAGCAAAAGGTCTACTCTGAAAGTTAGTTTTTGTCCAAAGGAAACTATAATGTACTTTGGCAGGGTGAGGAATTTAGAAAGAAGTGGGATATGGTAGGATAAAAGAACCATAAATTCTTCGACTTTCATTGTGGAGCTTACCATCTGCTGGAGAAGCACACTTGTTCCCGTGAGCAAGTCTCACCTTGGTTATGGCCTAATCCACTTTCTCTGATGAAAGTGCCTATTGTGGCTGGTAACTGTGGAGTGAGGAGGAGCTCGTGACTGCAGAAGGACATCTGAGTCTTGTTCTGGAAAGACCCTGAAAGCAATGATTTGCATAGGAGCTTAAATTTCATGTGGAATTATTCACCTATTGCAGCAAGAAATTCCAAATTATCCACTCACTGGTATTTAAAACATTCTGCTAGATGTTGCACAGATGTGGTAAATGGCTGACTTCTCTAGATGATCGGGAGAACTGGAATTGCAATACAGTCCAGCTTGTAAGTGAAGATACAGCTTTTCTGAACCCAGTTTATAATCTCACTGATCATCAGCTGAGCATATGAGACAAGGAGAGACAAATATGTATGAAGGACTTGTATACTACAGTCTAAGGGTTCATATATATTTTGTCTATGTACATATATGTATGTGTGTATGTATATGCAAGACAAATGAAGGACTTTTCGAAGGCTGATTACAAAATACCGCATCAAATATTACAACTAAAGGTCTTCTCTTCAGCTATGACAGAGACTGCTTGGTCCTATCAAGTTTTCCCATGCTGTAAGGTACCAGGTTAGTGACCAGAAACCCCACAGATCACGAAGGCTGATTTAATGACCTCAGTCATCAAGTTGTTATCGGGCAGCACAGACACCAGGAGAGCAAAAAGGATAATGAGTAATGCCCTTCCTGAGCTGGAACTCAGCTCAAGCTTTATGTGAGCACAGAGAAGCTTCCCTCAAGAGTGGGAGATGGGCTTTTCAGGATATGGCCCTGTAGGGATCCAAAAAACTCTTTGCCTTTACTCTTATTTCATCACATTTCTCAGTGTTGCACACCATTGTTATTCATTTCAGCTAGACGTGATGATGAGCTTGGAGACCATACTTTATTTTAATTAGGCCTTTGCATGGCTCCTCCACATCAGTAGGCTGCAAAATGAGAAATGCATTTTTCTGTGAGCTTGGAGCAGCCTAATTAAAACTTGGAAAACTGTAAAATGTTCACAGCCATAGACAAAGTGGAAAGAGTTTGTTTCTTTTGTTTCATTTACCGTGTAATTCTTTATCAAAATTTGTTACCAAATATGATTTCTCAGCTGTGTACTGTATTTTTAGCTATTCATGAAAGTTGCCAAATGGTGACATACTGTCATCTGCTTAGTCCTGGCTCTCTACATGGAAACTGGGCATGGCATTGCAAGCCTGGGCAGCTGTCTCAAGAGTGAAGTTTTAAGACTGCCACTCAGCTGTCTTGTTTGGAGCTGAATCACCAATTTTGTGGACATTTTGTCAGCAGATTTAAAGGTTGATTTCTCGAGTCTTTCACTCATGCACATACACTGATAGGAATAGAGTATAATGGTATGTATTTTATTTTCAATAGAATCTCAGTTTCTTGCTCAAATATAGGCTGTCAGAATAAAATAGTGTGTGTAACATGTAACGATCTTGGTTAGCATCTTTCTGTTCTCCAAAATCTCCCCGCTGAAGTGGGTTTTATTGATTTAATTTACTTTGTATCTAATTCACTTTAAAGCTAGGCTTGTCTTAACTAAATGTGTCCAAACCTACATACCCTCCTTTCACTTGAATTTTTTTCCAGGGAACCTTAAAAAGGAAAAATTCTAGTTGAAGGTGAAGATGGTTGATTTCAGCAAATACCTACAGCAGAACTAACGCTGTCTGTTGGGTAAGGAGATCTTTGTCAGATGGTCCACGACTGCACACAGAACTCAAGATGAGGCCACACCAATGCTGAACACGGCTGAATGATCCCCTCTTTTAACCAGCTGGTTGTGTTGGGTTTGACGCACCCCAGGGTGCATCATTCCTGGCTTCTGTTGAGCTTGCAGTCAACCAGCACCCCAGATCCCTTCAGTAAGGCAGCTTTCCAGCCACTCCTCTCCCAGTTTATGCTTGTGCCCAGTGTTACTTCCTCCTGTTTTATCCTGTTAAACTTCATCCCATTAATCACAGCCCAATGCTCCAATACATCTAGATCCCTCTGCCAGGCCTCTTGTTCCTCAAGAGAGTCAACAGCATCTCCCAGTTTGGTATCATCACCAAACTTGCTAATGGTGCATTCAACTCCTGCATCCAGATCGTTGATAAATATATTGAACAGAACTGGCTGTAGAATTCAGCCCTGAGGAACACCACTGATGACCAGTCACCAGCCAGACGTAGCCCCATTCACTACAAATCTTTGAGATCTGTCCCTCAGCCAGTTCTTCACCCAGAGCACCATGAACCCGCTCATACTACAATTGGACAACTTGTGTTTCTGGGAAGAGATCAAGGATAAGCCTTTGTGACCCTGTCTTTAATCCATGGAAAATGCAGAGCTTCCTCAATATTTGTTATGAACACAGGGGTTTATAATCAAACAACTTGCATTCAAGATCTATGCAGTTTTGAGAGAGAAAGAAGGTTCAAAGTACAACAATTTCTTCCTCACCACTATAAGAAAACATCCTTCTCCATCTTCTATTTTGCCTCAGGAATTGCATTAGATCCTAAAGTATTCAACACATTGTCAGGTCCTTATTCTAAATCAGTTAATTTGCTTTAATGATTTTTTTTAAAATGCCATGATGTGAAGGATAAAGTCATCATAGAGTTCTGCAAGGCAGGCTCCAAATCAGTGATGCATTGTATTTCTCGTGTTTCCCACAGCAGTGAGGGGTTTTATTTCCTTTCCTCTTCCACAAGTAGTCTAACATATTGAAACAGAAATATACCAAGTGAAAAAGTGGTTGAAACTGATGATACTCATGGTATTGCTGCCACCAGCCATGAAAACACTCTTATTCATTTCTTGTGATTTCCATTCCAATTTTATTTTTTTTAAATTTTTTAGGTTTGTTTTTTATTACAGGGTAAACAGCAGAACCTCCCTTCCTCTATACACCAGGGTGTTTTTTCCCATGCTCACTTATCTCCCACTAATGCTAATGGAATTGCATTCACATTTCAAGAAGAAAATAGAGCCCTTAACGGTTCCCAATAACATTCATTTTAAACCTACCAGGTGTGCAACATGAATCTCATTATCTCAGCTGTTTTTATTTTTCTGCCATCTACTAGCAAGCAAACTGTCAAAACCAGAAAGACGTTCATGGACATTATCTGGATCTTAACTGTAGTAATGAAAAGAAACAGGATGTTAACTAGCAAACAGAGCAACCACTGACTTGAAAATCAAACTGAAATATTCTGCTTTTCAGCTGGATGGGCCTCTAATGTGAGCTTCATAAAAACAGCTGTGTAAAGATATATTGCATCTTCTCATTAAGATAAAATTGATAACTTTGGAGTATAATTCCTGCTCAGAGGGCTAGATACATTTAGTCACAGACCATTTCTCTGCCTGAGTGTCTGTGCAGTAATAATTACAAAATACTTCTTTGGTCCACTCTTTCTTAGCTCCAATAACAGAAATGCTCTTCATCACTCACCATCATGACAAATGCTGGCAAAAATCACTGAAAAGAGAATGGGAAGATTTTTGGTGTGTGAAATTTTAACAAGTTGAAGATATAATAAAAAAATATATATAGTTTAAATGTCAAATTTCTCTAATATATGACTACTTAAAACTTCCAATCACTCAAATTGCCAACATTAGCCAAACGCAAAACGTGGTTATCTGTGTAGCTATAATAGTCCCATCCTAGTCAACTTAAAAATGCATGATTTTAATGGAGTTGAAATGAAGTCACTGAAAAGTGTAAGTGTTCAAATTCCTCTCCTTTTCTACAGCACTTACCCAGATCTCTAGTGAAGAAAGCATTTGAACACACTACAGAGATATTCACAAAACCATTCAATTGCAAGAGTTCTGCTTGGTAAAAATAAAATAAAAAAAAGGAGTTTACACACAGCATGAAATATAGCACAGAGTAGAGTGCCCAATGTATCTCAGGGTCTATTTTCACCTACGTGTACACTTCAAGTCCTTCAGGACAAGTTCAGGAAGGCATTTATGTCCCTAAGCCCCAATGAAAATTCTTCACTGAGGGTAGGACTTGAGTAATTTTGAAAATTTTCCCTCAATATATACATAACAGTGTAAAAAGCATTTTATAAAAACTTATGGTCACACAAAGTCTATTTTTTATGTCCAGTTTATCTTTCCCATCTGCTCAGTGTAGGACCACTAGATGCCACTGTGCCCTAAGGAAGAAAATGAACCACAGCTTCACAGTCTGCTTTAAATCCAGAGCATAAACAGTTTGAGAAAGCCTGTGTTGACTCAAATACTGCAATTTCTTTAAGTGTTTTTGTGACCGGACACAGCTAGACTGTTGATAAGAACGATTCCCTGAAGCACAGAGTTTAGCTCAAGAGGGTTAAAACACTTTGAGGTGTCACAGCTGTTTGCAGAACTGGTGCTAAAAGCTGATGGAGTTTTCAGATGGGGTGAACCTTCCCCACACAGCAGGAACATCCCCTGGCAGCATCCCTGCTCCATGTAAGATGGCAGTTTCTGCTTTCTCACTCTTTATGCCCCACGAAAGATCAAGAAATTCATTGCAATGTTGCCTATCAGTTTCTTAATTTGCCTGTTAATGTGGTTGGTAAAGACATTGTGTTATTTTTCCCTGTAAATGATGTGGCAGGGACTCAGACATTATAAAGTTCTGATGCCTCCTTGCAGCTTGCAGTGTAAGGCTCTTGCAGAGCTGCGTTTCTTGGAAATGGCTGGTTTTCTGGAGGAATTAAGAGCTGAGTGAACATATCAGGGAAAGAATATAATTCTTGTAACCTAGGCTGAACAGTAAAACCTGACTTTCAACAGTGAGCTGCGTTAAGTGCTGAACTTCTAATTTCCTGGAACCATTTATAATGTTGGTTAACTGAATGCTCGGAAGGAGAAAAACAATCTTCCTCCATTTCCAGGAGTTGGAAAAGGAGCTCAATAACTTAATGGGGCTTTTGTGGCTCTAGGCAGTTGCATTGCGAAAAGAATAACAAAACATAGTTAAAATAGCTCAGAATATTACATCTGATTTGATGATCATGAAATGACGTCAATGACAGCAAAAGGGACATTGCCTCTCTTTCTCCTTCTTAAAATCTCATTATTTTGCATTTTCTTGGTGACCTCGACCTATAGGAGAAAATATTCTGTTCATCAGCACAGAACAGCCAGGAGGCACCTGGTGGTTTACCCCCACAAAGAGGAGATGTGCCTCAAATTCACTGGCATTTTAATGAGGCCTATTGACACAGCATTGCCTTCCCACCAGTACCTGTATCGCCAAACCCTTTGCTGGGTTCTATTCAATAAAAATCCCTTTAAAAAAATCCAACTGCTCCCATAATTTGAATAGCTGCAGTTTTCTGAGAGTAAAAAGAGAAGATTAGGTATTTATACAGGGAGCTCTACATGAGGAGCAAAATATTCCCTACAGTGAGGCAAGCCCTCTATTCCCACACTGAACATTTTGTTTACAGCAAAGATTTGCTTCTTCTGCAACCACATAACACTATATAATTATTTCTGCCAAAATGCCCACAAGAACATTAATAATAAATGACTAATTTATTGCTGCTGTGCAGAAGTTTTCAAAAGAAAAGCAAAAGAGTGAGGACTGCAGAACTGCAGCAACCTCTGCATGTTGGGACTATAACAAAAGTGGGGTATCTGAGGAGGTGCTGTAAGAAGAAAAGCCCTCAGCAACACTGTCCAGGTGGGTATCAGAGACCCAGGAGGGAGGAGTTCCAGAAAAACTTGGGATAGCAGGATGTTGAAACAAATCCTGATGCGGTTGCGTGATAAAATCAGGAAACTGGGAATATACAACTGACCAGCACAGGCTGGGCATGGGGGAGCTCAACATCACACTGTGAGAGCACCCCAAGGTGGAACTGTATCTGAAATAAACATGAAATAAGGAAAGAGAACTATTGTACCAATTATTGTATTATTGTAAGGACTATTGTTCTTTTTCCATGATGGACAAGACAGAAGTGGTGGTGTAACTGTGGCAGATGAAATGAATCCCGAGAATAAAGATTGTGTGGCTCTGGGATGGGTTAAATTGCACAGGGACATTGCTAAACTCTCATTCCTGAAGTCCTTCTGGTCAGGTGAGACACTACTCTGGCAGAAATGATGGCAGAAGAATTCAAGGAAGAAGTGGGTTACGTGACCCTTTGCTGCCTCTGCAGTGATGCCTAATCTGTGATTCTGGGTTTATGGACAAGAAGACATACTTGCCAGTTTAAAAGAAGGGAGGGTAAGCTTGGAGGATTTGTAACTTTAAGCTACGGAATATGAGGTATTTAATCTTCATGTGGAAAGTAAGTATGGCTGCACTCTCATCCATTAAATGCAAATTACGGTAAGTTTTTTCAAATATAGCTTTGTATCAGCCTGGCAGTCAGGAAATCTCTATTTTCTTTTTGCAATACTAGGTGCTACTGGAAGGAAATGTGGGAGAGGAACACACACAGCATCATTGTAGTCTGCAATGTAGAATGCCAGATTTAAAAAAATAATTATTTCTTTCCTTCCTCTGGATGGACGGGTGAATGACGTACAGTACTGAGTGTATCCTGTCCAGGGACAGACTGGGGAGCGCTGCACTCCCTCTTCTCTTCCTCCGTTATCACTACTGCTTGTGAGTGCATGGCTCCACTTCTCCACTTTTCTTTTTCCGTTTGTATCGGTGCTACAGCTGTCCCTGAGCTTGTCTGCACCTTTTCTTTTCCGGCCAGGGTGCCTCAATACAGCTGTATGAATATGTAATACATTTCAAAGTGACACTTACTTTGCGCACTGCAGAATGCCAGAAAAAAATATATCTGTGTTATTAAAATATCTTTTCATTTCAGAGAAATTTCCTCAAAGGTGGGTGTATTTCTCCCCTGTCTGGCTGCTGAAACATTTTGATGCAGGCTTCTGTGATCTGTTTATCACATCAAGTTCATGCGGAACTGAATTTAAATGATACAGTAACATGATTTTTATTCTTTTTCTCTGAGTTTTCTGAGTCTCTGAGAAACCTGAATGACAAGGAATTCAGTAAAGCTCTGAAATATTGAGACTCCTCTATCACAAGGCAGAGGCAGGTTTGGAATGAATTTCATCAATGTTGGTATGTCCTGACGGAAGGGAGGGAAGGAGGGAGGGAAGGAGGAAGCAAGGAAGGAAGGAAGAAAAGAAGGGAGATATTAGCAGGAGGGAAAACATCCTAGAAGACCATAATTCTTCATGGAAGCCTTAATACCTATCTCCATCACTGATGAATATCCAGTCTTGTGCATCCTTATCCAAACCAAGCTATGAGCATGCTTCATGTCTTATCACAATTTGTGATGAATTTGTTAGTCTGTTGAAGCTGTCTCACCTGTGCCTTTATATATTGTTCTGATTTAGTAAGGACTTGCCTTCATTCCCCTTGCTGGTATTTTTTTAGTGACAAGCTATCTTATCGACACTGTTATGGGGTCATTTAGCAGGAAGGCTTCATGGACATCGCTAGGGAACATACACACACATAAAACAAAATTTTAAAATGCAAATGTTCTAGAAGTATCAAAAGCTTGTCGTGTGCTGAGTTTCCATAGAAAAAGAAACCTGCTTAAAATAGCAATATCCTGCAGCAAGATGAAATCTGTACCCAGCTGCTTGAACACCCATGCACACACTTTTCTCCTGTGCTTTGCTTGTTTCCCTATGAATTTGTAGTTAAGTGGTTTTGCTGTCAAGACATTGTAATGGAAAAAAAAACCCTATAGCACTGGCGTTATTGAGCTACAGACTGCTCATCCTGTTCCTAGACACTACAGAGATATTATGCCAAAAATACTTCCTTGGGCTATTTCCTTTTTATTAAGTTAAAGATGCAAATGACATCCCTGTTGTTGATATATTATGACAAAAAAACCCACCCAAATACGTTCCCAAGCTTTGCATGCCCAGTTTACTACATGCATATGAAATATTAAATAAATATAATATGCATGGAAGTGTTCTATTTCTCATTGCCCTTTTAATTCATAAAGTGTAACACAATTATAGAGTCTGGAAATATTGTAGAATATTTTAAGTAGTCCTTGGAAAGAACTTCTGCACACCGAAGAGAAAATATAAAGGGTTGCTCTATAACGTTGTAGAATTTAACTTAGTTGTTACTACGAAATCCAATCACCCCAAAGTCCCAACCTCCCTATATACTAAGAAATAAAGCTCCACAAAACATGATTTTGCTTATAAAGACCATTCCCCAGGTGCCCGGTAAGGCAGCCAACTAAAGAAATAGAAGTATTTACTGAAGTAATTAAATTCTAAACGCTGGTCCAAAAAAAAAAAAAAGAAAAAGAAAGAGAAAAAAATCCACCCATACGTGTTAAATAAATTATAAAGGTTTTTTTTGACACTTAAATTGGCTTCATATGCTGAAGAATTTCTTAATGTCTGATGGTATTTTGCACAGTTGCTGGTAAAAGTTTTCTGCAGATCCAGTTAGGCTCATAAGTTAATATATTGATCAACTAATTAGTACCTTTATTCCAAACATTGAAAACCATAATGAACGATCTAGGGGCAAGAAAAGTATTTTAGGATATTTTTCTATCTGCAGTTGACACCTTTTTGTTGAAGGCTGTGAGGTCTCATTTGCATCATTCTGGACAAGGAGACCTTCACCTTCCAAACCACGGATGAATTGGAGTTCATCAGCAGCCTCCCTGCTTGTGGGGGCAGTCTCCCTCCTCGGAGAGAGGCACATTTGCCAAGATCTATGTCTGTAAGAGGAAAGTAGGAAGTGCTTTTGGGGCCCTAGATTTAAACATACGTATCAAAACCCTTAGATACTTCCACTGATACCAGGTGCACTATTTGAAAAACATTTATTTAGTGTATGTTAATTTAGCTCTTCAGAAGAAATTAAGTTTATCCATGGATTTTGTTTGTAAGTACAGTGACTGATTACAGGGGATTAAAATTACTGTGATTAGCCATTTGGGTGTGCATTTATTTACCCTGGTTAATGCAGTTGCAATAACTTACGTTAGACCGTGACAAAATTAGTAAGTGGCATAAGGAGGTCTATTGATACAGTTACAGATGTAGGTATAGGTACAGATAATAAAGATAGATAAAATAACACATGGATTGGAGATATTAGATCTGGAACTTCTGCTGTCCTATAACATAAGAACAATGATGTCATTTAATATGACAAAGAAGGAATAAACACTTTTTTTTTCACATATAATACTGCAACAAAACTTTGGAAGTTTTTTTACTTCCAAATACTTCATAGTTTTTTTGTTTTATTTTTACTCAAAATAAAGAAATCCAAATATAATAGAGTTTGTGACCAGTTGCAGAGAGGAAGCAGCGTTTGCTACTGGATCACCACCTTGGTTACCACACTGAGCATCACCATCTGGGTCATTACTTCATAGAGGGCAGAATACTTACTAAAGTTTTCATTTTGCTAACATGTATTTAGTGGAAGTCATATTTTGTATTTTGTCAGGGTTTAAGCCAGCGTCTCTTAGAAAGCAGGAGGAATTCCTGCATGGTTAGCAGATTATTCCTGTTCAAATGAAAAAGGTCACTTTTGGAGACAGAGTATCAGACTAGATTGTCTTGAGTTTGTCCAATCTGGAAATCCCAGTATTTCCCATTAGACATGCAGTTTAAATACTGAACAAATACATTGTAAAATTATTGAAGAAGGGAAAAGAGAGGTGAGATTTAAAGAATGGAGGCTATGCACGGATATATAGAAACTAAAATGTCCTACAGCTTGCCTACTGCAGCAATTTAATTTTAAAAAGTGCAGTTTTTAATCAAAAAGGATAGCAGCTAGATTTATATGTGGTATGAACTGTTCTCAGTCTTAAAATTTGAAAGATACTCAAAGTTCATGGGGACAATCCCCTACAGCTTTTTCTCATGCAGAAGTGCAATTGACTTGAAATGAGTGTTTTGGCAGAGAAAATAACTTTTGTTCAGATTTTATGTTTAGCAATAAAGAAGAAATAGCTTTAGGCAGATTGTATGGCAAGAACAAACAAACAAAATATATTACAATACTAAAAAAAATGTTTTAAGAATATCTGAGAGATGAGATACAATACTTCAATTAATACCTAGACCTTATATGAGAAATTAATTGGAAAGTTACCTTAAAGCAAGCAATTTTAGGTATCTCAGGGAAAGAAGGAGATTTCTGGTATTCTACATAGCTGATTCTCCAACAGCTGACCCAGATCATGATGCTCAGTGTGGTAACCAAGGTGGTGATCCAGTAGCAAATGCTGCTTCCTCTCTGCTACTGGTCACAAACTCTATTATATTTGGAGTTCTTTATTTTGAGTAAAAGCCAGTGGAAGACTTTGTGGAGAGGCGTGGAGAATCCAGGGGAATGTGGTGGAGCAAGGAGTTGTCATTAAAGGTCATGACAAACTTTGGGCTTTGTTAGCAGCTCAGTTTCATACTTGATGAAAGAAACCAACTTTTGTCTCTCTCCTAATCCCTGCCCTGAAAAAAATTTACATATTCTTAGCTGTTTTACAAAGGGAGAAGGGATGTTTCATTCTCAGGTGGATTACCAAATATTTTGGCATGTTCAAAAGGCACAATTAGATTTGAAAGGGTAGTTTAATTTCATGACTTTTGGTACTTACAGGTGGAGTTTCAGAGGCAGAGGCATCTTTGTCAGTCACACAGTACCGGAAGGAATGAAAGAGAAAGAAAGGAGAAGGGCTTTTGTAGAGTGGCATAGGAAATAAGTAAATTATTTAGCTCTTATTTTGCAACACTTCCTGATTTCTAACAAAGACCTGAAATGGAGAATTCACTCTAGAAACATTCTTGGCAAGCTTTAGTAACTGTAAATCTTGCATGATACATCTGGAAAATTTCTGTTCAATACTTCTGTCTCCTCTATGCCATTGTTCGTATGATTCCATTATGAGATAAGGGAATACATTTGAATTCAGCAACACATAATACATGGAATCTCACATTCTGAGTTAAATTGTGTACTACAATGAAGTAATACAGGGGTTTTTTTTTATATTATTGAAAAAAGCCTTCTTTGAAAACTTTTTTTTTAGGCTTCATTTTCTTCCCTCATAAATATGTTTTGACTTTGCTTCTGTTCTTCCAAACTATTGTCCTGGTTCCTTGTGATAAGGCTGGTATCAACCTAACAGTGTCTTCAAGAGCCTCCCAGGAGAATGTCAAAGCAAAACTAAACCCTGCAGATGATGGAGCTTCCTGCCGCCTCATTGAGTTGAAAGGATTGCCATTTATCCTTTCACCCTTTGATAGTCACTTCCTCATTTTCTTTACGAATGCATTAAACTGAAGGAATTATCAGGAACTGTACAGGAAAGGGCGGTATGATAATTTGTTTTTAAATAAATACACATATACACACAAGCACACACACTGCCTCTTTTGTTTTTAGTGCCAGGCTGATCCTATGAGCAAAAAAGCATATCTGAAGTGTTTTCCAAACTCTGTAAGCTGTGTTATTTCTGAACAGCATGTTTCATATAATTAAGACACAAAAGATTTTGCTCCAAAGCTATTATGACTATTTCACACATCACAACTGAATAAAAGCCACAAAAGCAAGAGCTGCAAAGTCAAGTTCCCAGGCATAGACGTATATATGCACAGAGCCTACCCAGTAGTCTGGCTCCCTCAAGCTAGCTTTCTGCACAAGCTTTTCTAACTCCTTCTTCCTCCCAGGCTGGAATATGTGGGATAAAATAACAGAAGGAGCTCTGAGAAGGTGTTTACTGGATCTGGTTAAACTTTGCAAGGTCATTCATTTACATGAAATACCAAGTAGATCTGGTCCACTTGATCATATGTTTTTTTGTTTTTCACATTTTGTATGTTCTGCTGGGTGGACAAGAATGGCATATGGCATAAATTGTCCAGCCTTTAGAACTGGCTGAAAAATGCCAGAGAGCAGAGAGAGACACAAACACAAAATCTCGTTGAAGTTGAGAGAACAAATAAATCAGGATGAGGAAGTGTCTTTGGACTAGCCACCAAGGGTGGTGTTGCAGCAGCCTGGTGCGTTACCATCTGGGAGAGTTCAAACAAGCTGTAAATCCCAGGCCCTCCAGGCTGTGGGAAGCTGGCTTGGAGAATTTCTTGTTTTGTTTCTTGGGAGGTAAAGTAGAGGCTGGCTAGCTGATGCTATAAGCATTCCCTGCTGGCTGAGCAACATCAGACAGACGGGTTTTCTTAACCTCTAGCCAAAGATAAGGCCAAAACGACAAGACAGTTTAGAAGAGAGAGAAAGAGTTTGCTGAAATAAAGGTGAAAGCTGATAGAAAAGTTTAATGCTAGCTAGAAGGGGCGAATCCTATGGGCAAAAGGAATAAGATTTTTATCATGTTTAGGTTCTGCTATGCTGAACACTGGAAGTCCTAAAAGCCAGATTTTTAGAGGAATCTAGGCATTTAAGTGAAATGGGCACGTTGGACACCTTCACATATGTTTCACAGTACCTAAAACAATCTAGCACTTAGCCCAGCAGGGTAACTCCATGAAAGAGTTGGGCATAAAGATGAACAGAATGGGGAGCCTTAGGCAGTCTCAAGGGTAATTCATAGTAAATGTGCCTAATGACAGAACAGGAAAAGCAGATCCATGCAAATGTATTCAGATGAGAACTGCCTACGGGCAAGCAGTAAAAAGTACTAAGCATAGGACTGTGTCTGAACTCCCAAAAACCTCTGACTTCATGGTCATTGTCTGCCCAGAATAGAGAAAAGAGCACCAGTTTTAACAACAGGTGCCTAAATGCAGTCCTGAGTAACATGCTCTAGGCAATCCTGCTTCAGCAGGAGAGTTGGACTAGATGATCTCTATGGTCCCTTCAAACCCTAAAAATTCAGTGAAATTCAGGGAAATACACTGGGGTACCCCTCCTTGTAGAGTATTTACAGGTGGTGGAGGTAATGATCCTGGAGTGCTCTCATAAAGCTGCTATTGTTTAGAACCTTTGGAAACGCAAATATTGGCTCAAGGCTTATCTTTTCTACAAGCAGTAAAAGCCCCCTTTACAGGAGAAAGCCTCAACCACCAAGCTCCAAGAAGGCTTGTGCATGGCTTACCTTCCTTTTGATGTCTGCACACTGAGGATTCAGGAACACAAGAGCCATCAGGATAGGAAGAAAGCAAGCAAGAGACTGTGAGTTAATCCTAATATGAAAATGTCTACCAGGCTGGGTCTTCGATGGATTTAGCTAGGCTTGGGTGACCTTCTACCTCACCTGTGGATAACCTTGGATATTAGGTACTTACCTCCTTAAATGAGAAAGTGTCAGAGTATGTGTGGAATCCTAACCTTGGCTATAAGAAATATTGTTATTCAAATGAAAGCACTGCATTCTTGCAGGCAGCTAGCAGGCTTTGTAGTTACTGACAAAAGGAATGTCCAGACTGTATTTGAATTTGGATGCCAATATCCACTGTAAAGTCTACTTTTAGCTCTGGATCTCACTCAATATGTATTTCCTAAATTCATTTAATTTCTAGTCTCTGTATCTTTTAACTCATCCCAAATTCTTCTTGCATCCATCAGAAATCAAAACCTGGATTCTGAAGCCATTGTAATCCTGATACTGTGACCCAGAGCAAATTTGTTTTCCTCTGGCAGCTTCGAGTTTTCACTGGGATAGGAAAATTAACCTCATATGCAGATAAAAGTGTCTGGAAAGATATCATCCAGTTTCTCCCTTGGTTCTCAAATCTTATAGGAATGTAGCGATCATCTGTTCAAGATGAATCACTTTTCTCCACAAGAGAGAAACTCAAGCAGTGCTGTGTGAAGCAGAGTCCTCCTCAATTCACCAGAGATCCTCGCTCAGGTCTAGCTTTCATTTGAGCGCTTTTTTCTACCCACTCATTTCCCAGCGTGTGAACTGCTTATCAGAAGGAGCTGAGGCAAAGCAGAGGCATCAGAAGAGATTCAGACAGGCAGAGATTGAGCTGGCTGTGCGGAACAGCGAGCATCACGCGACAAGAGGGTGGGCATTAGTCCCTGTGAGACCAGAGAAGCCGTACAGAACCAGAAGACAACTGACTCCACATCTAGCAACAATACAGAACCAATAAAGGGGGAGATCGTGAGCAGATAAAGCGTTTTATGGAAATCTGCTTCCAGACGTGCAGCCATTTTTGCTGTGTGTTTGTCTTGCACCAATAGCATTTTGTTGGAACCAGAGACTTGACGTGAAGGCCCACACAAGTGACACCAAATGAGGTAGCAATGCTACGAAACACAATCGATGTGATGGTTCACAGTGGTCCACTTGGCTGTTTCAGGCCTGGGGTTTTTCTGAGCAGTTTAGGCTGATCACTGGGAAGTGCTGAAATGAAATTAGATTTAAAGTAAATGTCCCTGCTTCCCCCACTCTGCTTTTCACAGCAACGTAGAAGACAGCACGTCACTGACCGAGTGCTAAGTGTTTGGTACCACGTCTTTGTTATTGGCTTTCAGATAAAAACAGCTTGTGGAAATGAATGAAAAGCACTACGAGTCATTCTGGCACAGGCAGTTTGAGAGCTGGGGTGTTTTTTGTGAGTAGTATAATTTGGCGCTAACACAGTAATGGGTGTTGTCAACTGCAGAACCAGAACAGAACTGTAGTCTAATTAGGAAAAAACAAAGAGTGCATACCCAGTATCTGGTACTAACCATTTTACTGAGACCTTTTGCAGTCCTCCCTGACAGGGTAGATCAAATTAGCAGTACGATGTCCAACACCATCCACAACAGCCTAAATACCTGAGTGTGGCAGAGGGAGTGATGCACTTCACCTGCAGAGAGAAGCAGCCATACATTTACTGATATAAAACAGGGGACAGTGTTTTAACAAGGCTCAAGATGGCAAGGCACACTTGATTATTTACTGCACAGAAGACAGGGTCAGACAGAACTGTCAGGGAGACCCTCCTGTTGAGTCAAGGTTCAGAGAGGACCCCCTGGCTTTCTAAACTCATTCTCAGAGAGGAGTTTGGGTGCGGCTGGATCCAATCCTAACCCCAGACTTGGTCAATGGTTTACGTCTAAAGGATTATATATGTGCAATCAATCATTTATATCACTTAGCTAAGATTTCAAATGCTGTTAGTCACTTACCGAGGATCTGTTGTGGCAAGGAATCTCTCAGCCTCAAGGAGTGACTTGAGAGGTGTCCATACTCAAGGGGAGACCCTGGCATGCAGCCCGCAGCCATGCAGGAGAGCTCAAGGGGCTCTTGGGTTGTTCACTATCTATGGGGGTAAGATGACTGACTTATAGTCATATTTTCATATTGACCACAGTACCAGTATTGTGGTGAGGAGGGTGCATTGCTCAAGTTAGCCTTTGGCTATTCTGCTGTTATCTATCTCCCCGAAACCATGTTGAGCTGGATGGAACCATCAGAAATAGGCTGCCCAGGGAAGTGGTTGAGGCACCATCCCTGGAGGTGTTCAAAAGACGGGTTGACTTGCTCCTTAGGAATATGGTTTAGTGATTTTTATGCTTTTTTTTTTTTTTTGCCAGAGTTAGGTTGATGGTTGGACTAGATGATCTTTAAGATCCCTTCCAACCTAGATGATTCTATGATTCTATCAGGACTAACATGTAAAAGCACGTTAGAGAACATGCAAAAATAGCTCTGGCAAGGTGAATCAAAAAATCAGGAGGGTGAGGAGGAAAAAAAGCCTCATCATATTGAAACAGAATTATTGGGTTTCGTAACTCATAGTTTACATCATGTTCTTTATTTTATTTTCCTTTATTTTATTTTCCTTTATTTTTCTGCAATAATTTAATCTGGGCTAATCATAATGTTTTAGATTTACTGTTAAGACAATGAAGAATACAATAATAATACTAATAATAATTAATAATAATAGATACTTAGCTTTGTATCTGTGATGTGTTTCCTTTTTGCCCACAATGAGCATTATGAGGACTGATAGCAGGGTAAA
The DNA here is from genome assembly GCA_033628505.1 of Tringa tobata. Classification (NCBI taxonomy): domain Eukaryota; kingdom Metazoa; phylum Chordata; class Aves; order Charadriiformes; family Scolopacidae; genus Tringa; species Tringa tobata. The sequence goes on from JAHREE010000152.1 coordinate 515,407, forward strand.
AAAGAAATTTACTTATTTTAATTCAATATCAGGACATGCAATATAGAGATTACTGTATGAGAAAGAGGAAATTCTTAAATTAGTCTCTGATAATAAATTGCATCATTTCAATTCAATATCAGTAATTAGGAGAAAGCAGCAGCGATTGAGCCAAGGGTGTATTCAACATCTCATCTGGACTTACACTTAGAAATTAGTTAGATAAGACACTACAGGCAAAATTGCAGGGAATCAGTCCGAGCAGTGTTATAAAACACACAGGGAAGCTTATTCAGGAAAAGAGGCTCTCAGCTGGGACACATCAGCTTTCACAGGATCTGTGCCAGGAGACACCAGCTGGGAGCTTGGTCTCGTAAGAAGAACACGAGACCGGGGCTCCGCTGCTCCTAGGTCCTGTGTCAAAGCTTTGAGCCCCGGAATTTGCTGGGACTCTCAACGTGTTTCTGTTTCTACACATCTGTGTAAAAACCCCATATTTGTTTGCAAATCCTACAAATCCTAGGGGATGGCGGGATGTTTGGGCAGTCAAGCAGTGGGTAGCCCGGGTGTAATCACCCGTTAGTTGCAGATTTGCTGATTTAATCAATACACTCTTTCTGCTCTGCTACCGGCTTCCCTAATTCAATTTCCTCAGCCCTAACCTTCTTGTTCCCAATACAGAGAACACATTTGTTTTAGTGCGAGGAAGCAGGCACTTTTAAATCAAGAGCTGATTGTATTGAAGCAGATTCTGCAGTGTGTTTTGGGCAGCACATGGGAGCAAAACAATCCACTGCTTCAAGCCCCTGCAGACGAGGATGGTTCCTGCCTCTCTGTGCAAAACCAGACATGTCCTGCTGGAAGGAGAGGTCCAGGCACCAGCTCCTGCTCCCAGGATCATCTGCAGCCAGGAGACCAGAACCTGAATAGGATTTATAACCTGTCAACACTATTGGTGCGGGGCATGTATCTGGCCTCCAAAAGCCCTCTCAGATGAAACGCACACAAGGATCTTCCTTCTGCCTCACTGGGAAAGGGAATTCAGTGTTCAAGGTATGTGTTGGACATACTAAGCAATCGATCTGAGGCAGCGTAGGCTGCCTTTTTCATGATGAAAAAAAGCTGCCAGGGCTGTTAAGTCTTGTGCAGACATCAGCCTCAAACCTACAAACCACCTTATACCTCCTTAAGTGGAACAATGCCTCATGTGTTGACCTTGGTGGCATTCAAGAAGGGAATTACTCAGTGCTATCATGAGAGAAATACTCCAAGGCCCATCTAGAAACAAAGCATTATCTGTCTAAAGATCTGTCAGAAACAGGCAGACAGAGATCTTTGCTGGCTTTAGGTCTGCTTATAAAATAAACAGGAGTCCTAAGGATCTCAATTTTATAGGCTAGCACAAAAATCCCATCTCGTGATGGTGTGCTCCACCGCCAACCTGACCTTTGTCTCTCGTAACCCTGCCCAAGCAATAAACATTCAGGGTGATCACAGTGGTCTTCACTGGTCTGCCAGCCTATGCTGCATCCACATTCATTGCATATGGTGAGTTTTACCTTCATTAAATGCTGTTGCTTATTCTCTTTGTTACCCCAGAATCGGTTTTGTCTGGCCTCAGGGCTGAATTTCTGAAACTGACTGTGGGTGGGCTTGTTTGTAGCCTTGGGGTGTCCAGTGCCAGCCTGTGTCTCGTCTCACACCCCCCCATGACTTCTCCTTTATGCTCCATCCTCCATCTCCGCCGGTCTCCCACCGTGCCTGCATTCCTCTGCACCGCGCCACGCGGCGCGGGGCTATAAATCACTGCACTGCATCAGAGTAATAAGCATCTCATTCTTCACAAAATAACGACCTCTTACTATCACCTCACACAGAAACTGCGGTTACGCTACACAGAGATAAGCCAAAGGAAGACAAATTGGCCGCGGCCACCTGGTCATTAGAAAAATCGCTGTTATGGTGAAACCAAGTTAAAACAAAGCTCCAGGCAGGTCAAGACAAAATGAAGCAAAGGAAACCTGACGCGCCTCAGTCCTAGGGCCTTGTGAGTGCAGCACAAAGCCTATGGACTACTATTAGTGATAGCAATAGTGTACTTCCTGGGCTACAGGGCTACAATAAATATAATTTCAGAAGGAGAGAGCACTGTCAGCAGTAATGGCTGTGTTTTCGGCCAGAAACATAGTTCTCAAGCTAATAATTAATCTTTAACATTAGGCTTTTTCCTCATTGCAAGCGGCAAGGCTTGTCTGTTAATAAAGACAGTAAATAATTCCCTTTTTCATTATTAATTTGAAAGTATTTGTAGCCTGTGATTATGTATCTCACATGGTTGTGCTCTGTTTCTAGACTAAATAAATTTTAAGTCCATAATCTCTGCTCAGACATTTTGTTGTATTTTAGTTTTTCTTGCTTCGAATAATTTGGGTACTCATTGTGAAGAGCACACAGCCACATGGTTTTCATTTTGTTTCTTTCAACAGCTTTACAACCTCAGGGATATTTATAATTTAGCTGCTTGCTAGAAGGAAACCATTTATCTGAACCAATTGACAATAGCCCCTTCACTGCCCCTGCTCCCAGAGAATCACCTTACAATATCTTTCCTTTCCGCCAGCAGATGCCTAGATGTGTCAGGATTTCGTGTCGTGCCTACTGCCCGTTTCAATTGCTATTTCTCTTATAATGTGCTTTTCTGTTTCAGCACCATTTCCACTGCTTCTTCCTGCCAGTCTTCATTACGTCCGCTGCTCTACAAGGAGGACCCAAGCATACTGCTGCTCCGACGAGCCAGCGAGGAGCGAAGATCAGAGTTAGTCCCCAAACGCTTCACTGCTCCCACTTTCCATCAGCATCCCTGTTAAACAGCGTGAAAATCTTCCATCTCTCAGATTGTCCCAGTGTTTTCTGTCAAAAGGCTTTTTTTTGTTGTTGTTTTTTGAGGCATAAGCAAAGAACTGGCCTCCTCTCCAAGGCGTTATAGAATGACAGAAACATAGAACGGTTTGGGTTGGAAGGGACCTTAAAGATCATCTAGTTCCAAGCCCCCTGCCCTGGGTGTTGGCGAGATGCCCATCAATTCTGGCTGGTTTTGGATCAAACTCTGTTGGAAAAGCATTTCCATAAGTGCCTGCTGTAAGTGCTCTGTTCATAGTCAGTTCATAAATTTTTAATTAAAAACAAAAGCTTATTTTTTTCCCCTTCAGTTTAAATAACACCTGAATGAATTTAAAATTGTATAACCCCATCAAATTAGTAAGCTAATTAAAGGGAGGCATTGAGGTTTTAAGCAGTTTAATTTTTTGCAGGGTTGTTAATGACAGTACATTAACTGGCTCCTGAGATGACATGAGACAATTTTCCATGTTTATTTTATGTCACTTTGCTACCTTATCAAGTGCTCCTCCGGTACTCTGCTCAGGATGAGTACCTGATGCACTTATCATAACAACATTTGCACAAATTATAGTAATTCTGTCAAAATACTGAATTAATACCCTCTTACCTCAAGTAAATTTGATTCTGTGTATTGAAAAGGTGTCCAGGTGCTAAAGTTTGACAATGATTTGAACAGAAGATGTGACCACATGGGTTGAGAGAAGATTGCCTGCGTGTAAAGGTAGTTCAGATATCCTCTCTGACCAGCTGAATTCCCCTTTCCATTTTATGTTCACATATTTGACATCGATACTTAATTGTTGTTGAATAGGTGAGTGAAAGTATTGCGATAATTTTGTAGCCTCCAGCTTTCCTGCAAGACAAGCCCTGACCCTTCAGTTAGCTCTGTGAAGATTGGTCCCCAGGTTCAGGATAACCACTGGGAAAGACAAACAGCATAACAGAGAATAGAAAACAAACACTCTATTGGAAAACCTGCACATTTTACCTTAGTGCTAAAGTTTAAGAATTTAGTTTCTCTCAAATTAAAAAAAAAATAATAAATGCAGGAGATTAGACATTTTTCTGAGTGCTTGGAAGTGTAAGATCATAATCGTTTACCTCATAAACATTTTGGGAAAGCCAGCACAGTTCATACCAAACCCTGCATGGTGTCTCTTTGGCGTCAAGTTTGCCGACGCAAAAAGGGGTAATGCGGTGGCATGACTTTTGTTCAGTTCAGCAGAAGTTTGACTGAGTGCAGGCAGAAAGATAAGGCCTGAAAGAAGCGATAATTCACTAACTCAGCCCTGCCAGCCACTCCTGTCAGTAAACAAGATCTTACTTCCCTTTAAACTTGAAGATGAGGGTAGTCTGAGTTTGTTCCTGTCTGCGCATTACACACGACAGGGTTGTGTTGATTTCCAGTTGTCCTTGGCAAAGAGAAAAGAGCTCTTCAAGGACCTTTTCTGACCTGGAAGAAATGACTGCAGCTCAGTGGAGAGGGAAACTTATTTTCGACTTGTTCAGCTGCAAAAAGTATCAAATGTTACTAACAGTTTTGAAACAAAAGCAGCCATAAAGGCTTATAGAAGAAAACAAAACAACCCTCAACAAAAGTCACAGAAACTTTCCCTGCCCCTGTTTTGTGGTAGTGATACTGGAGTGAAGGGTGACATGAAGTACATGTCTCTCATGTTTTTCCTTCCCAAAATTTTAAGCGCAGAGAAAGCCTGTATTTAACAGAATTCAGGAAGTGTTTGCACTTTAGACCTGTCAACAATCTCAAACAAGCTAAGAGCAATATTACAGGAGCCCGGTTTTACTGCTTTTTCTTCCTCCCTACCCACTTTCCCACAAACACACTTTGTCACCAACTTCACTTGCCTTGCTTGCTCCTGAAAACATTTTAACACATTAACCTGTAGCACAATCCTTGGAAAACATCAAGTTTTGTGAAAACTGTAAGCTCTGCACAGCTTGAGTCTCAAAAATCATCCAATTGCTTAAGAATCGTCAGGTATTCCAAATCACAGACCAAACCCTCTTCCACAAATTAGCACAGGAGCAAAACCACTGCCAACATGAGAACAGAGAACACGGCTCATTCAGAAATGATAAAACGGCAGCAACAGCACTTAGCAGGAGTAATGGCTCAATTAATTAGCTGGGTGAAGTGTTGCTTTATGGAACAGGCAGCTGAAAACTGTTTGCAAGAATATAATGTCCCCAACAATCAGCTGCTCATCAGCAAAGGACACCAACCACATGTCACAACGGTCAGGCACGAATTTCCAGTCCAGTGTCAAACAGTGACATGAAAATATGTCTTTAAAACTACTTTGCTTTATTTGGAGGGAACAGTTAATGATATAATGACCTCTCAGTCAGCAGGATGTCATCTATTTAAAATGCGTAAAATGGGAAAACAAATTTTCTCATATTAAAAAGTTATAATGAATAAAAGCAAAATATATTAAAAGAATAAAAATCTGCTTAAATTGAGCTTTAAAACAAAATAATCTATATAAAAGATATCCTTCAATTAATGGGAACTATATGTATGTATTGGGCTTTTCTGAAACCCACTCAATAATATGTCTTTGTTACTCAAAATAGAGTTCATCTCTGAATTATGTTTTAGAGGTGATTCTTGCAGCTATTTGTAAATCATAAAAGCTTTTGCCTTCACGGAAGCCTAAGATTTAACTCAAGCTGTTACTTCTTGGGTGTTCTCATCTCGCTTTTTCTTGGTGTTTTGCACTCTGGCCCAGTTGGCAGTCTCCCATCTGTCCTCCTCCTCCCCATGTCTTTCTCTTCTCTCTGTTTTGTAAAGGTTTCTCACCACCATGTCCAAGTAAAATCTATGTAAAGTAGGCTAACAGTGGTCAAGTCCTTAGAGGACCTGTTGGAAAATATTACCTTATCTTTCTCTCAAGTTAAAGTTGCACCAGTAGGAATTCCTTCATACTGTGAACACTGTTCTGTTTATGGTGCATAAGTTTATTAGTAAAAAGAAGTTTTCCAGCATTGTCCAAAGGTTATCTAGGCTGAGCTAATTTAATATTCACCTTTGAGAAATTAATTTTCTAACCAGATTCTTTAGCTGAAAAAAAATTTGTCCTTGTCTCTCCTAGGTTGCATTCTGAGTCTTATGGGTGACTACCATGCAAAAGAAAACTGCAGTAAAAGCTACACGGTATATGCTGACAGGTCATGCATTACACACGGAAAAAAATAGCATTGAATTCTGATGTTTTTCATTATCTGAAGGAGTTTTACTCTGTCATGGGGCAAGAGACTCTTCAATTCCAATCTGAGAGAACCTGTTCAGAGCAAATGTATTTTCCATCTACAGTAGTTCTCCACCAACCTGCCTGAAGCCAAGCTATATAACCCAGTATGTAGATGCAAATTCAGTTTGAATAACTACCTGCAGCAGATGATGACTCTCTATTACAATGACTGTAGTCACTAAGTGCAAAAGTTCATAATAATAATTCAGAAGAGGTTTAGGGAAATTTGATTCCCTGCCACAGCTGCGCACAAGGAGGAGAGGAAGCTCTCTGAAGTCTCTGAGTCAGTCACAGATCTGTAGAAATTGGGTTAATAAAGCACTCAGCGCTCTGAGGCAGGACCTGCTGCTCTTGAAATCTTGGCTCTGATGTGGATTACAAGTAAACATCTCTAATTTCCCTACAAAAGAACAGTTCTGACAGGGAAAATGAAGCCGGGTGCTATACATCTCTTAAGCAGACTCTGTCTCTTCTCTGATCTGACTTCTGTCCTAAGGGAGAAGCACAAATCTGTTAGATTTACATGGGAATTAGGAGTAATATTAGACTTCCTCCATTCCACTCAAACAACGAAGTCACTAGAACCTGGCCTTCTCAGACATCTAGGACAAGCAACCACACACTGATGAATTCAGGGAAAAAAAAATAATTATCAGAAGTAATTTGATTATAGTAACTCTAAAATCATATTAATAAATCCTTCGTGTTTAGTGAGCATAAACAGATGGAAATTATGATCAAAGCTATGTTAAAGCTCACCATGCAATACTGTACCCTGTATAATACTCTCACTTAATGCTACCAGCATAATTAAAAAATAATTTTGTTCGTATTAGTAATAATTCCCCTTTGCAATAGGCTCTTCTGTAGTGACACACGGACCTTTATAACTTGGTATGCCACAGAACTGAAACGTTCTGGAATGAGAATGTGAAGAATGAAATGGTAGAGAGTTGTGCTGTATGCAGTGAGAACATCAACGTAGTGCCAGCAAGAAAAGAGACAGGTCTTATCTGTTAATACCACTATTTGATGACTATGGTGATCAAAATGCTTAAGCTCTATGTCTATCAGTACTTAGGTATTATGTTGTTACTACTATGTACATAAAATGAATGCCAGCAACGTATTACGTTGCTACAATTATTTTTGTTGTACCATCATTGAAATTAAGAACACCAAAATGGAAATGAAGACTAATTTTCCAATTATAGATAAATCCAATGATTTATGTAGGGAACTGTGTCATTACAGGCAGGGGAAAAAAACAAAATAATAATGAACAAAGAATGAAATAATTTTCTGGCTTTTAAAGTCTTTTAAAGTCTTTCTGCACACATAAACAACTACACAAATTGAGCTAACTATAATTTTTAAATTTTATTCAGTTTCTACGTGATAAACCTATTCTATACTGTCACTAAAGAAATCACCTACACATATCATAACCTTGTGCAAGAAGTTATTTAGACATGTTATTTAGATAAAGTAAGTGTCTGACATTCGAAGACAAAAAGACATAATAATTTTCTAGAATTTATTTGCATAGATTAAAGTAATATTTGATAAGAAAATGTATTACTATTCTTTTCTTATTAAGTTTTTTCATTGATAAAGTTTTTTTAAAAGAATGTTGTAGACAAGTATTCAAAAAAAGTTTGTATGAATGGATTCTGATCCTTGGGTTTTGTTAACTATTGCCTTTCACTGCATATTTGCTTATTTTCTGTTCATTTGTTGTTTGGTTTCTGTGACTGGTCACCAAAATTTGCTGTTGCCATAACTACTGTCAATCTCTAACTATTCATCTTTCAGGTATAAATCTTGAAGATGTGAGCATTGATCTGTACTTTAAAAGAAGTCAGCTTCTTGGTAACCCAATTCACTTTTTACAAGTATGGATGGAATTGCATTGATTTCCATGAAGTTGCCAACACATAATAGCATGGAAATTGACTCCGATGCTGAACTTTCTTCTCCAGAGTGAGGAAGCACCAGGAGGATATTGATACCTGCACTGAATTTCTTTCCCAAGTCACTTTTAAAGTGTATCACACTAAACTATGAAAAAAAAAATCCTGTAATAATATTTTATTTATGAGCTGAGAAAGGGTTTCACTCACTAACCCCTAGCTTGAACACTTTTTATACTTGCTGCTATAACTTGACCTCATACGTGAGATCACTTTATTGACTTAAAAATTTTGCTGTGACAGAAAATGGCAAAGGTAGCCCTTGGGAAATGAGGATAAATGGAGAAAATACTGAGTGAGCTGCTAAAGGGAACTGAAGTAGGTTAAAGAAGAGGATGAGAAGGAGAGTTGAAGGGAAGGGAGGAAATAATATTAGTGAAATGTTACAGCCATAAACAGAGCATAACTAAAACTGTTAAAATAAATAGCAGTATTCATTCATGTTGGCAATGAATCCCAGCCAAACTAAACAGCTCTAAGACCTTTAATCTTGATCTCTGTGGCACCACCTTGTTCTCCTCTCCAGCCTACAACTGCAATGCATCAAGCCTCCCTGGAAATTCACAGCTGCATTACGTCTGTCCAGCCTTCATCTTTCTCTGGACAAACATTTCTTTCAAAATTCAAAACACATCAAAGTCATCATTCAGGACCCTGAGAGCCGCCTTTGTTTTCCTGTGCTTATTTGCACATGTTTGGCCGTATGAAGGGTGCTAGTCTTCATTCACTGAAGATACTTTGTGAAATACAGAGCACACAATCTATTCCATTGTAATGTGTTGAGAGATACGTCAAGGACCGAATAAACACGGTTGGTTCTTCTCTTTTTATTTTTGTTTTTCCTGTGAGACATCCATATTAGATACGCTAACATCTTCAAGGTTCTTTATAACCTTCCCCTTCACAAGTGTTCTTGGAATGAGAGAAAAGTTTACTTTGCCTATGTTTCTAGTAGGAGTGGTAACTCTGGGGTGACTAATGAGGTGAAAAATAAGTTAAGAACCTTCAGGCGCTCACTGGACATCAATATCCATAAGTGAATTTCACTGTAGCTGTTACTACAGTGAACAATATCTGAAACTCGTGTGAAACTGAGAACTGAATAAATTCTTTTTTCTTTTTCTGAGGTTTCTTCTAGACTTTCTCCATATTTCTCCAAACTCAACTGATTTATTGCTGTGGTTTAAATAATTTCAATGCCATTCATCTCTTGCATCCTAAGTTTCCCACATAGTCTTAACTCACTACCATTGTTATGTTCTAATTTCTCCAAATTCTTCATTTTGGCCTGTTGTTAACAAATTGATGTGCACTGGTAGAGAAATCAGTAAATAATGGTTTGTTCCTTGTTTAGCTTTTTTGAGGTGCCAAGAGAAGTCTATGTCTTGAACTGGGAATGAGTTCAAGAAGCACAAACTGGAATATTTCTATTAGTTATGAAATAGACTTTATTATTGATGCTAACTCCTAAGTTTGTGTAGGCTCTATCCAGGCAATGTACTGCCGTAGTCTAAAAAAGTAGTATAGCTAAAGAAATAAAAGCCTGTATGCAATTATTTGAATTACCTTGCTGCATGATAGTTAATCTGTTCCGTAAACTACATAGATTGGCATTTCTGAAAGCATAACTTCTCAAATTACTCTGCCTACTTCACTCTCAGTAATCTGTAGGAGTTACACTAATTCAGTGTTACAGTTGACTTCCAAGTCTGAAAAAAATCTGCTTGGGTATCTGGTTTGGTCCTCCCTACACCTGTCCTCTTTAAATCAAGCAGTACAGGCAATGTGTGAGCCACATCTACAGTAAAGGATCTGTTCCTACTCTCTGTTGTAGCACTGTGTGTGCTTTTACTGGCATGGCCTAGGGTGGAAAGGATCCCAGAACGACCAAGGAATTACTGCAGATTCCTGGTTCTGTGTCAAGATGTGCTGGAAATTTGGTCTGAATCCACCACAAAAGCAGCAAAGCAAATTGCTCTGATAGATCAGCTGATTTTTCAAATGTTTCCATTGCAAATGGTTAATGTTTCTGGAGACTCCTTAGCACCAAATGAAGCACTGTAAGTCATCTTCCTTTTTTTAGATGCAGTTTGGAAGAGCTGAGAACAAACTATTCAAAAGAGGTCAGCCATAATTTTAGGAACAAGTTCCACTCAAACCCAAGCCCTGAAATTCAAAAGCACAGGTTTAAGGTGCTTGTTATTGCAGCCACGTACTGCCAGGCATCGCTTGGCACACATTTAATAACAGTGGTCTTTTAAACAAAGCTGGCAAACAAGTAAAAATTCACAAACATGAAACCATATGGCCCCGACCCAGTCAGATGGTCTTCACACTCTTTATTGAACTTGCAGTTTTTTGTTGCAGTCAACATCTAAATAAAAGGTCGGCATTCGTCGGTTTTTTGGTTGTGAATACGGAACGTGAAGCAATGCACAAACTGCGTTCAGCAAACTCAGCCCTGAAGCTGTGAAATTCCTGGTCTCCTCTCCTCACAGTTCCTCAAGCATGGGAAAATAGCACTAGCTGAGAATCTCTAACAAAGACAAATGAATTAAATGGGAAAGGACAACTATCAAGGGAGTCAGATTATTCCAAAACATTTTTATGGAGCATGTTAAAAGGACAACTCATGGAAAGCACTGTAGCTCCATAATCATTTAGGAACTTGAAAAAGAAACCACCTCAGTCTCTTTATATCTCCCTCTCTAAATTAATGGGCCTCTTTTGTCAAACTACACTGTTTCACTTACTTCCAGGGGGACATCTGCAGATGCTAATGACTGAAGGAGCCTTTGAAGTCTGCTACGGACCTGTTAGATCATGAGAACCCTTTTCAAATCAGTATGGGAAAAAGCTGAAAGTTAAGCAAAAGGAACACAGAAAGATAACTACACTTTACATCCAGTCTCATGGAAACTCTCCTCCTCGTGTGATAAGAGCTATACCATCCCCACCTCCCAGGACTCTGCTACTGCAGCCTTCACTGCTGTTTTGGCAGAGACAGGTCCAGCAAGAGAAAAGTCACTTTTCTGCACTCCTGCTGCATCAAAAACAACATCATTAAATCACAAGGGAGATTCAAAATGCTTCTGAGACCGTATTTGAACCGCTTCAGCTGCCTTCTTGTTTAGGAGGATGCTTTATGCATTTTGAAGAGGAAAGGGCCCTGTAGGGCCCAATTCTTATTTTTCGTATTTATTACTCAGATAAGTGTCTTATGATTTTAGGATTTAATGCTTATATGTAGTACTTCATCATTACTATTGCACATGTCAGTTTTCACGGGACAGGTCTCCAATGTGCCATTTTCTGTGAAATATGAGTGTGAAAAGAAAGCAATTATAATTGTTTTGAAGTATCATTGTTCCAGTGGACTGTCAGCTCCTGTTTAAAGCAAAGTTTTTAAAGGTTAGTTGTTACTTACTTGCATAGCTCTTTTTTAAAATGCAACTTTCAGTTACATTCAGTAAATTTATTTTAGTTTTCACAATTAAGAAAAGAATAATTAAAAGATTAAAAATGTTCCTGGCAAACAGCTGCCAGATGGGCTAAAAATTGTTGCTGAGGATAATTTTTCAAACATCTATCTCACTTAATCTTAACCTTTACCAGAGGAGAGAACACACTGCTGAAGTTGTTATGTTGCATCAGTGCAACAAAAGTGAAATAATTGAATACATTTGCAGACTATAGGGAAGAGCAAAATCCTGTGATGAATATGTGTTATTCTTTTTTTCAAAAGAACTTCATTCAAAACCTGCTTTCTGAGTTAGAAGGCTGGTAAGATAATTATTTGGAAAGCCCCACAAACCCAGGTTAAGCCACAGAGGTTCAAAATGCAGGTGACAATCCTCTACATCTTTCCTTTCTCAAAGTCTGTTTCATCTTTGCATTGTTGAATATTTCAGGCTTTTTAACACACCGGAAAAAAAAAATAAATTACTTATCTGTCTTCCTCCATGGATTTCATGTTTCTTTCCAAGAATTGAAAAAGAAGAGATTTAAGTGTCCCTATAGACCCTGCACTTCACCACGTACAGCCAGGGTGTTAAACAAAAACTTATTAAATCCCTCCCTGTGTGAGTGGCCGCAATAAAGACACATGTGGTCTTAGATCTGTATAGTACAAATTCTTTGTTGGATTTTTCCCTAACTTTCCCACAATATACTCTGTAGAAATGACCTAATTTTCCTTTCGTTTCTCATCATGTAACACCATTGCAATGATCCAGTGGTTCACCACAAGTAAAGGAGCTGATGTCCTGGTGCTTATGGCTTATGTTTCTCATCTGTATCGTGTACCCTCNAGGAGCTGATGTCCTGGTGCTTATGGCTTATGTTTCTCATCTGTATCGTGTACCCTCCGTGGTAAGACAGACAGGTTTGGGGATGGCCAACTGATCTTTGACTATGCAAGTATTGTGTTTGCCAGGTTGTCTCTCTCCTGTCATTCTTTCAGATAACCTGCCTGGGCCTAAGATTCATTCAGAAGAAAACCTCCATGTAAAAAGTTAAGAGAGGTTTATCAGGTGTGATGGTTTCTTTGTCTTTGTTTCTAAATGTTTTACTGAAAAAAAAAAAGACGCCAGGTGACAGAATACCATCTCACAAAAATAACAAGGAAGTTTTTGGTTCAGATCTACATGTTCCTTTGTTCTTCTCCAACAAGTGCCACATCTTTCTGATGAGGCCATTGGAGTGAGAAATTAGTTTGCATAGTTTACATTAAACTACTTTTAAAGACATTTCTTCGGAATAAATTCATAGCATTCTGAAAACCTGCTTTCTTAATGGTTTAGAGAAACTCTCCCAACTTTTGTTTGATGAGTTACCACAAGTCTTAATTCAAAGCTCATTGATTCCAGTGACAACTCTTCTGTGGACTTTAGTGCATGCTGGATAGACTTCACAGATCTCAATCACATCATACCAAAAAAAAATCAAATTGTTCACAAAATGATAATTTTTAGTGATTTCAAATAATGAAGCACAGTAATGCAAAGCACAAACTGCTTAACTCATCTTTTTTCTGTGATCAATATGAAGATATGTTGTAGGCAGATGGACAGCATTCATAGCCTTGGAGATATATGGAAACAGATTATATCTCCCTCTTCAGAATAGTTATAAAAATGAGTCTGCATATGAAATTACTAACTACACATTCAGGATGTTGTCACAGAAGGAGCTTACAAGGGTTTGATTTGTGTGTTTTCTTACCCATTCAATAGCATCTCCTAACATCTATTACAAGCTGATGTCTAAGAATATTGATCCAAACATATTTTATTGTTAGGAAGCTTTGATGTACTCAACTAAAGATTTTCCTCTTAGCACACTTTTATCTCAGTTATTTCTTCCAGTGCTTCAGACCTATGATAGCCTGCAAATTAATTTATTCTTAAGTGTATAGTTAAATTTGAGGGTTTGATCTACACTATTTTTCAGTTAGATATTATTAAAGGGTCCAGTCCAATACAATACTCTTAACGTGGTACAACCTTTGCTGTAGGCTTCACCATATACTGTATTTGGTTTGAGTAGTCAGAGTCCTCTTTCATGATTTATTTTAATTCTAAAGCTGACTGTGAAGCTGTGAGCACACGGTGACTTGCTGAGCTGTAGTAACTCAGTCACCGGTGGCTGAAAAAGCATAGAGACAAGCAGCTGAAGAGTTGGTCTACAAATACGATTTCTTTCATGTATGTGTTCCTCGATAATGATTGCTCATCATTTGAGACAGAATCAACTTTATGACATTATTCTTTTGAAAATAATATAATAAACGTTTGGGAAATAACATACATACTATATCTGAACGTGACTACACCATTAAACATAAACACAGACTGCTGAAGTGCTCAGGAAGCAGCTTGTGGACCCTTACTTTTGGAGCCTTTGGAAAGACATTAAGAGCTTCTTACCCAGTCTAATCATCTGATTGATTAGTACTGATCCTATAATTTGAAGATGCTCCAGTTAGTTTAAGAGCTAATGTATAGTGAAATTCATTTTGATATCATCTACTTTCACCCTACGGTTTTATGAAATGTGGAAGTTGAGTGTTTCTTGGTGGTTTTCTACCTTTAGACTCTTCTGAAAACTCCAGATTTTAAGCATACAAAAAATAAAAAAAAAAATTTCCTACATGTGCAAAGCATAATAGCTATAGTCAGATGTTGCATTGTCATTTTTAGTGTGTGACTAGACTGCCTAAATAAATTAATTTCTTGATAATTATTCTCTTTAAGGTGAGAAGACAAATAACCATTTCAGGGGGATACCTATTTCCCTTAACTTTAATCTTACAGTGAGCTATCTATGTCTTAAATTCACCATCAGAGACTTCTTTACAGTGGATAAAAAGAAATTGGTGAAGCCTGGATTATCTTTTCTGGCTAGGAACTTAACCTGGCTTTAAGATGTATTGCAAGGAATTGTCTTATATAGTATCATGCCTAGATTTTTCCATTTTGATTATTTTAGGGAGTGTTCTGTATGAATTTACTTTTAAATATGTAGTGGCCTAACAGGGTTTATATGAAATAATATCCCTTTCATTCTTTCTCAGCTAAACAAAAGTATAAAAGCAAGGTAGTTTCCCCAGTTCTTATCATCAAGATGTATGCCAAAGTGTGATATATATACCAAAGCTGACGGCACTAGGTAGCTCTTTCTGTTTGGTTTGGTCTGCATTTTTGGTTTTGGTTGTTTTTTTTTTTTTATTTTGGCCCCTTGGAAGCCTTGTTTCATTAGCAATATATGAGAAACATGGTGCCTGTGTTACCACTGCCTCCTTCTTCTACCTACTGTCTCTGAATATTTTCAAGTTACCTTGGTCTTGATTTTTGGCACAATGTGGAAGAATGTCTGTGCTTAAGAATAACCGATAGGTACAGTGAGGGAACATCTGGATTATTATCTTCCCCATCTGGATCAAAGACTTTGTTAAAAAAATATTTATTTTGTAGACTTTCCTTGGGACTGATGTTTCCTACCAAGTCACAAATCCGTGCTCCCCTCCCCTGAACACTTTTTCAAGAAAATGTGTGCATCATATTTGGAAATCACAGCAAATTAGATTATATCTTTTGAACAGTGTGAAGACATTTTTCAGACTAAGGGAACAAGTTTTTCTTGGTACCTAGTTAAACAAAATGATGGTATATTAAAGTAAGCATAGGCAGGAATAAAGACACACAGCTAAAAATATTTATTCCTAAATAACTCCTAGCTATTTTTGAAGCCTCCAATTGTAGTATTGTGCGTGCTGTTTAATGCATAACACTACAAAGAAAAATGTCCAATTTAGATCTACCTGTGAAGTTCCTGAATATATTTTTTCTTGTTTTCTCTGTGCTAATATTGTTGCAGTGCTCATCTTAACTGGCCTCTAACTGGTTTCTGTAAACTCAGAGTTCTTTCTGGAATAAAGCAGCAGTCTGCCTATTAACCTCTTCTTCTTTTTGGCTAAGCTTCCAACGTATCTTATCCTTGGGATTCTGGCACTGTTCTTTCCTCTGTCCAGATCAACCAGCTCCCTGGCATGTAATGTGTCCATTTCTTAGCAACTATCTGAACAGACTCTTAATTTTATTAGCGTCAGTGTAAGGGGCTCCAGACATCCCCAGACATGGGACTTCAATGATTTAATTTTGAAACATTCAATATCAGTGACTTGGATTTTCCTATTGCAAATGCCAAGAGAAGCAGCAGAATTATGGGCACCAGTTTACAGCCCTGTAAGTAAAATAAATATCTTCTCATTGTGAATCATTTAAGCCTTAGAAGTAAATTTTTATTCCCCCAAAAGAGTTCAGACAGACAGATGTGGTGCAGAAAAGTGCAAACTTGTTGTTAATAGTGTTCTAGACTTTCTACTACTTTTTTGAATGAAACTATTAGTGGAAATCTGATAACTTTTAAAATGTCAGATTGGTAGCTACTGTGGTGCAATGCAATAACAGAAGTTCATCAGAAGCAGAACACCTTGGTCATAAAAGTCTCAATTATTTCCTGAAATGAACAAAGTCATGATTGAGAGGCAATTTTAAAGTTTCATTTTGAAGTATTACAGACTATTCAAGTAATTTTTTTTTCTTCCCCACAGTACTAACATCCTCAATTTTTTTGCTGCTATACCTTTATCTTTAACAAATAAAATGCTGCATCCCACAAAAGGACAGGCTGTGGCTTTACTTACAGAAGTGGGGAGGGTGGAAGAAGAAATAAAATTATGTCACAGATTTTGATGTTCTTTATCTTAATAAATGGCCAAACAGTGATTCGATGTTTTGTGTGAACAAAAGTCCAAAACCTCTTTTCTAATTTTGGAGATGTTTAAGTGTTTTGAAAATTAGACAACTTTATTTAGGAGCTTAACTAAAGACTGACATTCTGGCAGAAAGGTGCTGGTGATGGGTCAGAATTTCCAGCCTGTAAACACTTTCTTACCCTCACCTCATTTATGCTGTGTGACAGTGTTCACTGGCAGTAATGACTGCTGCAAAGCCTTCTCTTTTGAAAATCGATTGCTGAATATTAAGGCAATTACCACAAATAGATGTCAATTAGCACAAAAGAACAGAGGTGTTTGAGCTAGAAGCTGGTAGATGATGGAATTCCATGACACATGCTGTCTCTCACTGCACCAGCAAATATCCCCTAGCCATACAATAAAGACCTATGTGATATGGGAGCTGTTGTTATCTAAAACAGAATGATGAAAAAGGAGTCCCTACCCTGGTGTTGGTACCTGCTGCTCCTGGTATTTCTTGTTGTTTCTTTAAAGGGACCATATGTCCCATTGTCATTATTTCAAATGTGCTTATAATTGAATAGAGCACACAAGGACGTGTTTATAATGTGTTTCAACAGAAATTGTTATTAGAGCAGGCTCAAGAACCTGTAACATAACACAACACATATCCTTAATATCAAATTAAATAGCACACCTAGTGTAGATGTGGTAACATATGTTCTAATATACTATACAATTTAATCAGAAATATGAGTAACCTTAAGTGTGAGGAAAAAGTTGTTTATTACTCAGTCCCGCAGAAATGTGTCTTTACTCTTGTCTTGAGTATCCCATGGTTTATAAACACAACTGGTATGTGAGTGATTTCTCAACCAAGCACTAAAGAAATTAGAGGAAGGCCATTACTGTATGTTTAAAAGCACAATCTGGAGTGAAATCTACTGCAATTTAATTGTCTCACTGTTCTTATGTCTAATTTGCTGCCTAGTGGTACAATCTGTTTCTTAAACTAATGTGTTTTAACGTAAAACGTAGGTTATTCCTGAGAGGTAAGTAGTGCTCATTTGTTAGACAAATGTGGTTTACAGTCTAAACAGCTATTTTGGATTGAGTTGTGCTGCTGTGTATTACTTTCATTAAACACAGTATGCTCATTTATTTCATTCATTTTTTTTCTGAGTTAAATCTTTTGACTTCATTAATTTTACCCTTGATGGCCAGTAGTTTCCAGCAAGAACTGTACCGATACTCTGATAAGTACTACTGTGACACGACAACATGCCCATCACAGTTTTGCTTTAGATTAATTGCCACCTCTCCACCAATTTTTCAACTGGGATGAACCTTATTGCAATCACTTTTCCATTAAACTCCAGGTGGGAGCTACAAACATGGTAAAATGGTCTGCACTCTGGTGTTGCTCAACCACATTAGATCTACACGTCTCTAGAGCTCTCCAGAGAAAAAAGTGTAATTATTGTGTTAGGTTTACAAAAACCAGTGAAATTTGGCTGGTAATGTCCAATTAGCAATGCAAATGTTGAAGTTAAAGGAGAAGTTAATGAAAAATGTATATAGGAGATAAATATATACGTTTATATATATTTATATGACCTTAACAACTGCTGGAGTTGGATGATTTGAAGCTTCTGAAAGAGATTTAACAAAACTTAGCCAAATATGATCTGTAATGTAACTGCATTATCATAGCTCCTGATTTTTGATGAGATTTTGATAATCTATAGAAATTATGTTTGGCAGTCAGATCTTAATCCCTGCTGTGATGCAGTTCATAACTGATGTAAAAAATCAAACTTTTCATGAACATGAGTCACAACATTTCTTCAGAGATGTCAAGATACCAAAACACATTACTCCTTTTTTTTTTTTTTTTTTTCCCGAATGTGGGTGCTACAATGAACATTGAAGTCTGTTTGCTGTCTCATCTGCAGTAGTGGCAGTTTCAGACTGAGGTATGGTGGAAGCGACTGGATCTGACTCTGCTGACATTAATTTTACCCAAAATAAACTCAGCAGTCCTGCATCTCAGAGGGATTTTTCCCAGATTGTCAGGTCACTGGAAGAAGGTTATGTTGCTGAAAAAGTAGACCTTACCTCTCCCTGCACGATTGCTTTGTTTATTTTAAGCACTTTTAGGCTGGCCTTAAAAACACTTGCAGATAACACAAAAGCTTTAGGTAGCATTCCTGAAAGTGTTTAAACATTTGTGGTTTGAATTTTATGCACGAGACTTTTTCAGAAATCTGTGCCAGCTGAACCTCTGGTGGGGGCATCGTTTGGAAGGTGCTGGATCCATCTATTTCTCCATGCAGTGTTGCATCAGCATATTAACCATCAGCTCCAACATCCTGGCACATAACCTAAACTCACCTGTTTTCTGCATATTGGGCCAAGAGATGCACTGGTTCATGGGGATGAATAAAGGGATTAGAAACCTGCCTTTCTCTATGGGGACAGGACAGATGTCCGCCTCCTTGGAGCCCAGGTGATGGTTATTGTATTTTGATTGTATATTGTACTTTGATATATTGGCGGAGAGGAAAGGAAGCTGTGTCAAAATGTACTAGCAACATTAACTGTGGCAACACCTAAACAGATGGTTTTAGTTATTATACAGATTTCTCTTACATTATCAGCTGTCTCTGTGGGAATATATCTCTGTTTTATTCATTCTCCAGTTACAAGACAGTCTGGTAGACTTTTAAAGTACTAGGTAAGTGACCGGGAGGAAGAAGTAACATCTTTGAAAATATATTTTTTCCATCTTCCAGGCACTTCAGATCTCTGTGTGTGTTTTCTCTTTCCTTTGCTGGTCGCCTTTACAAAGTATCAGTTCTGTAGCTTCATGACCAACAGTTTTTACCTTCTAAAATATCGGGTTTTACCTATTTTCTAAATTGGTGGGAGTAAATTAATGTGAGGAACTGTTTAAATTAAGACTAGCTTCTTTGGAGCTTAGCAACTAGTTTCATAAAACATGAAATTACTGTCGATGTAAAGCTTCTTATGTGATATGTTCTCACTGTGATGATGCATTGTAGGGTAGGTTTAGTGTCCCGCCACAGCAAGGCAATTATTACAATAAAACTTCAGCTGATTAAATTCAGTACTTTTCAATATATGAGAGCTACAAGGAGTTGCCCTTTGCTATGTTCTTAATATCTAAAATTTTCTCCTGTATTCTACATTTTTTTGTATATTAAAAAGAAAGAGAGATTAATTTAGGCATTCGTAAATTCAGACAGTCATTTTTGGGCTCTAATTTGAGAAAAAGTCCTATAAGCAAAATTACCTTTCTAATTAAATATGTCTGTTTACCAAAACCAAATAAAAACCCAACCCCCCAAACCTTAAGAATGTCCATTAATAAATGACAATGTGTCTTGTTTCCTCCTAGTAAGATCTTTATTTTTTAATTCTTTATTATCTACCTAAGAACTGCAGCTTCTGTCTGGCTTAGTCAAATGGCAACTGCTGAATGAGTAGATTGATGTCTTTTGGAAAGTGAAGACAAAAACTTGTTTGTAACCACAGAAAACTAATAGGAAGAAAGTAATTCATTGATATGGAAAGTCCTAGGCATACTCAGGATATTCTGCCATCAAGTGATAAAAAGCCACTTCTCTAACTGGAAAAGCAGAGGCAGAGGAATATTTCTCTCTAACATCTGCAACTTGGGAGAAGAAGCTGCTGCTCAGCCACCAAAGCAATTCAGGTCTTAAATTATGTGGATTAAAGGTATTTTTCTATCAGTTTTTCCAACAAGGGTACTCTGCACAGGTTGTAGTTGAGTCCATACCTTCATAGCTTGGGAAGACTAAGTGGTCATCCTCCCATACACGTTCACTGTGAGGAGGAATTGTGGATCATGTGCCACTGCAAGATTAGCACTAGGGTCCAGGCTGCGGCACATTTGCCGGGAAGACCTGCAGTGTTGTCACTGCCAGTGCAAGGTCTTTCCTCTTAAAAGCTTTCTGTGCGGAGGTCATGATACCCCAGTGCAAACTAAAGGGACCTAGGGAAAGACCTGAATGTAGAAAGGACCTGCACCCTCTCCCTCTCTTACCTTTTCTCTCCAGAACACCTAGAAATATTACTTGCCCACGTGAGTCAAGGTGAAAGGAAGAAATACACAATGGAGTAGACTGGAGGATTGCACTCCCATACAATTCACCTGGTTCATGAGCCCCAAAAGACAAATGTCTCATTCATAGGCAGGAATGAAGCTCTTGGGATGGATGGCAAACGCCTGGACTCTTGTTGAGATGCTGGTTTTACGTTAGACAGCTTTTCTCTGCAATAAGTCAGCACAACAGAGCATTCCATGTAGGACCAACACAAGCTGTCGATCAGGCTACTCAATTAGTTTTGACCAAAGTCTAATAGATAACTTGCTTGAAAACATCATACTGTATGTATGCTGCCTTTATGAGGGTGGAGGCAGGACAACTATTTTTAGAGAAATTCGATTTTACACTCCTCCAGCCTTCTCCCAGCCTGATGTCTCAGACATGTTGATGTGACCCTAGAAAAAGGTATTTCAAGTCTACACCTGGGCTAACACCACTCAAGTGGAAGAGTCCATCTTAACTCTTGGTAACAACTTCATTATTTCCATCTTGTCTCTTTTTTTCCGATGCCCCTGCATATTTTTTTCTGGTTACTGAATAAGTTTAATATCTAAGTCAGCTTTAAAATTAAAAGGAAGAAAATAAAAAAGGTTTGGTGTAAAGCTCAGCAGAGCTTAAAACACCTGCCTATTGCTGGAATTATCATTGATGTTACAGACATATCTCCAGGACTCTGCAAAAGAGTTAGAGCTCTTCACACTCACTTACTCATTATTGTTCTCATGACGCTTTAAAAATAAAAAGTATCTCTCAATCTCTTTATCAGGACTCCAAAGTTTTTAATGCTGGTCATTAGAAGACTGGATTGATTTGAAGCTGTAAGTTCTGTGAACCTTAATTTTTAAGTGTACTCCATGCAGAACACCTGAAATTAAATTTTAAGTAGTATTTACGAAGAGGGAGTAAATTCAAGTCTCAGCACTGACATAATTAAGGCAGATGAATAGGGTTTTTTATGGGTCCCTTTGAAGTCTGTAAATGAACTTGTCCGCTCTTAGACTTTTGCCTTGGTTAAATATATGGCTCTTATTAAAGACAAATTCAAATACATATACTTTTATTACCCATATGTCCACAGGAAGAGATTGATAGATGAAAGCATATACTATTTCCATAAAATCCTGCTTGAATAAGGTTGAACCATTAAATGGAACATTTTTATTAAATCCTCAAATATGAAGTTTTTGTGAAGATCACCTAAGTAAGGACTTATTAAAGGTATTAATACAATGGTTACATTATTACAATAAACTGAGAGAACTCCAGAATTTATCCAATTTGTTCTGTATGCAGACAAATGGGCAAAGTTGCTAACACAAGAGTTACAGCAGGAGAAAGGGTTGTAATCAAATGATGTGATTGAAATATATTTTTAGTCAATAAAAGGCATGGGATACAAATTTTTGCATTTTAGCCTTCTTTTTATCCCCCTCAGATCAATTCTGTAACACTCAGAACATGTGCCGCACGGCATCAGTTCTGCTCTTTACTCTGATTCACTCATTGCTCAAAGTGCAACGTGGTATGAAGATCAGTTACAGGCTCACCACTGCTTAGTGGTGACGTGTCCTTTTTTTTCAGAAGAGTTGCAGAAGGTAAAGCGGTGCAGATGCAGGTGGTGGACTCTTGGTGCTGGGGGTGAGCATCCACTAAGGAAGCCCTGCTCTTCTATCATTGCCTCCATGTGTTTCCTTCTGCTATCCTGGTGGAGACATCCTTTTTACCGAAGATTTGCAGGAGGTAAGGTGATGCAGATGCAGGAGATGATGGACTGTTGGTGCTTCTGGATGTATGTCCACCTAGGAAGCCTTATTTTTCCATCACTGCCTCCCTACTTTTCCTTCTGCTATGCTGGGAAGATTTGGGAACAGACACGTCCCCTCCAGCAGAGAACCCAAGCTTGGACCTTCCTACTGAGACCAATCTTCTCTGTGCTCACTGCCCCTCCTATGGTGAACACAAAATCAGTGCTGTTCAAGTGAACTAAACTTTCCAGTAAATTGATACATTTGTGGGTGCGTCGCTAACTTTCCCCAACAAATTGGAGCCAGTACGATACGATTTTTTTAAAAAATCCTCTTCCACAGGTCAAGCAGGACTGAACAGGCACACAAACAACATACTTGTCTGTGAGATCTTGGCCTCACTTCTGCAAAGAGCCAAATGCTCCAG
Organism: Tringa tobata; assembly: GCA_033628505.1. Classification (NCBI taxonomy): domain Eukaryota; kingdom Metazoa; phylum Chordata; class Aves; order Charadriiformes; family Scolopacidae; genus Tringa; species Tringa tobata. Next base: position 538,121 of record JAHREE010000152.1, read on the forward strand.
CTGAGCATTCCTGGGCGTACACTGGGATAACACAATTCCTCTAAAGGTCGGAAGCTTTAAAGGGTTCCTTGGGCTAATTGGGAAAAATATGTATGAAATCAATCAGCTTTCTTAGTTTATTTTTGTTAGCTGCCATTAATTACAGGCAGCAAGGAACTCATCTGGGAGTGATGGTAATTGAGGCTCGCAAGGTATTTCCAGCAATTAGATTTGTATGAACTGAGAGGGTTCAGTGAATCTACTACGTCTCAGGCATTAACTGCACGAAATACATTTTTCCCTCAGGAAAAGGCCTGATGTCAAATATGCTACAAGCTTCTACTATTTTTTTCCTTCTTACTCTTTTTCTCAAGAACATTTTAGCTTGATTAAAACTAAAGTTTAAGAGTAAATTTTCTCCTACGTCTCTAAAAATAACAAAAGCAAGCAGGATGGATAAACTGTGTATCTCTTAACTTTGCATCCTGTGAGTTCTTAGCTTTCCCCTAGCTTCGTATACCCGGTCCAAAACAATTTTGAAGGAGCTCTGTGTAACTAATGGAGGTCCCAGCAGTCTGTCTGCAGCGCCTTTGGTGTAGCAGGGCTATGCAGACTTCCTGAACTTTGAAGCATTGTGGTGGGGGCTGCTCCCCCTGCAGCATGCTTGACCTGCGTTTGTGGTTCTGATCACCACGAGCTCACGTGTAGGTCTCGGTGGTGGCATCTTCTTCTTTTGTTTGCTTCTCTTTGCACCCAGAGAGAGAAACTGTGCAGCTTTGCCTTGCTACTGCAGAAGGGGAGTAAGAGGGATGGAGAAACCTTTCTTCTTAATGAATGGCATGTCCTGGTTGGAGTTGGTTGTGGAATGAGAAATGAAAGGACTTTCTCTCCTCTCTAACTGTTAGTACTTTCTTCTCTTCTGCCTTTCCCTCCTCCCCATCACCCTTGCTTTTTCTGCCCCATGAGTTCATGACAGTTGTACTGATTTCAGTCTCAGTGGCTGTTTTGCCCTTGGCATCTAGTTTGGCGTCTGTAGCAGGCCTTTTATTTCATCTCTCTTGTTTGATTGGCTTGAGTGGGTGTCTGTGGACCTGCGTCACTGATGCAGAATCTTGAGTCCCAGGCAAGAGGGTACTATTGTTGAAATCCACATTCTTGAGGTTACAGACCAGCTCTGATGCTATACGACAGCTTCAGTTATATGTCTCTGTCTCTTCCCAGCAGGCCTCCATGCTGTCTCCCTTGGAGGTAGCCAGCCCAAGGTTTCTTCTCCAAAAATGGGTGAACAGATGGGAACTGTATTGCACTTACTCTCCAACACATATGTCAAGGGCAGATGTTTGCTTCTATGAATCCACTTTTGATAAAATAAACGCACAGTATGACATATAGATTAGCAGATCTTGTTGGGGGATATCATTATCGTGTGTTTTTTACATGCAGTAAAAACCTTCACTTTTTTATTTTTCAGTGCCTTGTTTGATACAAATGTACATTCAGACTGAATTGGGAGGGTAAGAATACAAAAACGAATGTGGCAGTATGCTTGTATTGGGAAAAATACAACTCAGTTATCTGAATAGACAAAGATGTTCTTAAAAGATGTTCTTTATCCATAAAAAAATCTTAAAAAGACAAATATTTTTGACATTACATATAACAGGAAAAAGTATTTTTTGGGGGCTCTGTTATTACTCCTTTGTCTACTTGTAAGACCCAGCCTAATCTGAACAAGGAAGGATAGAGAAGGAACAATCTGAATAGTAATGATTCATTAGTGCTCATCTCGTTCCTCTTTCTCATGCCCTTTGCCTGGCATTACATGCTACAGCACGGACACAGGACCACCTACGTTAATTCGATTTTCAGGACATGACAGAGGAAATGGCATTTTTTCTTTGCAAATGCATATTCATGGCTGAAAATTCAAAGTGAAAATATCTTGTTTTGAATTACAGGACAAAGCACCCCAAAATGTCAATGAGTTTGGAATATTTTATTACAGTAACTTTTTCTTAGTGTTTATTGCTGATAGGCACTTCTGGTCGGGTGGCGGTGAATTCACCACTAGAGGTGAGTGAACAGCTCACAGCCATTTCTTCATGTTATAGTTTTTGTCCCTCACTAAATGAACTGTTTGCAAGTGAATGAATTATCAAACCAAATAGAAAAATTCTGTCCAGTTAAAATGCTTGCATCTTTGCTGGACAGGAAGGGAAAAAGAGGGACTTGCATAGCTATAGCAATTTATAGTGTCTTGGACTTCTATTATTCAGAGACAGAGTCAGGGTAAGACTCTATCTCCCAATTCTTCAAGACTGAATACCAAGCTAGTACATTATATATGGTATATTAATATATCAGTTCAGAGCTGTGAGGGAGGTCAGACCTACAGTTTTGTTACTGCCCATTATTTTAGCAATTGCCTGCCTCCAGGTGTGATCAGACCCTTCCATAATAGTCAAACAGTATCTGTAGCCTTGCAAAGGTATGAACAAGATTACATTGCTCTAAAATATGATAACACCTTCTTATGCTGCAATGAGGAGAAATGTTAGGAACTGAGTTGTGGCTGCAAAACACACAGTAATACTGTTTGCCAGTCTTTTACAGATGTTACACCTCATCCCCATAAGAAATCCCTTAGCTATATAGTAGTTTTTGGTGGTGATGGGCTAGATGTCCTGGAGCAACTACCAATGAACCACCCATATCACATTTTACTGGACCTGACAGAAAAGGGAAAAGTTTTAAATATGGTCTGTAGCTGCAAGATACTGCTGTTCTTGATGTGGCCCTAGGAGTTATAACAGGACCAACCCAGTAACTCAAAACAAAAAGGGTACCTAATGGGCTTTCCTGACACTCTGAGTCTGGGGAGTATCTGGGAGAAGGGCTCCCTTTTCCACATTCCTATCGCCACCTGTGTCAAGTTTTGACAGACACTTGATAACTTCTTTCCCCCATGTTTCTCAGTCCTTATCATTGCCTCTTTGTGACTGAAGAGAATTATCCTGTTGTGGGATGAGTAATTCTTCTCTGGACCTTATGTATATTCAGAACATATTCACCCTTTCTCTGCTTGTTCTTCTTTGAGCTCCCCTCTTGTAAAAAAACCCTAAAAAGACCCTGGTCTATCCAGCACTGCCAGCACGCCACAGCTGGGGTGTATTCTGTGCAGAGCTGCCATGAGTCTCCTGCAAAACTCTGGACCAACAGTTCCTTCAATTTCCAGTTGAGTGCCTTGCCCTTAATGACACTGTGTGTTTGGTTTTGGTCACAGGACTCAGTCAACCTCTGCCGCCTTCTCCTCCTCAAATTTTGCCCACAATGCCATAGAGATGAAATCACTGTGCCAAGCACAACTGGCCTCTGCTTCTCTTCTTTGTCAGCAGTTAATCTCCTGTCTCTGCTCTCAGCGTAGCCTGTAGCTTGCTCAGGTCTGCCCTCCAGCTCCAGCCTTGGACTATGCTACTGCAGGCATCCTGCACAGAGAACTGTTCCTTGGTTTGGTGTGTGCAGTGTTTCCTCCCTCTGCTGAGTCAGAAGAATCACAGAATAGTTAGAGTTGGAAGGGACCTTAACGATCACCGAGTTCCAACCAGGTTGCTCAAACCCCCATCCAGCCTGCCCTTGAACCCCTACAGGGATGGGCCATCCACAGCTTCTCTGGGCAAGTGGGGTCAGGGTGTCACCACCCTCACAGGAAAGAATTTCTTTCTGAGATCTCATGTGAATCTACCCTCTGCCAGCGTGAAACCATTACCCATCGTCCCATCACTACATGACCTTGTAAAAAGTCCCTCTCCAGCTTTCTTGTAAGCCCCCTTCAGATACTGGAAGGCTGTTATAAGGTGTCCCTCGAGCCTTCTCTTCTCCAGGCTGAACAACCTCAACTCTCTCAACCTGTCAACAAGACAAAAATTCCCTCTGCTTTCCTGCTCTGGAGGACTGTGCCCAGGTGGGAGTTCCTTCCACAACAGATCCATCACCACTCCTTGTCCACGTTCTTGTAAAAGACTTAATATACTTCTTATCTGTGCATGGAACAAACATGGAAATACCAAAGTGATGTGATGCATCTGAAGCTGAGACTTGGATGAAATGTCCCCAGAATACAAGAAGAGGTTAAATGCCTAGCTCTCCCTCCTCTGACATACACAGAAGCATTCTGTGGAAAGATGACCTCCAGGCACTTCCAAACTTGCTGTTATAGCAGAAGGGTACCTAGCGTTGAAGGTCAACTTGTAGAATATAAGTCTTAACTACAGGTGGTACTTAAATGTATAGATGCCCAAGCTGGATTTTAACCAGGTATTGGAAGCAATCAAGATATTACAGCGTGCAGTTCAATGTCATTCGATTTGTTTTGTTTTTTAGGTGAAGTCCATATCCTAGCTTTGTGCAGCAATCCACTTGTAATCCCTTTTCACATATGTATAGTGACAGCTCTTCAGTATGGACATTTGTGTTGATCTTTGCTGTAGCAGAATGACACAACAGAAAATATGTCTTATAAAAAAGAATTTTTCATGGAATAATTAAAAATGGGACTGGAAACAAAGACGACCTTGTAAGGTCACCCAGTCAATGTTCTGGCCCCAATTATAGCTAAACCATTCCTGACAGATGTTTGTCTAGCTCTTATTTTTCTCATCCCAGCATGTCTTTATTCTCTGGCTGAACTTATTCTATTATGAATCAGGCTCTATCAAGTCTCCATAAAAGATTAAAAGTTCTCTTTGAATAAGAGACTGTACAATGTAAGACAAATTATGTACAGCAGACAAGGGAGAATTTCCGAAGAGAAAATATCTGACCTAGAAACTGTGATCATGATTAAAATGAATTTAGGAGTTAATAGATAAAATAAACATTTCAGCATAAGCTGAGATGTTTAGAAATCCTTAATAAAATAAAAGCAAAAGTTTTAAAAAATTCAGTGATATCCTAAATGGTGTTAATAATGGGTATCATATCCTATACACATCTCACAGGAATAAATAGTTAATGATGATTAAATGAAACCCTTGGCTGAAATACCATAAAAATGTGTGCTATTACTACTAGAAAGAATCATATATAGCATTTTCCCAATGATTACATTGTTATAACTGGTTTAATGAGCAGCCTTTTTTCTTTACATGTGTCTAGCTTTTGCCTGCCTTACAGATGCTGCGTCTCTCACAAATCCAGAAATCCTTTTCCTGGTGCTGACTGCAGCCTGGGAAACATTTAGACCTCCAGCATATACTGAATAGCAACATGAGAGCTGTGCAGGTTTGCTGGAATGATGTATTTTTGGCACATTATCCCTCGCCTGTGATGCATTGTGTCAGTCAGAGAGCACACTGCATTTATAACCTTGCAGAAATTGAAGGCATGCTGCAGAGGGCACTATTTACCAAGAAAATTAAAATAGGCGTTGGGGTTAGGGAGTGAACAATGCTTATAAAAACACATAGTGTGCTTTGATCCATCTATTTTCTTACTTATTTTAATCAGGTAAGAAGTATGGACTCAATATAATTCCAACCCCCACCACCCCCTCGCCCTTCCCCAAGTTCATAGATCCGGGAAAGTCTAATGTCTGCACTCTTGAGTTTTCTTGGGATAATATATATTCCATTATTATTTTTTCAGGAAAAAACCAATATTTACTAAGACGATATTATCTGACACAATGTTATGTCTGAGACAGGCAGTTTTCATACTTTGAATTTATTCTAGTCTGCAATAAATTGCTGGAAAATGAAGGAAAGTCAAGATATAATCTCACAGAGACTAACATTGTACTGTAGTTTTCCACAAAGAACCAAACATTAATAAAATGACTGAACAAGATAAGATGGCCAAGTTCACTGTTTTAATGTTCTCAGAGAAGATGAGCATATCACTCTCTCTCTGTATGCAAGGTGTTTTGTATTTTAATCTAAATGCAGCCATCCTGCTGGTAATAATCTACATATTGTAAACTCCCTGATGGATGGTCCACGATAAACAAATTCAAAATTTTCATGGGAATTAGAAGGGAGGTGGGAAGATATCAGGTAAGAGAATTAAAATGTGCTGTAAGACGTGGAACTCTCAATATCAGTATATCACAGCATTCCAGTCAGAGCCTGGCTGCATATTTTATCACAGTAGGTAGCTTTAAAAATTATTTATGAGACGTTCAGAACACTTAGTGTACCAAAGAAAGGACAAATCACTTCTGCTCAGTATATACTTATGCTAAATTCTCACTGGTCTGTAGCAAGTTTAAGATAAAGCTTCTCCTCTTTTCTTCCCTAGGAAAGCAATACAAATGTGACAGCAACAAGTGTGGGATGTTGGGCTGTTCAGCACCTGTACACTTGCATGGGGCTGGGAAATAGTTTTCTCTTCCATCTCTGCAGCTCAGCAACAGCAATGCAGGCTACCCCCTTTTGTCAGCAGAAAACATTTCCAGCAACCTTTTGGTGGGTAATTAGTTGATTGGATTAAAAACTGGGAAACACATCATCAGATCAGTTTTATGAGTGTTAGTTTGAAAGCAACTTTTATCTCCAAATCGGGTTACATCAGTCAGGTCTTTATTTGTTGCTAATAACTCTGAGAATTATATTTGATCTTAGCCAGGATACTGGAGCAGACGTTCTGTCTTGGGATGTTTCCATGATATTAATCAGGAAAATCTGGATGTAGATCCCGTCACAAGACATAATCTCCACAACTGATTTCCATGCTCCCTGCAAACCCTGTAAAGCAGCCAAAACCAAACAGGCAGTCAGATATCCTGGCCTCGCAGGAGACCATGTCACTTGCTTCAGTCACTGGCAGAGCAACCCCATTAACCACCTGCATCTGGTGGACTGGAGGTAGAGGACTCATGTCTTCATGCAACGCAGTGAGAAGAGCCAGCCTCGTAACTCATACAATTTCTGTTAACAGGAGTAATTCAGCAGCTGGGAAAAAGAAGCCAGCACAAAATCATATCAATGTGTTACTGGAGCCCGATGTAAGTTCCCTATGCCTCACAAAAACTTACTTCTTCTGGTTCATCCCTATTTCATCAAACACAGGCATCTACTACCCACGTTCACCAATTTCTTCCTCACTTTATATGAAGATATTATCCTGAGCTATTTTATGAATTATATATTATATGAATATTATATGAAATGATATGAGATAATACCCTCGCTATTATATGAAGATAATAAAGTGTTACACACTTTTCTTCAAATGAAGATTTCTGGTGATTTCATTAGCATTAAAAAACCTGCTCCAACTGGTTGGGAAATGCGTTGGTCATTATAAAGGAAATAATGTGATTTACATCTGATGAGGAAAGGGTTTGCTTTTTGAATGTTGCAAAAAGCAATAAAAACTTTTGATGTACTGACTTGTTAGAGTCAACCGTGTCTACATTAAAGAATGTTTTCGGCAGATACTTATAAGATCATTTTGACACTAACAATGGTATAAATATGGAAATGATACAACAGTAAGCTAGCTGATTTTTAAGCAGTGGAATAAAAGATCCCAAACACGTAAGAGTGATAAATAAGTCGGTGCATATATGAAAAGTAATTTTTCCATAGATACTTTAGCAGAATGGCTGTTGTGCAACTTCCTCCAGGATGAAACCTTTCATGTAGTTTATTTGTCTTGTTCTGCTGGAATGAAAGACGCTGTTAGAACGACAGACAGGAAAATTCTTGCAAGATTTCACTTGCAACAATGCAACTTTAGTTTTAGTAATAGAGTGCAAATCTCTCCTTTTTATTTCTGCTTTAAACTCTGATTTTCTGTAACAGTAGATTCTGGCTTTCTGAGCAACTGTGAGTGCTCAGGAAGGCGGATGGGAAGGTTTCACCCTGTATAACCACAGTCTAAGCCTCCAGTCCACAACACCTACACTACCTTTTTCGCATCCCCAGTTTGTGCTATGTGCACAGCTGAAATAATTTGGTCAGGGATTTATAACTGAAATTGTGAATATGGAATTTCATGAGGAAATGAACCCGTATTTAGACTGCAGAAAACTAAGTCATTCTCAGAGTGTAAGTAAGGGAATTGAAAGAGACCTTCAGAAGTCATCTAGTCATTACTGCTGAAGCAGGCTGAAATGGCTCTATAGCTGTAAAAGCGCCGGCTGCACCAGCAGGTGTAAGAATTTGGTCCACAGCTGTTAACAGTGGAGACAGCGGGACTGCCAGCGCCTGAGCAGTGGCCAACAAACGTTAGCTGCATTCAGCCTCACGCTAAGTCAGCTGGGGGAATCTTTGCAGAGATTGAAAATGGATGGAATGGTTTTATTTGTCGGATGCGAGTCGGCTCTGCATCACCTTTATTTTGGTTCTGCAATCTTTGTAAATAAGGGGTTATGATGATTTTAATTTTTTTAAACTTTCACTGGAGCAGCAAGATCAGTGGTATAATCAGAGTAAGTGATAACATCGTGTATCCTTTCCTTTTGCTAAAGTGGGAGAGGAACAGACCTGCACAGCTCTAACCCAGCAGCGAAACGCCAGAGGTCCCTGTTTTTTTGACGGCAGACATCCAGGCCATTCTGCTCTCTCATTCCAGAAAGGTGGTTGGACGTGCTCCCAGCATTTACTGTGGGCTACTGATTGTCCGGAGGAGGAATTCTGTCAAGAAACTTTATATACAAAAGCAATAGATCAAATCTGACAGTGATACATTTGACACATTCTGACATCTAAACTGCATACTTCATGCTCGGTCTTTTTCCAGTATTTCTCCCTTCACTTTAAAAAATTGCAAGTGCTAATAGCTGTCCCAGTACTGATATGCTCCACTAGCTGCTGTTGTTCATGAGACAGATCTCCGTGTTCTCTCATCTAACATTATGATGAAGGGCAGTGAACGCTCATGGGTGCTGCAGAACTTGTTCTTTTCATTATGCTGTGTGCTTTCCATGCAATGCGTGCTGCTACAAGCTTTAAGCAGACTCCTTGCTAAGAACAAGCCATTTCTTTATGTAAGATGGAAGCCCAGGAGTGATGAAATGTATATTATCCAGGAAAAGACAGAGAACAAAACCCAGTGGTTCAGTGAAGGGCACATAGCATGACAGCGTCTTAAAAAAGGTGCAGAAGGAAATGTTATCAGTTAATGCAGCTCAGCACGTAGCCCAGGGTAAGATTAGATTCTCCAAAAGTACAATAGACTTTAAACCAGATACTAAGACTGTTTCATATTACTTTATTAAAGTAAACCTAACTACAGTTGCAGGCTCGGGAGAGATGGGATAAAATCTGGGCATAAATATTTTCTTATAACAATCTGTCTTAGCTTCCTTAGGTCTTCTACTGCAGTCAGGTTTGCTGTAGCAAAATAGCAATACATAATTATTTGTTGCCTATGTAGGAGCAGCTTCAACACATTCACTGGTTCCTGAATGGATTTTCCCCCTGGAGTTAAAAAAAGAATTCATTTTGCTAATTTCAGTGAGTAATGATGCGTGATCTTACAGAGGAATAGCGTGATTCTTGGTGAATTGTATCAAGAGAAGTTTTTACTGAACATTTTTTAGCATCTTGAACCCATAAATAGATTTTCTTTGTGGGAAGCCTGTTGCCATATGTGCACCTTCAGAATATAGGCTTCCACAGTTCAAAAAACAATCCTAGCAAATTTATTTTATTTTAGCTTTGTCATACCCCCACTGCTCTGTGAGAAGTGAACCACACCACTTCAGCTATTCAGCATGGTAAATTGGTTGGATTGTCAAACCCAGCTCTTGGTACACTGTGACGGTTCCTTCCCTCCTAAGCCTGGACCACAGATATGCAGGCTGTAGTTTGGGAAATCGAGTTGCAAGTTGTAAGAGCTTTGAATCCAATTATTCCATTTCCAGTCTTGCCTTGGATTGCTCCCCACCTTATATCCCTGTTCCTCAGCATATTTTAACTGCACTTAAGGCTAAAAACAATATATAAGGAATGATGTCACATAACGCTAATGTTTTTTCTAAATAATCAGTGATAATGTGATAAAAGCTAACGAAAGAGAAAAGTTTATAGATTATGTGACTATATTGATGTACTAACCACATATCCCATTAGGTAAGTGCTTTACTTCACATGCATAAATACAGCCAGAAGATACAGCATCAGATGTTATCATTGCAGTAGAAGAAAAAAAAAATTGCCCCGATAGCCTTGCTTGCTAAGAAAAAAAATTTAACTGGAAACAAGTTAATCCTTTACCTGTATCCTAACACACATGTTGGTATGCTTCTGAGGCTTGCACATTTTTGATTGAATAACAGCATTGGAAGCTGGAATTTGAATTTCTGCTCAGGATAGCAGTAGAATTATTCGTGCATGTTGTGGAAGGATCCTTCCTGGTCCTGTTGGCACTCTGCCTGCAAACAACGCTGCCTGGGTCCACCTGTGTGGGTAAAGGGGGTTAAATCTGGAGGACACGGCTCGCTGTCTTTAGGGTGGTGATGATAGGTCTGGAGTTCCACTGTCATATTGCCAGGACAAGAGGCAGTGTGAAATGAGAGAGGAATATGCCTCATCGGAACTGTGCAGAGATACAGCAGCACAGGTCTGCACAGCTTCTTTTGTGAGAAACAGGGAGATGTGTACCAGTGAGGTACCGGGCATGATACCTCCATCAGCTGTATCAATGTACCAACCCCAGAGCCCGTATGTTAAAGAAATGTTGATGGTACTTGTATTTATGTCCTTGCAACTCATGACATCTCAAAACTGTGCTACTTGTGTGACTATACAGGCATAGCTACAGAGACTCTCACACACAGAAAGATTATTGGTAGGATGAGGGGTAATGGTTTTAAAGTGAAAGAGAGGAGATTTAGATTAGATATCGGGAAGAAATTCTTTCCTGTGAAGGTGGTGAGACAATGGCTCAGGTTGCCCAGAGAAGCTGTGGCTGCCCCATCCCTGGAGGGGTTCAAGGCCAGGCTGGATGGGACTTGGAGCAACCTGGTCTGGTGGGAGGTGTCCCTGCCCATGGCAGGGGGGTTGGAACTCAATGATCTTTAAGTTCCCTTCCAACTCTAACCATTCTATGATTCTATGATTAAAGATGATTTTAAGCCATCAGTTTCTAAAGTTGTGCCTCTTCTTCTCATTATATATTAGGACATCCAAGAATGTTTCACAAACTACAGCCAAAATGATGTGTAGTCCTGCCATCCTCATCTAAATTACATGGGGGGACTGAAAGGTAAGAGACAGTGCTGTTCTTGAAGGTGTGTGCTGTTGGTTCAATTCCTCCCAAAAGCCTTGCATGGACCCCTTTGCCACTTCTTAGGCTCCCCATCTCCTTCACGTGGTTGGACTACCGCGTATCTGAAACCCAAGTGACGATGTAGGCTTGATTTTAGGACTTCATCTTCAGGCGGGCACTTTGTAGGGGCTTTTTGTTCTGTTGGCTGGGATTTTTTCAAGAGACAACCAAAGATTTCATAGTTGCGTTTTTAACTCTGAAGAAGACTGTTGACTAGTAAATAAGACATGCGTGCATAAGGGTATAAATCAGTGCCAGATACATAGGTCTCAAACATCGGCAGCTGAGACAAAGAAACAGAAAAAAATAATGAAAACAGCTGAAGATTTCTTTGTCTGTGGAGCTGTGCATTAAGGTGCTACTTATTTTTAGAAACAGAAAAAAATAGGTGCAATGTGTTGCTGGCTTTTTTTGCTCTTCTCACTTATGATCTCCTTCCAGATATGCCTAAACTTGGGCAGTGTTGTGTCAAATGAGAATGTCTGAAAATCCTGAGTGGCAAAACCCAGGGACTTGTAATAGAAACAGGTGTGAGATCTCAGCAGCAGTGCTTTGTGACTGACATCAGTTCTTCCACTGACGATATATGGAATATCCCTGCATTGGGTTTTGAAATACCAACTCCTTTAACGTTTTGGCATCCACACAGTTGAGCTAAATGTTATTCCTACAGAATGGGTATAACTGAATCCTCAAAAAAACCCTACCTAAATGCCATAGAAAGGAGACTCAAATTCCTGTAAGTTTTTTTGTAAGTTTGAGCATGGTAAACTTGTCCGTGTTATTCCAAGTGCCTGTAAAAGAACAATTTCCTAGCTCTCTTTTTAAACCTCCAGGTCTGTCTCGGGTGCATGTGACATGTATATAATTTAGTTTGTAGACAGCACGTACTGTTAAGGAAAAACATTACCGTATTTCAGACAATGAAAAGGAACAAGTCTTAATTTACACAGAAATACCCATAGGAAGTTAGAAACTGCTCAAGCTTGTAGTTATGACCTTCCTTATTTTGATGTCCAGGCACCATTTCTTTATGTGTGTTTTGAAGTCCTGTTTTAGTACATTGCCACTATGACAACCTGTGCTTTGTAGCTTTAAATTAGCTTGCAGGCTGAAGTCGACTGAATGAAAATAAAAAATCAACCAAAGAAATTTTTTATTTTTTTTTGGCCAGGTGCTTGCAAACTAATATGTTTCCCTGCAGGCTAGAAATAAAAAGTATCTTATTAAATCACATCATAAATGACCCATGTAGCACAGTTTATTTTACATTACCTAGGTAAGGAGGCACTGAGCCAAATAAATCAACGTGAACAAGGCAATAATTGTTCCTCCTTTTATATCACCTAAAATATGGGAGTAATGAAGGAAACATGATTAAAATGAGAATACTTTATTAGTGATAGGCTTTTCTTTCATTGTTTTTTACAGAAATTAAGTTCACTGTGGATATGGAAGCCCCTTTCCCTGTATTTTCAAGCTGACATTTCATATATTTGGAAAGGGTAATACTCTACTTGTAAAATAAGATCAATCACAAAATGTAGGTGGCTTTTTTTAGAGTACAGCTTTTATGAGCTGGATTTGTTTTGAAATTTTTTTCATGACTCCTTGCTGTGAGAAATCATATGTTCAGGAAGAGGTCAAAACACCTCTTCAGTGCTTGCATTAAAAATTTTATGATTTTTGTAGATTAAAGACCACCATAGATTCTTTCTTTCACGTGCCAGCTCATTTTATTGAAATAAATGGAATTACTTAATGGAGGTTATGTGGTGAATCTGTTTCTTAAGTGAACTGTGTACTATACCCATTAGTCTTCAGTAGGATTAAGATTTCACAGAGTAGCAAATTAGATTTAATCATTACAGCTTAAATAAATGAAATAGCAATATGGCCCAGAGTAGAAAAATAGCCTTAATTATGATTAAAAATATAAAACAAAGAGAAATATATCTTCATGATCAAGATTAATCATGCACTTGCTGGGTCTGAAACACGATGAAATTTTTAAAGGTGCATCTTAAAGGACTGGTTGTTTAAGACAATATTCCAACCTGGTTGTGTAGGAACATCCTTACTGTCTCAGACCAAGGGCCCTCTTAACTCAATGTCCTGTCTCTGAGGTCACAGACCAGTGGACACACAAGAACATAAGAAATAGGAAATTATAGAACTATATAGAGGTACTAAATACAGAATTATATACAGGTCCTTTCCCAGGATACCTCCCCACAGCTTTCTGTCTTATGGTCAAGAGTTCACATTGTACTTGGGCCACCATGTTTATCTCATACTGATGAACCTGTCCTTTTTGAATTTATCTAACCTTTTTTTTTTAAGTCTTCCACATGTTTTATTCTCTTGGAGAAATGAGTTCTGGAATGGAATTTGCAATCTGCAAAAAAATGATTTCCTACTATTTGTTTAGGGTACTCTCAATCCATTAAGGTAATAAGAAATACTGACTAATTACTTCCTGCTCAAGAGGCAGCTGCCAGCAGTATTGGAACTGAGCGTTTTGGTTACATATTGAATTCAGATTTTGGGCTTTCAAGTCATCCAGACATTAGAGAGGGGCAGAAGGCTGTGCCACATAAACACTGGACAGCTTGCTGATCTTTCTAATTACAGCACAGTGACATCCAAAATATTACCTGGGAACCAAAAGACCATGAGCACACTTTCAAATAATACTTTTTTCCCTGAATGACTAAATTTACCATGAGACCTAAGTTGTTGCCATTCTCCAGTACATTCTCCTTGTGTGTCACCTATAACTGATATTTATAGCTCTTCCAATTTCCTGGCAAAAACTATTTGCCTTGCTGCTAAATGGGATCTCACATTCACTGAGTTGTGCATTTTCTTCTACTTCTTATCTGTACTTTAACCACTAGCCTTGACTCAAGCCATCAGTTCTGCCTCAACTCACTCACAACCTTTCCCATCAACTACATTTTTCCCCATGCACGGAGACCGTCTTGCTGTTCTGCAAAGATAATTGTATTGCATTTATACGGATTTTGAAAAAACACTGTGGATTAAATATGATCTTATTCTGAAGGTATTCTTCTTTACTTTTCCTACTGAAATTACTTCAGATTCTGTTTGGCCGATTAATCAGACTCCAGGAAGGACAGGTATAACACATATGCATTATTTTTCCTGATCTGTAATTGAATACCTCCATCTCTCATGCTGCCATCTATCTCTGCAATTGTGTTGTGCAAAATACTGTAGAATGGGTCTGCAGGAGGGATGCTAAACATGGCAAATGCATGTATATGAGTTAATCACATGAACAGGTGATCCTAGACACTGTGGGCCACCACCTCACAGTGGTGCTATGTTCTGCCTCGGAAGTGACTTCTGAGTGCACATCCATACCTACCACATATTTGCAGTAGAAAAGGTCAGGACAACTCAAACTCTAAAACAGGTGAAAGAGGCAGCAAGGGAGCCTAGTAATGATCCAGTGCAAAGCCTGGTTATTGGATTAGCTGAGTACCGGCCGAATTTCAACCTCATTTCCCCAGGGGAGTCCTTCACGAATGAAGGGGATACACAGAGCCACTTGTCCTCTTTCAAGTGAGCAGCGATCGACATCGGCACAGAGAGCTGAAATCCATATTTCCCATTATTGGCAGGTCAGAAACAAACTGACACTTCATGAGGCGTTTTGCAATCCTTTTGGGATGAAAGAAATTATTCTGTATGTAGTATAATCCTCACTGGGCCTTGTGGCTCTCTTGTGCCAGAAATGAATGGAAAGGAAGAAGTCCATATTTTTTCTCCTCCTTTGTAAAAGGTCTTCCATAATTTAGACATGTAAAGCATCTCAAATTCACCTTTACCCAAAGCACGTACCTTCTTAGGATATTGTTTTCTCATCCCAAATCACCTCCATAGATTATAAATGAATTTCTGGAGCCAGCTCACAGAATTGGCTCAGGACTCAAATACTTGGGAGAAGAACAGAGGAAAGAGAGTTGGGCCAGCTCCCACCAGCTGTCCAGAGACGTGATCAACCCATTTGTGCATCTGTGCTAACTAACCTGCCAACCAGCCTGCGAAATACATTGATTATTTTGATCTCCCATATAATAGTATCTTTCAGGATTAGTTTTCTTGTTTTAAGGAGGAACAGAACCAACTAATTGCTACCAAGAATATTAACACTTTGCCAGGGTTTTTATGGCCAAATGGGACTCAATCCACTACATTCTTGTGTTAGGTTGCAGCAGCCATCAGGCAGAAAATTGACTGAATGGAATGACCAAGGGGTTGTGCCCGTGCTTTAGCACCATCTGGTGAAGCAGACATGATCCTCTCTTCCATACTGTGTCCATATTCACCCCTAAATGTATCTCTCTCATTGAAATTAGCAATTCTTTTGGGTACAGGCCAACAGGAGAATAACGAAGGATATTCAGAATGGTTTCAAAAGATTTGTTTTCTGCTAAATATCTCTGTGCAATGCCAGACATTCCTGGGCTTTCCTAATAGCCTTTTGGTGTAGGTCAGTGGGGATAAGAAGCAGCACTTGCTGTGAGCCTTTTCTTAACAGGATTCAGAACTGGATCAAAGAGCTTGATGCTGGAAACCAAAATATAATCAAAAGGGTGTTTAGTCCTTGTGCTCTTGGCAGACGAGCAATACCTACCTGTTACTGATGGCTTCAGTCCACAATTGAACTGTGTGTGGATTTTGTTTATTACCACTGAAGATGGCAGAAGAGTAAATGCTGCCTTTGTACGTTGTTTGTTGTGTTAAATTAGTGGCTTTCAAGGCAATCATTCTATTTCACTCTGCTTATTTTGGTGGGATGGGCCTGTGGGTTATGAGCAGTGCTTTGGTAAAAATTATTTCATGTTAAAGGCAGTCATAAGTGAAAGGGTTAGGGTATATCCAACAGCAGCATCAAACAGATTGTGCTAAATAGGATGTGTTAACTTAATCAAATATGTTGTTTGAAGGGTAACCAAATATGGTCATAGCTTTATTGTCACTACATGGTCATTTACTAGAAGCCAGTAAACTACACACTGCTTGTTAAAATCTGAGTGCCCTTTTCAAGGCTGAGCAGAGTGCTAAGTGTATTAAATGAGTCACGTTTCCTTCTCTGGCATGACAGATGCTTGATTTTGTTGACATTTGCAGGAATGCACAAACAATTACGACTTCAATTGTTTATTCATCAGAGAATGTGAAGTTACCTGATGGTGCATATATACTGGGGGGGTTGTACAATAAATCTTGCTGTTGCTGTTGGCCTCACGTAAGTTTATCAGCATTTAAAAAGACATAAGCGACGATCCTTTTCTTCATGGAAAGGTCATTTTTTTTCTGACAGGTGATGTTTTAGATGCCAGCAGTATCTCAGGGAAGCCTGAGACATTCAACAAATTATTTCCAGACATTACAGAGAAACCAAGCATTCGTGCAACACTACATGAAAAGACATCTAATTTAGGTATTCTTTAATTTTATAAAAACCAAACGAAGGACTATTCTGCTCTTTTGGATGCTCTTTGAGTGGATGGATAGTATTTGCTGGATGGTTTACTGGGAATTCTTTCCCTTTTCCTTGGCAGCAGTCCAGAACAGCTAATTTTTTGGCAAACATTTGAACATGTATTTCAATTTTCTTCCACTTACAATACTTATTATAGCAACACAGAAATGTAAAAACACTGCCTTTTTAGAAAATGAGGTATGGGAATGATTGCAGTCCTTCAGACTTTTATATGAGACCACTTGAGCTGAGCAAAGAAATGAAGTAAGAATTAGACAATATTTATTCAGATATTGAAGTGTAAGTAATCATTCTGTTCAAAGAATGAAGTTTTAGGAAAGTTAGGTTTTATGGCTAAGTGCTACAGAATAGGGGGAAATGTAATGGGAAAGTTTTACAAATGTTTTTAATGTCTTCATTCTGTGCATAATCATTCCCAAGTAGCAAATGCTATTTTTTCAATGTAACAGAGAGCAACTCTAAGCATTCGGACGCTTCTGTAAATTCTTGTTACCTGTATACCCACCATACATGTAGATTGAAAAAGAAAGAAAATCAATAACTAGGAAAAGATGCATCAACTAGAGCTAAAGAAAATGGTGGCACAAAAAACTTACATGATTTTTCAATTTATTTATTTATTTATTTATTTTAATTTGGGGGGTTTAGCCCTTCTATAAAGGATTTACAGTCCATTTGAAATTCAAAGGAATTTATCTAATTACCTAGATTTGAATATACCCAATTGCTATTATACAGTTTCCCTGGCAAAACAAAACCTACAACACTTTTTGCTAGGACTTCTCTATTTTTAAAAAAATATGCCCATATTTCAAGGAACACAAATATATTCTCCAAGGTCTGAAAACACTCAGTAAGAGAAACCTGAACTTTCCAAGTCCATTAGCTACTTCTGTTCTAAATGTCTACTTTATGTGACATTACCCGTGTTATCCTTGCTAGCTTAAAACCACATCTGCATTATGGCATGGCAATACCATGGAGCTTTAGCTCTTTTTTTGGGTTTTGAATGTTTTCTAAATTTATCTAAATTTTAAAGACAAAAAGAAGCTAACTGTGACAGAAGAACCTGCAGATTATGTTGGAGAGGGAGAGAGGAGTGAATTCTTTATATCCTGCAAGAGTAACAGAGACATTATGAGGCCAGATGGCACATTGTCTCCTGAAATACTTTTGCATTTTTCAAGAAAACTAGAAAATTTTTTAACATCAGCAGTTGAATGGGATTGTCAAATAGATAGCTGATCATCAGCACCAAGCAGGACAAGTGCTGAAGTTTCACGGGGTACTTATTGCTGGAAATGCAGAAACTGTAGGTTTCCAGAACAACTAGTGAGATGATACAAATTTTTGAGAAGGAAAATATTTGGGGTTAAGGATAAACAACAACATAGCTTTTTAAATATACAGTCTGAATTCTTTTTCTAGATTATTTTTAGTTTAATCACTTCTAATTTTTGCGAGTATAATTTCCTTAACGCTGCATTGATCTGGTGTTCGCAAAGTGGGCTGGCAAACTTTTTCTGAAAAGTTGGCCTGTCTGAATAATTTGTGATTGGGTATTCAGAACTGAGTACCTTGGATGACAAATGTTGCAGAAAATACCGGCCAGAGTAAGGAGAGCCATTGCTACTGTTTTATTTTTAAAGTCCTCCTCTAATTAGAGATGGATTAATTCAATAACAGTTAATGTAGAGTCTAAACTGTAAATAGGAATTCTGTTTTCCATTTCTTTAGGAAAATAAAAAATATTCTGTCCTTTGGCACACAAGTAACAAATCCGTTTGCCCATTCGTGCGAGTGGTTGGTGCATCTTTTGGTGCTAAAACCATGAGCCTGGTCTCACCCACCCTCTCCCCGGCAGTGGCAGGGAGTAGTTTGTACCCGGGATGTTCAACTGGGTACCCCCACCACCTCCCAAAAACCAGACCCATCCACGCTGCCCCTGGACGTGCTGCCTGCACCAACGCCAACTTGCTGATGGTTATTCACATGTAGACTGAGGCAGTGAGGAGAAATACCTGGGGAAATTTAGGTCCCAATTTTTTCTCTGTTATTTTTAGCTGGCAGGTGGACAAACACCCTTCAGTGGGCAGTTTTTCTTAAATGTGATTGGTGGCAGATACAAGACATTTTAACCTTGACTTAGTATCTCTCATCCAGCAGTGCCCTCCACTATTTCATGTTTAGTGAGATGGTTCGAACTCTTGGTTTTTTTCTCTTTTGTCAATAGTTTTACCTTGAATTGTCTTCTATTTCTGTTTGGTCACTAATTTTTCAAAGGTCATTGATTTCTAAGGGAGACCAAAGGTTTCATTTAGTAATCTTACCTGAAAATTGCTAGAGGGCTTTAAGAAATTAATGTCTTCAGTCCCTGATGACATATTGTATTTTCCCTCTCCTATAATTTCAGGAAAACTTTTCAGACTATGTATCTGACAGTGATGCTGCTTTCAAAAGCAGAACGTGGTTATTTTCTCTCCTGCATGACCTGATTTAGTGGGTGTTCGCATGGCCACTGGAGGGGTATCTAAATTTAGCTGGAGAAAGAAGCAGTATGTGGTCACCTCCCACCCAGGGGAGCTTTTGTGCAGAACATGAGAGACCCTGGTTCAGTTTCGAGTGATCTCCAGTGGCCTCCCAAGAGTGTGCTTTAATCCACACAGTTTCATGTACATTGATGAGGGTGTGCTCTCCATACCACCCACCGGAGCTATTCCACTTTTCAAGGACTATTTAAGTACCTGTTGCACAGGAGGGGTGGCTGGGGCATTTAACTAGGAGAGAAGAGACCTGAGTTTGTGTTCTAATAAATAAAAAATACTGATTATATACAACTGTATTTAAGCATTCACTGGAGCTAGTGCTGAAAGTCAAGTCTTGTCTCACATAAAATAAGGTTGACTGTCAATTTATGGGTGTTCCATAATGAAATGAAAACTGAACCACTAAAAAACTTAGGACATAGCCCCTACCTTGGGCATTGTTCCTTTCTTGAGACCACAAGTGAGGGTCCTAATGTCCCAGAGAAATGCGAGGGTCCAAGTCCCATCCTTGTACTTGGTACTGTACAGGTGCTGGTGGTGGTCTACTTTCTGGGGTCTGCACATTCCTTTCTTTGGGTTGTCTACGTAGCAACCATCAGGAAAATTAATTGAATTAACTTTGTAAAAAATAAACCTCATAAAGTGCTGTTTGTTAAGTTTTTGTTGACCTGCTTAGAGTAACTGGAAAATTGCTTTACGTAAATTGATTTCAGAGGTAAATTTAAATTCAACTAGTATAGGGCTGCTTTAACTTGAAAGCAGCATCAAACCAAGAATTAAATAAAGTTTAAGTAATTTTGAAGTCACACCTTCCGCTGGTTAATTGTCCTGTAGATTAGCTGTCAGGTGCCTGTACTCTTGTTTTGCATTATATACTGGGCAGAGGCACTTAAACAGTGCGTAACAAGTTAAATGATGCAATGTCTAAATCCTTTTGCAGAATACCTCCTCCCTTCGTGCTGCCACTTTTCAGCATATGAATAGGGAGACCTTATTTAGGGGTTGCTAGCCTTACCCCTGCCCTCTCCAAAAAAAAAAACCCATCCCCCTCCACACCCAGCTTGGTAAAGAGAGAACTAAAATACTCCCAACTGGGCTACAAAGAGGCATTTATAGCTCCTGAGAGGGGGTTGAGATAATACTGAGTTAACAACTTAACTGCCGCTGTTTGGCTGAAAACAATTTTCTGCAATATTGGGCTGCGAGGACAGCAGCACGTCGGGAAAAACAAACAGGAGAGACAAGTGACAGCGTTGTGGGGAGGGCTGGGGGGAGCTGATGCACAGCCCGCCTGGTGTTGGAGCCCAGCGATGTGCACGCTTCCAGAAAAGTTTCCAATTAGCTGTCCCCAAATCTGAAGCGGCAGTGCTTCAGGCTGTCAGGCAAAAAAGAGAACAAAAAACAAAAAACAATCCCCACAAAACCCAACTCTGTAAGACGAGGTCTTAAAGAGCTATAAAGAGATGGATCTTCTTTGGAGAGGCACGTCTTCCCTAGCTTTCACTTTCAATTACCTAGATGGCTTATGCACACATGCAAAAAGAATTGCTCATTCATATTAATGACCTGTATATATATGTTTAATGTATTTTTTTTTCCCCCACCAGCCCGTTCTGCCACAATTTCAGGCAACAGCTAACAGCTTTGGTTAACAGCAAAACCCCATTTAGTCAAATATCCATGCTGACATGCAGCAGGCTAGTGGCTACCAGGTTTTCCCTTCTTTCAAGGATGAGATCTTTATTCTTGTCTTTACAAAACTACATTTAGCCCAGAACTATGGAGCACTTTTTTTTTTTCTGCTACACTAAGTCTAAAGAAGCCTCGAGGGATTCTGAATTCTAATGGTGCAATCAACATTTTAGAAAAAAAGAAACAAAACCTCAGACCACGTTCTTTCCACTCAGTTCTCTCCTTCCACCACCAAGTCTTATATTTTGCATTCACCGTTTTTTCACCAGCAAGGTACATTTCCACAATTTGTTGCTGGCTCTGGCTTAGTTAGGTTCTCAGCAGCACTATTTATACACTGACATTTTTCACAGAGCTGCGTGCTCTCCGTAGCTAATGGAAAAGGTGGCACAACCACAGAAAAAGAACTTAATATTATTCATGGAATATTGAAAGAGAAAATGGGACGGTGGGTCACATTAATTCCAGAAAATACTATTATTTTAAACTCATTTAAATGCAAGTCAAACTTACGGGGCATATCATCCCAGAGAACAACTAACATTTATCTTCCAGCTATAATCAGAGCAAACAGGAGCTGGTTAAGGAGTCAGTCAGAGGTTGGCTTTCATGGTTTGCAGGAATAGGCCATTAGCACAGCTGCCTCTGATAAAACCCACATATACGGCAGAAGAGGGGCAATTCTACCTTTATGTTATATTTAATTGGAACAGTGATTAATTGCATGCATTCCCATCTGCACAGAGGGTCTTACGGTTGCTGTCTTTTTATCTGCATCTGCCATAAACCAGTCAATGCTATTCCAAAGCAGGTGTTTCTAGTATCCTACACCCAAACCCCACACCCTTCCTATTTTTATACCTGTGTATTTTTGTGGTAATTGAAGATTTAATTACAATACCTGTAACAATAAATCAGTCTGTTACTGTGTTCCTCTGATACCCATTCCAATTCCCAGTTAAACAGTCCAGAGACTTAATGTATTTTGCCCACTCCTCATATTTTTACACATTAAAATAATAACTACACATAATTCTTATGGCTTTTTAATGTACCCCACTGAGGTGAGAACAGGCAGGAGTATTTTTATAAAACTGGTCAGCCTGACTGTATGCCAGTTCCACTGCGACTTAGTGAGTGTATCATTTGACCTTTCTAAAACTTTGTTTTCTTATTCCTGAAATTGAGAACAATCAATTTATTTTACGTGGAGGCAGTGAAGTTAGTGATTTCCCTCCCTCCCTCCCTCCCTTCCTTCTTTCCCTCCTTCCTTCCTTCCTTCCTTCCTTCCTTCCTTCCTTCCTTCCTTCCTTCCTTCCTTC
>JAHREE010000152.1:570980-608733 GCA_033628505.1 Tringa tobata
CTAGAGCATGTTAGGGCATGTTACTCAGGATGGCATCCAGGCGGGTCTTGAAAATCTCCAAAGAAGGGGACTCCACACCCTCCCTGGGCAGCCTGTTCTAGGGCTCTGTCACCCTCACTGTGAAGAAGTTTTTTCTCATATTTGAGTGGAACCTCCTATGTTCCAACTTGTGCCCGTTGCCCCTCATCCTCTCACTGGCAACCACTGAAAAGAGTCTGGCTCCCTCCTCCTTCAACCCACCTTTTAGATACTTATAAGCATTGATGAAGTCACCCCTCAGCCTTCTCTTCTCCGGGCTAAAGAGTCCCAGCTCTCCCTTTCTTCATAAGGGAGATGCTCCAATCCTTGAATCATCTTCGTTGCCCTTTGCTGGACTCTCTCCAGTAGTTCCCTGTCCCTCTTGAATTGGGGAGCCCAGAACTGGATGCAGTATTCCAGTTGTGGCCTCACCAGTGCAGAGTAGAGGGGGAAAATGACTTCCCTCGACCTACTAGCCACACTCTTCCCTATGCAGCCCAGGATTCCGTTGGCCTTCCTGGCCACAAGAGCACACTGCTTGCTCATTGTCATTTTGCTGTCTCTTTGGAACTTGTGTCCAGCAGGTCCATTACTAACCCTTATTAGTGCCTGACATTCTTCTTCCTCAGGTGCATGACCCTACACTTTTCCCTGTTGAACCTCATGAGGTTCTTCCTTGCCCAGCTCTCCAGCCTGTCCAAGTCTTGCTGGATAGCAGTGCGGCCCTCCGGGGTGTCAGCCCCCCCTCCCAGTTTGGTATCATCAGGGAACTTGCTGAGGATACACTCTGATGAATATGTTGAACAGGACTGGACCAAGTATTGACTGCTCGGGGACACCACTGGTTACAGGCCTTCATTAATCATTACCCTTTGGGTCCTGTGACACAGCCAGTTCTCAGTCCACCTCACTGTCCCCTCACCCAGCCCACACTTCCTTAGTTTCCCAGTTCTTTGTTCCCTAACCATTAATAGGTAATACAGAACTCTAAGACACCTTTTGGTCCTGTTTGTAGATTTAGTTGGGATTCCTTTAGCTAGCTGTTTTTTGGAATTTTTTTCTCTCTGTTTAGTTATGTTTTTAATGTTATGTTTCAGAGTTTACTGTTCTTTTTCTTTCTTCATTTGCTAATTCTTAAGTCTATTGGAGGATGCTCTCCTGTTTCTGCTTCCTTCCCTTCCTGTTTAGGCAGCCAGGCCTCCTTTTTTTCCCCTTTCTCAAGCCTTTCATAATTGGAATTAATAGTACAATGGTTCTCTGCTTCCTGTATGGTAGTCTGCTTTATCATTTTTTAAACAAGTTTTCTCATTTTAATGTAGCTCTTCTTTTCCTGTAGTGGATTATATGGTGTTTGTTGCTGCTGAAGAAATGCTGGAGATAGGTATAAAGATCCATGTGGCTCTTCAGTGGTGAGATACTGGATGGAGATCTTTCATGTTATTCAGGACCAAGTAAACTGTTCATTTTCTTCTTACGGTCTCCTAGCCTGCTGACAGAAATAGAGGTCTGTAGGTAGATGTGATAGAAAGTGGTAGATCTTCAGAAGAAGTTGTTACCTGGTGAAGAAATTTGTATGAACACTCACATCAGTCCTTCAAAGTATAAGCTAGGAACTGAAGTGTGTCAGTATAGGTGTTTGAAAAAATTGTGCAGGCAGACTTTAGAGAAACACGTTCAGTTGCCACCAATTGTAATTTTGGCAAAGAAATGAAAGATAATATCTTTCAAATTATTAGAAATAGATGTGCAGTAATTATAATGAGGATAATCAGGTAGCAGAGCACATTATTATAGGAGACAGTGAATGCTCCACTGGGTGCCTTTGTAAAAAGGCTGCCTAACTCAGACACAAATTGTGGCTCTTACAAAGAGAATTACTGAGTGCGATTTCCCTGGCCTGTGTTATGCGGAGGGTTAGATCAGATGTTTATAATGGTACCTTCTGGCTTTTCAATCTGTGAATCTTTGAATCTAGGCTTTTAATTCACATACAGCTTTTTATATCTACAATTCTTTCTTTCTTTAAAAACCCTTCCTTTAAAAAATTGCTTAGATTTGCCAGGTTATCTTCTTAATCTTCAGTAATATGTTACATTTTACTGCTTGTGAATACGACTTGGCAATGAAATTTTTCAAGTACTGCTACTCACTTTTCCCCACAAAGAACTTTCCTCTTTTTGAACTGTGAGGCAAACATCTAAGTAAGAAAAACCACCAGGTAACTAAAGTAAATAATGCTTAATATCTCTCTTTTGTGATCTTGAAAGAAAGAAGCATAGAAAGCTTAGTGGACTAAATTTTAGCAAAGTACACAGGGCCATACAGTGCTATAAATTTCCAAGCTGATCATACCAGTCATGAGATATAATGATAGAAACAAGATACAAATCATACTGACTTTTTCGATCCTGTTTTATGAGTGATGGAAACAGCTGTTTTAAATCCTGAAATTGTATGTGGTTAAGTTCAGATGTATGTACTTCATGAAAAATTTTAATAACATAAACTCCCTAAATTTTTTAAGTGTCATGGATAGAGGTCTTGGGAGATAAAACAACTGTAATGTATAACACAAAATATTGTTTTTCTTCAGAAATTATCCTGTATATTTGTTGGCAAGATAAATTATTATTTTGTGGAGCAGTTAAAATCAGGAGTTAACCTTCTTCCGGTCAGATATTAACCACAAGATTAAACAAGTGTTAAATGCTAATTAATACCTGAAAGGAGGTTGTAGACAGGTGGGGGTCTGTCTCTTCTCCCAAGTCACAGGTGATAACACAAGAGTAAATGGCCTCAAGTTGCACCAGGGGAGGTTATTGGACATTAGTAATTGGATATTAGGAAAAATTTTTAGACTGAAAGGTCTATTAAGCATTGGAATGGGCTGCCCAGGGAAGTGGTTGAGGCACCACTCCTGGAGGTATTTAAAAGGCAGGCAGACAGAGTGCTTAGAGACAAGGTTTAGTGATGGTTTTTATCAGAGCAAGGTTGATTGTTGGACTAGATGATCTGAAGGGTCCCTTCCGACCAAGGCAATTCTATGATTCTATGATACTAAGGGGAAAAGGTGAATAGAAGCTGTAAGAGGCATTGCACAATGGATATTAATTACATATTTTTAGCAATACTATGGGCTAACAGAAATATCTCTGATAGAAATAATTTGTCAGTGTCTTACTCTAATTTCACAGTTGTAGAAGTGTGTCCTTCATAACAGTAATTTAGCTTGCCTTGTATATGACAGTTCTTCTATGCTGCAAATATAAAATAAATAGACAACAGTATTAAAAATAACGTGAAGATCATCAACAAAAAGAAGTATTAGTATGTGAAGTAGCTGTATTTAACACAATGAAAGGCTGAAAAACTTGGAATGAAAGACTACAGAGAAAGTTAGTTTAGAATAATTCTTACTTTAAGAAGACACTACTTGCTTTGCTTCCAAAAAGCCCAGATAAGTCTCTGGGAAGTGAAGTAGACTAGTGAGAGGAATTGCCCTGTGGCAACAGTTACAGCGCTGTTGCAGATGTGGATACTATAAGGATGCTTGTGGAAGAAGGTTGTTAGGAGAAGGAGTATCTGTAATTATTTTATTATGGATATAGATGTTAAAACCAGCCAAGCTCCAAAATTTGCAAGCCTTCCTTAAGGTGTGAAACTTACGGAGTTACTTTCAAAGGTGAATTGCAGACTGAAAATAATTTTTGTAAGGCATAGTTCAAAGGACACTTTCTTTCCCCCACGCCCCGGCTGGTTTTTCTTTGAGTGGATGAGTTCACAGATCCAGTTCACTACGTAGTTGCACAAAAACTTATGCTGGCTGACAGAAAGGTGTGGAGCAGTTGTAGCAGTAAAAAGATGGAAATGGAGTCACAGAATTAGTGCTTTTCTTGGCAGCAGCATCAGTTTATGTTGGCAAAAAGAACATATCCAGCTACAGCTTTAGTGCTGAGTACATATATATTATTGAGATTAGGGCATGAGAAAATTGTTTTATAAGACAAATCAAATTTTTTCCCAAGTCCCAGACTTCTAATGCGTAGTGCATTTATGAATTTTAGTTCCCAAGATCATCCTTGATGATATTCACAATAAGACGTTGCTGTGGTGGGTGTGTCATAGAGGGAGTGACGCACTTCACTCGTAAGAGAGAAGCTGCAATATATTTACTGATATAAACCAACACTTGAACAAAGTTTGATAGTGAACGCAACAGTGGTTTAACAAGGTTCGATGGCAAGGTACGCTTGGTTATTTACTTCATAGAGGACAGGGCAAGGGGTTCAGAGCTGAGGTTCAGAGAGGACCCTCTTGCTTTCTAAATTCCTCAGAGACAAGTCTGGGTGCAGTTGGATCCAGTCCTAGCCCCAGGCTTGGTTTGTGTCTAAAGGATTATATGTGCATAGACAATGTAAACTGTAATCTTAGTCAAGTTTCAAAGTTTAGAATGGTGTTAGTCATTCAGCGAGGATCTGTTGTGGCAAGGAATCTCTCAGCCTTGAGGAATAACCTTGAGAGGTGTCGTTACTCAAGGGGAGATAGTGGTGTGCAGCCCCTTGCCATGCGAGAGAGCTCAAATGGCTCTTGGGCTATGCACTGTATATAAGATGATAGATTTATAGTTGTATTTGCATACCAACTGTAGATGTTAATTTCTTCCCAATTTGGCTTGAGTCAGACATTGATCAGCACTGTGGTTAGGTGAGTGTGTTGCCATAAATTAGCTCTTGTCTCTTGTGTTGTTAAATGTCTCCCCTGAATCCACTTTGACCAGGCGCATCCATCATGACCACCGCTGGTGGTTATCATTGAAGCAGAGTTATGGGAAAAAGTCAGGTCTGGGGGAGTGGAGCACACCGTCACAAAGTGTTACAATATTTTGCAATTTTTAAGGCAGATTTAAATTCATCATGATTCGTTATAAATAAGAGGACAAAATAAGTGGAGATTTCTTTTTGTACTGTAATATCTTTATGTCCAAAGGTCACTTCAAAGCTTTCTCTTTTGTCTGTCAACCACTGCTCCACAAATGCAACTTACCTTTTCTTTGAAACTGTGTAATTAACATTATTAACACTCTAGGGTTAGCATGTTAGCATATTAACACATTAACAATTAACATATACAGTTACTGTTCTCAACCTGAATTGAAATACCATGATTTTTGTGTCTGTTTGAAAACTGAAAGAGGGACTGTGTGCCCAGATTTGGCCTGTTAGCTCTGGTTGTATTATTTGTTTTATTATTAGGATTGTAGGAACAAGTGTCACAGTACCTATGTAATTTGTAAGTTTAAATCATCATGACTACAAAAGTGCTATAGGAATTGCTTTGTGACATTCCTGCTTATTAGACAGGGTAGTCACTTGTAAGTACTGTAGTGTCAATTTGCTGTGAAAAACACAGGTGATAACAAAAGTTGGGCATCTATTTATAGATTGAATATTACTTATGAAAACAGGTTCAGCATAGGTGTAGCTGGATGTGCATAGGGGACAAAATTACAATTTGGAAAATGTTCCTAGATAAATTTATTTTCACCTTATGACGAATACTTCAAACATTCCTCCTCCATATAAATGATTCCTTATGGATGTGAAGTTTCATTTGTATGTACAAAAACACATTTCACAAGCTGAAATGAGTGTCTGATAACAATATTTTACCCTGCCACAATTTTTTCGTTAACCTCAGAGCACTTTGCAGAACAAATTAAATCTCAAAAAAGTCCATATAAAATAGGTAATGGAAGATTTATTATATGGAATCTATTTTAGAGGCTTCACAAGAATACAGTACTTGCACTACAGCTCCTTTGCATTATTTATTTTGTCTTGATGTCTTTCTCTAAAATGGAGTATGTAAAGCTCCTTATTTATTTTCACAGACACCAAGACACATTTGGTTTATAATTACAGTGAGCAGAGTGGTAATTACTTGCATTTTGAACTATCTCATTGTACCAGTCATTGCTTGGTTGCTAAAACTTGTGTTTGAAGGCTTTTTTTGTGTATAGGAATATCTAGGAACATATGGTGGAATCACCATATTTGCCCTAAACTTACTCAATTTACACACGTAGTAAAAGCCAAAAATGCCTTTAATTTTTCTGCCCTGTTTGTGCTTATTTTTGATATAGTTTAACATAGGATTTTTAAATAAAATTCCTTTTTTATTTTTTATCAGATGGGTTTGAAGTCTTCTTATTGCTTTTCCCAGCACCAGGGCAGTATGTGGTTGAAAATATGCAAAGGAGCAAAAAAGACCCCTAAAAACACGGGTGTTCTAATATACCTGTGTTGTATTTAATTTTCATACTTGTCAGATAATTTTCTGCCAGTCTCCTTTACAATTCAATATTATACACAAGCATGTTTAATATATTTGTATTTCTGAAATATTTTTTTTAATTGGTTTAGATAAATTGACCATTATGATCAGCTTTCTCACTGTGGAAGGAAGTGCTTTGTTTAAATGTATTGTGGAAATGGGAGGCTAGTCCTCTTACTGTTCCATTTTTTTTCACATTTATATATTTTTCCATTGATACTTAGTTTCTGACTAAGTATGCGTAAGTCCAGAGCAATACACATTGACTGTCACCCTCACTGAACATGTATCTTTGTTTAAAAAAAAAAATAATTTTGAGAATGTGTTTTTTGTCCCTTAATCTTGGAGATAAATGCTATGGTATAGTACTCATTTTCGATCAATGTTATCAACAGAGAATTAGTTGCTTCCGAAACGATGATAGATATTGTGAACAATTCTGAGAGAAATATATTCTTTACAGTAACTAACTGAAAAGCCTGTTAGAGTCCATAAATGCTATTGCGTTTTGAAGGAGGTGTTTAACCTATCTAGGATTTTTTATCTTTTTTTACTATGGATAGTTAAAAGACAAAGTTATACTCAGTCTACCAAATCAAGTGGTTGATGTACAATGAATTGGGAAGTGCTTGTTTGTGTACGCAAGCTGTCCTACTTTATACCCGGTAAGTGGTATCATATACATAGCGTGAATGCAAGTGTTATTGACAGAAAGTGGTGCCTTACATCAATACAGGCATTCCTGTAGGACACGTTGAATTATGTCAACAGTCTGTTTCTCTTTCCTTCTTCTATGCCTGTGTGAAGGTTACAGCTTGTTCCAGTACCTGTATTTTAATTTAAAGAAAAGCAGCCGCTTTTACACAAGTTAGTGATACCAGTTTAGATATTATGTCTAAGATAAGCATTGGCAAATCTGTATAGGAGATCAGAAAGAAAAATAGATTAACCTCCAA
Source organism: Tringa tobata (assembly GCA_033628505.1). Classification (NCBI taxonomy): domain Eukaryota; kingdom Metazoa; phylum Chordata; class Aves; order Charadriiformes; family Scolopacidae; genus Tringa; species Tringa tobata. The sequence continues at coordinate 578,288 of JAHREE010000152.1, forward strand.
ACATTTGGAGATCCTATTTTAAAAGTAGCTACTTTAGTACTTCAAGGCGAAGTACACTACAGAAAAGGAGCTGGTCTTAAAGCTAACCTCCAAAATTTTAGTCAGCTTCTTGGGTTTTTCACATTACACAGGCATTTTTTTGTCTTGGCTTGCAACCTAAGTGAGGGCAATGCATGTTTGTAGGCCCCCTTTCATAAGGTTTGAACCCTCTGGCACTTTCAAATAGGATACTAAGATACTAAGTTTCTCTAATTTCCATTGAAAGAAAAATCCAGAAGGATTTGCCTAGTGTGATAAGCGGTGGGGTTTTGGTTTTTTTTTTTCAGTCATGGTAGCCATGTGGCCTGGGTGATGAGCCTTTCAGGGGTGTGTGAGGGAAATGCAGTTGGACGTGGCAGGAGATCCCTTTGAGTTTTTTAAGGGGATATGTCTTTCCTGAGGCATAAGGGAGTACAAAAGCAGTAGCTGAAGCAAGTAAAGTAGTTTGCAGTAAGGGTGTGTGTTGACAGACATATGAAGAGTATCATGTTAGTGTGGGCTAACATCCTAGGGGTTTTTTTGTTTCATTTTGTTTTTTCTTCTCTCTCTCCTTTGTTTTTTCTTTTTCTATTTTTAGTTGGCCTAGTAAAGTTAGAGTAGGAAAAAAGAAGAGGCTAAACTGTTGTAAGCCTTGAAAACATGTGTGGTTTTCTTGTTATTCAAAATCTTGCTGGCTACTGAGTTCATTCGGCAGTATGTGATGTGAATAATCACCTGTCAATGCAGAATACATTTATTCACCTGACATAAAAGTAACAGAATTTAAAACAGTGTGCAGAAATGGAGAAGCTCATGGGTGAAGTTTGAAACGGTGTTGTAGTATCCACCTCCACTGTGAAAAGCCTTATACTGTGAGAAGGATGTAAACCTTATGGAGGGAGCATGGCCTGCTGAGAAGAAATGACCTAATGCTTTAGACCTTACACATCCTCCAGCCAACATCAATATGATCATGCACTGAGAGCTGTTCTGCATCAGGATTTTTCAAGGACAGAGGACCCAGGTGATCACAGATGGGAACTCCGGTTAGGCAAGTATCTGAGAGGACTGGGACTACCTGGAAACTTGGCTGCTAAAAAAGTGGCAGACTTAAGGGGATGTCTAGGTTACTGGAGGAGGAAGTTGGCAGTCATGCACCATGTTGGTACTAATGGCACAGGGAAGAAGATGAGTGCCTGAGAGACTAAACTTGGGCTGATAGGCAGGAGGCTGACTGACCAGGATCTTCACGACAGTGTTGTTTGAAATAGTGCTCCTGCTGTGTCTGGGTCCTGAGGGGCAGATAGAGCTCTGGCATTGCAATGTATAGATGAGATAATAGTGTAGAGGAAGCTCTAAGACTGTTGGTCATCATACAGGGACTGCAGTGGAGGCATAACCTAGAGGTGGGATATCTAGGGGTTGACATGCCAACTGACCTGCCATTTACTTAAGCTCAGTTCACCTCTAAATTTAGACTGGTAATGTTTCAGGAAGTAAGGCAAAAGAGAGCTGCAATTAATTTGAATGGGTAGTCTGAAAACCTCAGTTGCTCACAGGTGCATCATCACTTGCTATTGATGATTCAGTATTTCTGTGAGAAGACTGCATGTCCAAAGAAATACAGCAGTTAAAACAAAGGGGAGTGAAGGTGAAAAGAGGAAGATTTTTTTGCGTCCTTTTTATCAAAAAGATTAACTATTAAAGGTCGAATTACATTTCCTATAACTTATTGGACCAATGCAGTTACACCTCTATTTACTACTGCTTTAAGTACTTTCATGGTATACTTTATAGACTGACATTTTCAGAAACTTTTTGTTAGTCATAAGCAATAGCTCTCTGTATTATTAACTTTCTCTAATAGCAGTAGATTGTTCTGTTGTTAAGCAAGTATTGCTCTCATTTTTCTTGTTTATATGTTGTCAGATTATAAATTCACTTGTGACAGTCCATGCACAACAGCTTTTAACTGTATCGTTTACAACAAGTGCCAGTGGAATTGCTTCTGACTTGCCTTGATTAAAGAACAGTAGCTACCATTTCTAAAACCCATTCTGAGATACCTTAAGCAGACACACTAGTGTTGGCAGGAGGTGAAATTATGTAGTTTTAATTTTGACATCACTGAGGATGTAAAAATAATTTAATATCTTAGTTCTCAGAGCTCAAAGCTGGAGCTTTTATCAGAGCCTACTTCTACCAACAGATGTTCTGTTGATCTGCAACATTTCTTTGAGGAAGGTGGTTAGTCTATCTACTGGCAGCCTAAAGAAGAAGTAGTGAACTTGCCTGCTCTGTGTGTGGGCGAGTGAAACTCTTCTGACAATTTCTTGACATATGCTTTGATTCCGTGGTAGTGATGGTACTGGTTGAGCTGTGTGCTTATGGTTACATTCTGTACTGAGGGATCCTTAACAGGACAAGGCTCTGTTGCTTGATGATGGCCTTATATTTAAATATTTACATATACAGCAATATACAAAATATACATATTTGTGTACATACATATATAGCTTAAAAAGAAGCAGTCCTTGCAGTTATACTGCACACTTGAATTTGAGGGAAGTCCCAAGAGTCTTCTTTTTGTTTTCCAGGGGTAGTGTATCTATCACCTTAAACTATGCACATCTCTTGTCATATTTTGATTCATTAATAACATTCCAGTTCAGTCAAGCTATTTTATTTACTAGTGAGCCTTTCAGTCCCTCCACTGACCTGTTCACTGATCTCTCCTCTAAACTTAATTTTTCAAGAATGTTTTTGTAATATGCTCGTTAAATTGAATGTGTCACCTACCAATGATCATTATCATGAAATATTAACTGTTCAAAATGTTGAATGTGAAATATGCTGGTGGCCTTTAGTTGATATTCATTGTGCATCAACATTATCACCTTTGTTTATGAGGTCAACAGAGAACTAAAATGTGCCAAAGCACAGATATTTTTTGTTTAAGAGCTGGCTGTGTTTGGTCAGCAGTCAGGCATGCTGAAGGGACAAGGAGTTTAGTCTTGCACTTGCTTATGAATTTGCTATATAATTCAGGCAATACTGACTCATTAACTTAAATGTGAACTTAAGATGAAGTGACAGTGACGATGATTAACATCATCTTCATAACAAACACTAACAAGATCATTGTGCTAGAAAGTCTGTAGTCACACCAGTTAAATGACTAAGATGGGTAGAAAGAAGTATTTCAGTGATACGCTTTTCTTAGTGAGATAAGCAGAAGATACTGCACTACATTTATTTAGTAGGCTGGCCCGACTGGATGGGGCTTTGGGCAACCTGGTCTAGTGGGAGGTGTCCCTGGCCTTAGCAGGGGGGTGTAACTGGATGATCTTTAAGGTCCCTTCCAACCTGAACCATTCTATGATTCACAGAATCACAGAATATTCATGGTTGGAAGGGACCTTTGAGATCATCGAGCCCAACCACAAAAAAAAAAACAAAAACAAAAACAAACAAAAAAATCCCAAAGGACCACACACCACACCCACTCACAAACAGACACAAACCAACAATCCCAAGCACTAGAGCATGCCCTGAAGTGCCATGTCTACACGCTTCTTAAATACCTCCAGGGATGGTGACTCCACCACCTCCCTGGGCAGGCTGTTCCAGTGCCTGACCACTCTCTCAGTAAAGTAATTCTTCCTTATATCTAATCTAAACCTCCTCTGCCGCAACTTCAGACCATTTCCTCTGCTCCTGTCATTATTTCCTTGGGAGAAGAGGCCAAGCCCCACCTCTCTGCAACCTCCTTTCAGGTACTTGTAGAGGGCAATGAGGGTCTCCCCTCAGCCTCCTCTTCTCCAAACTAAACACACCCAGTTCCCTCAGCCTCTCCTCGTATGAATTGTTCTCCAGACCCCTCACCAGCTTGGTGCCTCTCCTCTGGACACGCTCCAGGACTTCAACGTCCTTCCTGTAGTGAGGGGCCCAGAACTGAACACAGCACTTGAGACGAGGCCTCACCAATGCCCAGTACAGAGCCACGATGACTTCCCTACTCCTGCTGGCCATGCTATTCCTGATACAAGCCAGGATGCTGTTGGCCTTCTTGGCCACCTGGGCATGCTGCTGGCTCATGTTAAGCTGGCTGTCCACCAACACCCACAGGTCCTTTTCTGCTGGGCAGCTTTCCAGCCACTCTTCCCCAAGCCTGTAGCATTGCCTGGGGTTGTTGTGACCGAAATGCAGGACCCGGCACTTGGCCTTATTAAACCTCATCCCATTGGTCTTGGCCTATTGATCCAACCTGTCCAGATCCCTCTGTAGAGCCTTCCTACCCTCAGGCAGATCCACACTCCCACCTAGTTTGGTGTCATCTGCAAACTTACTGAGGGTGCACACAATCCCCTTATCTAGATCATTGATAAAGATATTAAACAAGACTGGTCCCAAAACTGAGCCCTGAGGGACACCACTGATGACCGGCCGCCAACTGGATTTCACCCCATTAATCACAACTCTCTGGGCATGGCCATCCAGCCAGTTTTTTTACTCAGTGAAGAGTACACTTGTCTATGCCATGATTCACCAACTTCTCTGGGAGAACGCTGTGGGGGACAGTGTCAAAGGCCTTACCAAAGTCCAAGAAGACAATGTCCACAGCCTCCCCTGCATCAAGAAGGCAGGTCACATGATCATAGAAAGAGATCAAGTTGGTTAAGCAGGACCTCCCTTTCATAAACCCATGCTGGCTGGCCCTGATCCCTTGGCTGTCCTGCACTTGCCGTGAGACCTCACTCAAGATGATCCTCTCCATGATCTTTCCTGGTACCGAGGTCAGGCTGACAGGCCTATAGTTTCCCGGATCCTCCTTCTGGCCCTTCTTGTAGATGGGCTTCACACTGGCCACCCTCCAGTCATCTGGTACCTCTCCTATTGACCAGGATTGTTGATAGATAATTCTATGAATGGCATTTTCAAAATGTCTTCAACTATTGCCTAACCAGGGGTTCCTACGTTTCCACAACTAAAATTTATGCAAAGCTGTAAACTGCAAATGCAGCCCAAGTGCTAAATAACTGATTTTTTTTCCTAATGGGAATCTCAGGCTAGTCATTTGCCACACCTTCACTGCAAACAGTGAATCTGTTTCTGTGACATAGTCAAACACTTTCCTGGAAATTAAGATAGATTTTGATACTGTGCAGATTCCTACTCTGGAATGTACTATGCATGGTCTCCTCCTCTCCTTTAAACAAGATGTCTTTTTACTAAAGGTAATGTATGTTTTGTTTAATGCACAATGGGGTAATTGCATGCTGTATTAGATTTATGTGACAAGGTTTTGTTAGTGCAGGGCTGCAAGACAAGGTCTTGAAATAGCCAGCTTGTGTTACAAAAATGTAAATTTGACCTCCTTACCTTGGAATACTTGAATATGGCTCTCTGTGCTCAGCTTAGCTCCTCTCCAGTTGCCTGACAGAGGGTCCAGGAATGTTCTCAGAAGTGAAAAGCCTGTTAACACTCCTGAGACTGTGGTTTATTAGCAATGATAAATCTGGGAGAGATGGGACAGCTTGACAATGAGACAGGGTGCAAGTCCGGTGGGAAAAGACAATGAGGACATCAAGTGTGAATCTTTGACGAATCTGGCCTGGCTGTGGATAGGAGCAGGGTTATGGTTCTAGCCAGCAAATCACTCTCCCCCTTGTCTTCCCTGAATTGGAAGCAAGTCCCTTCAAGCCTGTGAACCAGCACACAGACAAAGTATGAATTTGGGTGCAAGTAGAAACTGAAGCCTGAGCTTTCATGACCATATAGAAATACTAGTGTCAAGAGTATCAGGCACTAAGGATGCATCCAGTACCTTGCATGAAGTCTGTGTGGAACCTGGAACTCCAAAATCCTTCTTCAGAGCTTTACGTGAACAATTTTTTAAATCTTTCTTATCAGCTTAATATTTGTTGCTGAGATTAAAAAAAATCCTCTTAAATGTCTGAAGAAATACACTCTGGAATTCATCTTGGGTGGACTTACTATCATTTTTAATCCTCTGTGGCTCCAAACTTTATCAAATTCTTGATGTATTTATCAAATACCATGAAAAATTTCCATTGCTCAAAAGCTATCTTTTTTTCATGTTTCATGTTTGTCTTACTCTGTGTCTTGTAGAGATGTGTGTAAAGCTTCTCTGAAGAATTTGATAGCTTCAGCAGCTTGTCACTGGGGCCCAGATCTCTTCTTTAAAATGGTTCATTTTGTAAATGGCAATTCAATACATTTTATAGAAGGGAATCATTACCAACTAGAGATGGGGATAGCAGTGGATTTTTTTTTTTTGTACTGCACATACTCAATTGCTTCATGGAATTTCATTTCACAGTTTGAAACTTGACTCCTGACTGGAGTTGTATGATACTGCCAATTTTTGATTTGACTATCCAAGTGTAAAAATGGCTAACTTTGCAAGAATACAGCATATTTAATCCAGCTAAAGGGGGTCATGCTATTGTTGAGCAAGTGATTCTTGTCTATGAAAACAACCAGACTGGAAATCTGAAACAGAAAAACTTAATTTACCTACAGGTGCTCAGGTTGAATCAAAGATTATTTATTGCCTGTCTTGATCAGAATGTATGATTCTGAATGTTTATTCTTATTTAAAATTACACAAAAATGTGCAGATTGATGGTCTGTTGTACTCACCTGTTTCCTACTATCCTGGTAGCACATTTTGTAGTTAAACCCATTTTAGTGGGTGGGGAGTGGGGCCGATGCAGCTGATGTATGAATTTCTGCAGTCAATGTTGCACTAGCTTTTGCTTTGGTAGGGCAAGCACAAGGCTGAGTAGCTATTGCTTTATCTTGCTCTAATACTGCTCTTAAGCTTTTTAGATAAATATGGTGCATGGGTGGAAATGTGGTTGCAGCTGTGGTTCCATGGGTGAGAATTCAAGGCCAGGTGTGTCTGCTTGTAGGGATATGGGGCAGAGTTATAAAATTTCTATAAGAAGACCAGTTTTCCCGCAGTTGTTTTTTACTTATATGCATAATATCATACATCAACTTCTATACAAAACATTTTTATCACCAGTGGAGCTTTCTCCTAGGTTATATCTAAAGTGATAAGAGGTGTCTTGATTCAGTGTGTGGGTTGGCTCTCACACACTGGGTGAAGAACCCTTATTTAGGGACACCTGTGGCACACAAAATAAATGAAGCAATACATAACAAATAGATAGCTTTTTTTCTTAGCACAGAATAATTTGGTTTTATTGTCTCAGAACTTTGTACTACAGTAAAATGTAATGAGTACTGGGAATTTTAGAGTCTTAATGCAATTCTGTGTAGAGAGTTAGAGCTCACAGAGTTAATCTAAAACTTAAAAATACCACAATCTTTCAAAAAAAAATTTTTAATTGATTTCAGTAGGATCAGGATTGTTGTGAAATTTGACTTGTCAGTCATTCCAGGACTCTATAGATTCTCCTTGGTAGGTGACAATCTCTGAGACTTTACTTTCAATTTTAGGCTGGAACTGACTGTTCTTTATTTAGAGACTAATATATTGGAATAAGCCTGACCAGATGAGGTGTAACTTTTTTTCCAAACTTGCAGTATGTGAGGAAGCTTTACCAGCCGGTGACTGCTTGATGGGCTGCTTGGCTGTAACTGCAGTTTTAAGTTTGTTATTGCTCTTTCTGTGAGTTTGCTCCAGTTTGCTTGGTTTTTCGCGTGGGTCAGTAATCTGTGTCCCCACTACACAGTGATTCTTCTCTTACCCTGTGGCAAAAGGAGTGGTTTGGTTTCCTGCTTCCCTGATACTGATGTCCATCTCATTTGGCTTCAGCCTCAGTTTTGTGCTGATAGAGTGCTTGTCCACATCTATCTGGAATGGGTAAGGGCATGGACATGTCACAAATTAATCCACAAGATAGATCAGGCAGTATGAGGAGACAGAAACAGCATCTTATATTTATGTGCAAGAGAATGATAAATTAAATGCAGTATGCTGGTGTGTGTCTATGTAAATCTGTATACATACTGTATGTTTAGATATGACTATAAAAAGTATAACCATCGAGGAAAGCAACTTTGATCTTTCCTTGTAAGAACATATTTCTTTGCTGAAATTGGAGCGAGAGAAATTTCCTGGGAAAATGTTTGAAATATCTCACTAGTACTTTCCTGCAGGTAAGTTTGGGTTTTTTTTAATAGAAATTAAATTCCGTGTTATTATTTTAGATAGCAGAGGATCTCAAAATGAGGACTTTGTGCCCTCTTTTTACATTTCTAGGGAAGAGACAAAAAATGAATGTTATGTAACAGGGACTTGTTTAGTTTGGCTTACTTCCATTTTAAATACGGAATCACAGAATGATATGGGGTTGGAAGGGACCTCTGCAGATCATCTAGTCCAAAGCAAGTCCACTTGGAGCAGGTTGCACAGGAATGTGTCCAGGCGGGTTTTGAATGTCTCCAGAGAAGGAGACTCCAGCACCTCCCTGGGCAGCCTCTTCCAGGGCTCTGCCACCCTCAAAGTAAAGAAGTTCCTCCTGATGTTTAGGTGGAACTTCTTATATTCAAGTTTGTGTCCATTTCCTCTTGTACTATCTCTGGGCACCACTGAAAAAAGACTGGACCCATCCTCTTGACACCCTCCCTTGAAGTATTTATAAGGATTAATCAGATCCCCCCTCAGTCTTCTCTTCTCTAGACTAAAAAGACCCAAGTCCCTCAGCCTCTCCTCGTAAAGGAGCCCGGAACTGGACACAGTACTGCAGATGGGGCCTCACCAAGGCAGAGTAGGGGGGAGGGATAACCTATCTTGACCTGCTAATCATTCAGTAAGTCATTCAGGATGACTTATTTTTAAGGTCTGTAGAAATGTCTCTGCTTTTCAGCCATGTCAACCAATGGTATATGGCCTCTCTACAGAGAAACCTGTTGGAATTGCCTGTGTTAGGCTGAATTACTTAGGGGAGGAGTTTGTAATAGTCGCCAAGTGTGATGGCATGGTTGATGTTCAGAGCTGCTGCAGTTTGTGTATTCCCAGTGTTCACTCAGCCTGAGAAGCTGTTGCAGTGCCAGCAGAAAGCCTTGACACTTGTGACCATTGGCTGGAGCAGAGAATATAAATGAGTTTTAGGAGAGGCAAAGGGGGAGGCGAGGAATGAGTGAGGTGAATGTTAAAAATTTAAATAATAGGTGTCAGCTAACTCAGTTGGACTGGAACAAGTTAGTAGATGCTGACACAAAAGGGACGCTAGAAAGTAGGTGATCATAATGAGAAAATGAGGGAGGTAAGCTCTCCAGCTGCTACACCAGCAGCCAGGAAAAAATTCACACTGAAGGACCTCTGAAGGTCACTAATCCATCAAGAGCTAACTAGCTTATAAATGGTGCTAACATTTCTATTGTATGTGCAAATGTTGAAAATGTCAATTACTACAATGAGCAGTGCAATTTACTTGTGCAAACTGATAAAACACAATAGGGAATATCCAGTTAATATAATGATTTCATTCAGCCATCTAATGAAAAGAAATTTTTCCGCTCAAGATTAGGAGTTGGATTAGATGCTTTCTTATACAGCGACAAAACAATAATACTAAGTGCTATAAAAAAGGCTTTCTTAGGTGAAATGTAATTTGAATTGTAGTAGTTGCAGGTTTCCTTTAAATATTTTAGTACCTAATAAATATTCCAACAACAATGTAGATGAATTTTAACAGAGTGTCTTGCTGGTACTCCTCATGCTAATTTACAAGATTTATGGCAATTACCATTCCTGAAAGCTAAAAAATAGTGAGTTATTTCATGAACACATAAAACAAGGCCTTTGAAAAGATTTAACAGCACTCTTAAAATGAAATATTTGGCTCAGATATAATTTGAGCTGGATACAAAATTAAAGTGCACTGTCATTCCTGACATTCATAAAAATAAATTATTGTGTATTGTTTCCTTCTCTTTATTTCTGAATACAGATCAGTTTGAAAGAAACTAGATACTTGCATTCTCTTGTTTCTGAGAGTGTTGGAAGGTTGCTGTGCACACTTCCAAACAAGCAATTAACCCTGGAACCAAAGAAGCCTGTCTCATATGTATGGTAAAATACAAAGATTAGTCTGTTAAGTAACTGGGACTTTTAAAAAGAAAAATGTTCATATATCTGATTCAATTTTTAATGATATTTCCATATGTTCCTGAGGACATATAGGGATTTTTTCTTTTAAAGGGAAGGCAGAGAGAGAGAACACAAGAGTGTGTTCACAGTATTCCAGTTCAGAGGTGAAAACTTGGTTGTAGTGAAATCAGTGAGAAAAAATTGTATTGATTAGTGGGGGAGGATTTACTTATCACTGACAGTTGTCTAGAATTTCCCGTTGAGTGTTTAAAGGAAAGAATTTGTGTGTGCCCTTCTGTCCCACTGATGTTTATTCTCGTGTTTTCATGTACATACATATATATATGTACATAATATGGTACTTGGTAAATATTACTTTGTTTTTTAACCGTTTAGGGATCCTATACCAGTCACTGTAAGACTTCTATTCATAATATTTTTTTTATAATTAGCAGGAAGAAAAGCACTGTAAGACTGTTTTGTAATTTTCTATCTAGTCTGACAGTTATTCTGTAGTAGAAAAACAATCGTTTTCTCAAATTGATGTGCTTTTACATAATCTTCACCAAAAGGGTTGTCAAGCATTGGAGCAGGCTCCCCAGGGAAGTGGTGGAGTCACCAACCCTGGAGGTATTTAAATGACATGTAGATGTGGTGCTGAGGGACATGGTTTAGTGGTGGGCTTGACAGTGCTAGGTTAACAGTTGGACTTGGTGATCTTAAAAGTCCCTTCCAATCCAGACGATTCTATGATTCTATAATGCTGTATATAAATGGCATAATGCCATATATAAACTGTTTGGAGTGCAATGGGGGAAAAGCTTTCTTGATAGTAGTTTATAAGCTGGCAGTTTATAATTAAATGAATTTGTATCTTTAGAAGATACAGAAGAGCTGTGTCAAGTACTCTCAGAATAAATGTATACGAGTTAAATCCTTAACCAATGCCATAGTCTTTGCTGAAGTTAGGTAGTTCAAAAAGCAGCCTCCAGCACATCATGTGATTTCCTCACACACCCCCAAAATGTTCTTTGATCATTTTATGCTCAAGTAAAGAATGAAAAGTAAAAAAAGTATTAAACTAGTTCACCTTGATTCACAGGAAGAAACAAGTTAAAGATGACAGTGTGGATTAAGCCAACCAGGTATACATGATAAAGCACGTTATAGGTAGGTGTAATTACGAAAGTGTAAGCATGAAAGTGATAAAATTTCTCTTAGCCTCTGACTGTAGCCATGGGAATAATTTAGATGTATACTTTAGCCACTCTTTTCCTCAGATGTTCAAAAGGATGTTCAAAGGATGTGCTGCAAAGCAACTGTTCCACACCATGTTAGAAAATGAACAGGTGTTTTTGTTACAGATAATGTCTTTTTAATTGGAATATACTGATAAATGTGTAAAAATTCTCTCATATATCCCCAAGTAAAGATTCTGAACTTTATGCTATCCTTCAGAATTACACTTTTACAACTAGGTGATAGTACACATCCACTGAAATGTAACTCATAATAACATGGTAGCAATTGGACACTTCTTCAATATCACTTGAAAGTTAAGATTACTTTTTCTAAGAAAGAATGGCATTTGGGAGACTATTTTAATTTGTCTTCTTCGGCTGCTTGGCTTCCAAACAGTCTTGCTTGTAAGCTGTTTTGAATGTTGCCTCATGAGCATGTGCCACAACAATCACAAGCAGCTCTGAAATTTGTGCTGCAAGTGCCATACTGGAATTTTGAAGTGGCTTTTGTACAATGTATTTACAATGCTCTTTTCCTTCTCTACCTATAAATGTGCCACTGTTGTGTCTAAAACTTTTCTTGCAGTTGTTTGCAAATGATACAGAATCAGCACCCCAAAAGAACATTTACATTGCAGGATGAAATAGACAATCTTATTATTAACTTTTCAAATAGTAGGGAAGCACCTGCATGGCAGGCTGGCTATGAGCAATGTTCATCACTGCTTCTTGTCTGAACGTGAGTGCCTTCAGCTCATGCTTGACTGACACATCAACTACAAAATCATATCAACAGCTTAGTTCAATTACACCAATTGCCTGGTATTCACTTGCTTCAGCCACTGGCAGGAGCCTTCCTTTTGAAACTGTCATGACTAGTCTTGTGATCAGAGGGTCATTTCATCCATGGTGTGCTGAAAGAGCCAGCAGCTTCAGGGTAGGAAGCGGCATTCTTGCTCTTCTGGGGTGATGAGATTATGCTGTTTATCACATATCTAGAATCACAGATGTGCAGGAGAGGGGAAATATGGGTGTGTAGTAGTTTAGTTTGGAAAAAACTTTCTGAAAAGACTCACCAAGTGTTGCTTTCTGCTATGATGTCATGAGTTTTGCTCAGGTAATATGCAATCAGCTGCAATATTTAAGGTTGTATTCAGCCTATATCTGTAAGTTCGAGTACATCTGCATCTTTAACATGGTTGTCAAAATAAGCAGGGCCAGCCTGAGAGTCTGCCTAGTTGTGGAAGGTCATTCTTTCTCAAAACTTTTAGTACCGGGAGCCTCAGTAAGTGTGAACACTGTTTCATGTACAAAGCAAGATGTGCCTCAGTCAGCATGAGATGCATTTTGCCATCTGGATGGACATCAGTTGTTATTTTCTTTAATCACTCTGAACATGCAGAGAAAGGAGCACTGTAAATAAAGTTGAGTTTAATTTTGTATTTTGGTATAGATTTATTCACATTATGTGTGAGTTACACAGAATAATCTAAATCGTTTCTTCCTCAACTACTGAATTATTTTTAGAAGTCTTGAAGTAAATCTGATAGGTGATTGATAGCTTGTAAGTATTGCTGAAAATGGGTGTTTTAAAAATTTGTCACTGTGAACAGTGGGTGAGATAAAGAAAAAAAAGTATGTTTTTAAAATCAGCTTGAAATAATGTGAGACTTTCCCCGGTGCTAAACTGGTATGAATGTATATATCCTCAATAGAAGAGAGATGTGGATGTGCTGGAGAGAGTCAAACATAGGGCCATGATGACAGCGATAAAGGGACTGGAGCACCTGTCCCATGAGGAAAGGCTGAGAGAACTGGGGTTGCTTAGCCTGGAGATGAGAAGGCTCTGGAGGAAACTCATCAATGCGTACCTGAAGGGAGGGTGCCACGCTTTTTTCACTGGTGCCCAGTGACAGGACAGAAAAAATCATGTGAATTTAATTAATTTTAAAAGTATTTCACAGCATTACTATAAAAGTATGAATGTGTGTTACTTAGATACCTTTGTTGCATGTCTTGCAACATGCTTGTCTGCATGCTTGTACTTCTCCAGTTTCATTTGGGATCAGAATACCATGGGTTTATGACTGTAATGTTTTTGACCTTGAATTAACAGTTGCTCTCAGTGTTAGTTGACAATTAATCAAGGTTTAAAAACAGATAGGAGTTTCTGTAAGACTAGGAAATGGATCAGATTGGCTAAGTGAGAAAAGTACAGAAGTAGACGTGTTGGGGAAAAATTCATGGTTCTGAATGTTGCCTAACCAGGTGCAAAATAATTCAAACTTTGAAGAAATTACTTCTTGGTCATTTGAACCTATTTTAATTATGTTGTGCATCCCAGCTTTTGTATCAGGAGGGAGAGGGAGGCAAAGAACTGTCAGGGTGTGAAAGCTAATGCAGATAAAATTCTTATAATGGAGAGGAAATTAATGTTAAGGCAACAGAGAAGATATTATCACGAACTGTCCTTAAATGCCCAAATCCTTCTTTGCAGCTTGACTTATTTTAATGCTTGTTTTGCATTTACATTTCACAGTTCTCAACAAAATTAAGTGTGACTGAATAGATACTTCCAGCCTGTTTTACTTACCCAGAGGAAATTCAATTAACAACAAGGACAGAGGAAAAAGATAACAAATAATTATTAGCCTTCTTGTTACCTTTTTTTCATATAGTTTTAGCTTCAGCAAAACCAGATTTCAAAGAAAGATGTTGGACATTTAAGGAGCTTGTAAATAACATCTCCAGCTGGTTTTACTGATTTTGTGTTAAACAAATTGTGCTTTGCAATTTTATTACTGTAATGGGTCCTTTTTGCTAATTTATTGGAATGATGTTCCATTTTTGTTTTATACATTTTTAAAGCTGTTATTTATGGTTTAAATACTTTCAATATCAGGGCTATATTCAAGTCTTTATTTTCATAGACTAGCTTTGGTGACTTAGCATAACATTCCACTGTTTTTTTTGCTTCTGGAAATGAAATTTGAATTACTTAAAAAATAAACAAAAGGATAAAAAATGAGGTCAGGCACAGCGTGAAAAAGGAGGAAGCTTCTCTTGAAGAAGGCAAGATGCAGAAAAATGAGAAAATAACAGAAGCAAGATTCCTTGGGCTAAGGGGAAGACATCGAAACCATTTGTACATAAGTGTAATTGCCCCATGACACAAATAATCTGGTTTTAATGATGTGACAAAAGTTACTGGCATGAGGAAATATTCCCATGTTTAAACATATCCTTTTGGATGTTTCCTTTCTCAAGGCTGTATGCTACTGACGTTCTTGTATGTGGCATTAAGTATGAAATTGTTTGCTGTCATAAACACCTTAAAATTATGCTTGTGCTTATACTGGACTAAAGTCATGGGAGATCCATGTGGTCTTTAAGGATTTCACTGGTTTATTTACAGAAGTAAAGATGGCAACCACATCCTTGTCAGCCTGCAGCCTGGGAAGCAAGATGACTACCGTGTTGATTACAGGGGCTGTGGTGTGAGTCTCAAATGCTGTAGGTCAGTGCACTGACAGTTGAGCAGCCTGCGTTACAGCAGCTGGGACTCGTGCTTAACAGTCTTTATGCTGCCTTTTAAACTCACCTACAGTATTTCTTATATAGCTGTTGCTGTTTTCTCCAGAAATGGCTACAAAGGATAAATGGACAAAGTGTTCGCTGTGATTAATAAATGAGTCTGTATTGTATACACTATAGGACAAGGGAGGGATTAAATAACGCATGTCAGGCAGGAATAAAGGGAGAGCAGCCAAAGTTTGCAATTCTGGTCCTACTGAAAATAGTGACTGCTTGTAGCTGTAGCTACTAGTGCTTTCTGAAACTTGCCCATATGACAGACGCTGACCTGTTTATATCTGTCCTTTCTCCCTTTCCCCCAAACCCCGTTTTCTATAGGAAGAGAGTCTGAGAGTGTGGACTGGGAATGAGATCTGGAAAACTCTTGTACAGTCTGCCAGGTCTTCAGTCCGAATGAGCCTCTTGGAGGGTATCTGCTCCCTAAAAGCAAAGTTTACTTGCATTTGCAGAATATTGATAGTTTATTTTCAAGAGATACGTTTTGTTGGTAGACATAATATGTTATTCCCATAGGCATACAACTTTTTTCTTTCTTAAGCCTTTACGGTTTAGAATTTATGCCACATAAAGTCTAGAAATATCTCATATTGTGTAGGACCTTGATCTAGAGACAATTCCTTTGAATTCCAATATAAATTGCAGATTGTCTGAATGGTGTATTCTTTGTCTTTATTTTATCAGAAAGTTCCAGTGGGCAAGCATAATGTGATCGTATTGGTATACTGCTATCTGCCAGAGAAATTAAGAATATTAAACTAACCTTGAAATGTTTTTCTTATATTATAGAGGGTTAAGCTTTGGGGTGTAGTCCTTGTTTCAGTATCAGGGGGATGGGCAGTTAGTAAGATTTTTCATCAGTTTAATTTCTGGTCCTTTTAAAGGTTTGTTTTTGATGCATGCTTGTTTACCTAGATGCCCGAGGAAGTGATACTGATACTAAATAGCTTGCAGTTTGTTGGAAATGAGTTTCTCTAGTGTGGCTGGTAGCATCTGCTTGAGCAACATTACTTAGGTAAGATTAGCTATGTGCATGACATCTGCATTATATTTTGTTTCATGATATGAGCAGGTTGGCTTTTTGATTTTATTTAGTGTTTTATTGAGTGAGACATGGCAAGGAATGGTTATTTCGTTAGCTGCACAGGCAGAAAAGGAGGGAGGAAGGAAAAGCAATGGATTTAGAAACCATTCTAAATATTTTATCCCTCCCCCCCAAAGGAGGGATATAATGCATGCCATTTTATGTAGCCTAAATGTGTTTGCTGGGAAATAAATGAATGTTGTTTTACAGAGAGCACTTGCTAGGCATAAATGTAAGTCATGCACTGAGTCATAAAAACTTGTCACTGTTATGGCAGTGATTCTCAAAGAAGGGGAATATCACAAGTAGGACAATTGCAATTACATGGAGAGATTACTCTCCCGCCCCCAGCTTTAGTCTCTTTTCAAATATGTGTTCTGCCTGAAACAATGACAGTTCATCCTTGTCCTAAATGCAATAATCCAGTTTCCTTCTCCTTCACTCATATGCACAGAACACCTACATCTATACAGATTCATTTCCCTGTAGTGTTCTTTCTCCTTCCTTTCTGCTGAAGATAAGACTTACCTAGGACCAAGACCTGGGATTGATTCTACTCTATGCTGCTGTGCTATTGAGGGTGATCTTCAGGGAGCAGTGGATGAAGCAAGGTGAACATGACAAATTTCTGGTTTTCAGGGATGCCAGCTTTTCGAGTTTGGAGAGTCCCACAGATAAGACCACAACTAAAACAATGTGGAGCTCCATATATAGTTGGTGGAAAGAGACAGAGAGCGTGATTTGGAGTGTTTAAGCAAGGAACTAACATTTTCACTTACTATATAGAATTATATTCCTAAAAACCCCAATCAATCATCAAATGTAAGTCATCTGAATACTTTTCAGTTCTTTCAGTACTGCTTGCCATAGTTTGACTAGTATTGTTCCTAGACATCCCAACTCAGAGCCTCACAAAGACCAAACATGAGAGAAAAATAAAAGCTGGGGAGTATTAAAAAAACCAAAACAAAAAAACTTAAAATTGGACTGGCCTCATCCCTTTGCAGTGATTTTTTTTTTTTTTTTAGAACCTTTTATTCATAATCCTGTGTTTTGTCACTCGTGGAATTAAGATCTGACAAGAGATTGTGCAGGGCGCCATCTAGTTGCAGGGCTCCAATCATTACGAGTGTAGGAAGATTTTAAGAACAAGTTAAGTAAGTTTGTATGAGAGTGCATATAATTTTCCCTGCTTTTAGTGCCTTGCTCTTGGTGCTCTAAGGTGACTTAGGTGACCTCTGGAACTCCTTCCATCTGTCTCCCACAATTCTGTGGTTTATGGTATAGTGACTCATTTTTTTGTCCCTTCTGACTGGATGTAAAGCTCCCGATCCTTTTCAGTTTGCTGTGATTACTACAGCAAATATGACCTTACCTCCAGCGTAGTGGTAGAGCTGACCATTGGGTGCCAGGTTTTGCAGAGCACAGTATTTAATTGAGGGAAAAGCCGGTGGAAGAAAAGTATAAAAGATTTAAACACAACTAACTTACTGGAAATTACCCACTGGCTACTTGCGATCTTCAGTAGTAAAGACAAATTTTTATCAATTTTTGGTTCTTTAGCTGAGCATTTTCAACTGTTCTTGAGTGAGCTTCAGCCAAGTCATTGTGTCTACAAGGTACTAAGCAGAGCTGTGTGAAGATACTAATTTGGTCTAAGAATCATCTGAGTTGCCTGGTGTAGTGCTTGAGATCATAAGTCTTCCACTCATTTGCAGTTAGCTTTTTTATTTCTGTATGGTGACAGATTTATACAGGATTGTGCCGTTCAACTCTGGATCTTAAGATGCCTTCATATTTTTGGGTTTCAGGCTTATTGATTCTAAACAACAATATATATCATTTTACAGTTGTGCGAAAGGAAGCTTCCATATTTAATGTGCTCTGTGATGTAAGTCATCTTGTGGTGTTTCCAGGCTGCCAAAAACTATGACGATTCCTTATGTTTAGGCAACAGATCTATTTCAAAAGACCACACATCAGACACACTCATATTTAAAGGTCCATGCTTCCAACAGCTCATATTTGTCCCCGTAATGTAAATGGCTTTCGATCATAAAAGTTTTTTAATGCAAACATAAGTTAACATTGAGAATGAAATCAATGTATTTTTTGGAAGACATAACCCAAAGTTTAATTCCATTTTTAAGAAAAGGATAAAAATTGTTCTGGAACTTCTTACCTGTTCACAGTGAGAACAGATAAATATTTTTCTGGTTTAAGCAGATCAACATATGAAAATCTGATAGAATTTTGTTTCTAAATGAGCAATTTTTGTCTTGTTTTTCTCTATAATAAACCTTCTGCAACACACTGGACTGTTTTTTAAAAAAAAGAATATTATTAGTCACCATGGAGCCAAATTACCAGTTTGGAATAATTGCCAATTACTCTTTCTATAAGGAAACTAGACCCAAATGATTAGAAAATACTATCACCATAATTTTGAGAAGTGTTTCTAATTCCTAAACTCTGTATATAGCACAATCAGTCCATTTTCAGAGGAGATGACCTTGTACTACTGGAAAAACAGATTTGCATCTAAAAGATTACATTACAGGAGTAAAATTGTAACGAGAATGGGTCTCTACAGTTTGTATTGAAGGTTGTCTTGAGGGTTTTTGAGATTTGTAATTGACTATTAACAGCAGACCATTGCAATGGTCTCTCTGCCAAAATGAACATCTGCTGACGTGTGAGTTGCATGAAAACCAGCTCTGTGAGACTCTCTCTATACGAGACCTCTAGTTTCATTGCAGTTTTAATGTACAGTGGATTCAATCCTTGCGTCTGTTACTTACACTGTCCCTTTCAAAAGCATCCCTTTTGGTGTCATCCTGTGTCACTTTCAAGTCAGGGTGGTTCTGATCTATGTGGTAATATGGAAAATCACTGCCCATAATTAAGACTGGATGCAAGATAGACCCTGAAGATGAAGGGGGGCACTTACAGACTTACGTAGTTGTACGAATATATCTATATTGGTAACAGCTTCTGGCAGAGGTGCAGGGCTTTGTAGCTATGAATTTGGAGCTCTAAGCTTGGTATTACAACAGATTTACATGTTTTGCTGCTGCCTCAGAAATATTTCAGGACAGGAGAAAGGTGGAATTGAGTTCGAAGACTGCTATTTTGCACTGATATAAGTAAAAAATGTGATTTATGTTTGACTTTGTATTGTGCTGGGAGGAGTGCCAGACTACAGTATCAGGCAGCCATAAGCATCTCTTTTAAACCCATCCTTTGGTCTCCCCTAATATTGTTTTTTTTCTCAATGAGGAAGGGAATGAAGTCTCTGAGGAGCTAAATTTTCACCGTTGACTTTCTTTCCCTCTCCCCATGGGCAAACCTTGGCTAGCTGATCCATTCATGAAATGGTGTCTTTGTTCTATGTGTGTGGCAGGAAGAATTTCCTGATGCAATTGTTAACAAGTTTTCACATTTCATATAGTTTCCTTCCAGAACAAAAATCTTGCTCTTAACTTTAATCTTTTCCTGTCTTCACATTTCCTGTTTTTG
Source organism: Tringa tobata (assembly GCA_033628505.1). Taxonomy (NCBI): domain Eukaryota; kingdom Metazoa; phylum Chordata; class Aves; order Charadriiformes; family Scolopacidae; genus Tringa; species Tringa tobata. The sequence continues at coordinate 597,831 of JAHREE010000152.1, forward strand.
AGGATGCAGAAGTGTGTATCTGCTTTTTTCTTTTTTTTTTTGCTTAAAGGAAGGATTGTCAGTTCTTTCTGTATTAGCAAAGCTGGTTCTGGTGTTGCCAGCAGGAAACAGGAAGGTGAATTGAAACGTACCTGTTGAGTTTGGGTGATCATTATGAGTTGATTTTCTAGCTAAAGTTTCACAGTGATATTTTGTGTTAAAAGATTTTTCTTCACCTGCATGATACGGTCATAATTTTACAGGCAGCATTTAAGAGCTGCTGTTAACCTGTGCTTCCTCTGTCCAGTTTGCTGAAAGCATATAGGGTCAAAAGTTGCATTGCAGGATTGTTGTGACATTTAAAAAAACATTAATACTCCCTAGTCTCTCACAAGAACTTCCCTCTTACCTTTTAAGTGCTTCCACCCTTGCTGTTAGTGCTGTAGATATCTGTAGTTCGCTGTGTAGTGCTTTCAAAATCCAGTATCACTGGTCAATTGGTGGCTACCTTAAAAAGTGGCATTTCTAATGCTCCTTCTGGCTCTTCATAAACACATTGCAGAGACACCTGATACAGCCACCCTAGTCTCAAGGAGTAACATAAACAGGAACTACAGTGTCTTTGTTGTAATACTGATTTTGTAAGGAGAATATAATCAAGAGGGAAAATACAAAGAAAGATTAAATAAAAAGGATTTTTTTTTCATAAAGCGTGTGCTTATACATATCCTCAGCTCCAATCAAGATGAAAAATTGCCATTCCCAGTCACAGGTATGTAGTTATGTTAATATGGCAATGCATCATGTATTTGTGTGCACTTGTAATATGGGAAGAAACTTTCTTTTCATTTCAGGACTAGAAAAACATTGAGCACAGAGTGAATGAGATTTTAGATGGTAATATTTATCTATATACTGAATGATCAAGACAAGCTAAAAAGATTTTTATGAGATAAAGGATGAGAATAGGCTTTCAAAAAAAAAGCACCTAATTCTTTTTTCCTGCTAATTTTCAACTATATCTAGATGTGTCTGATAATCATCTTAGGCATACATTTGAACTATTCATGCACCTAACCACTTTGAAAATCTGGTCTAAAACCAAAATCAAATAGGTTTGTTAAAAACACAAGAGTTTTGAAATTCTGCTTAAAAGTGACAAAATGTTTACTACTAAGACAATTTGCTAACAGTGAAAACTTTTGATAGGTCCTTGCCTTCCCTTTCCCCGCTAATTTTAGCAAGACTGGCTTTAGGAGCAAGTGAAGAAGACATTGGCGTGACGTTCCAGTCTGAGAGGGGTGCCATGCTCATGACAACAGATGAGGGTGAGAAGAATCTGGTGGAAAGTAGCAGTTGTTTTTTTCTGGTCCAGGAGGCAGCTTCCACAACAGGCTAATGATGCACAGAGAATGGAGACCCAGCATCCTCCCGGTTAGCCCTGGCCTTGCTGCTTGTCTTTTCCCTCCTGCTTTCCACCAAGCTTCTCCTGTGCTCTTCAGGAGGAAAACTCTGCAGCTACTAGGCAATCTCCAGGAGAGGAGAGCTGGAAAGTCATGGTGGAGATTGTCTGTGTCAACCCATATAGAAGAAGTGACAGAGCAAATATGGAGGCAAATGCAAGGTGCAGTCAGATACACTGGCAATAATGCTATGCATTATTATGCTTATAAATACTTAAAGGGAGGGTGTCAAGAGGATGGGTCTGGTCTTTTTTCAGTGGTGCCCAGGGATAGGACACAAGGAAATGGGCACAAACTTGAATATAAGAAGTTCCACCTAAACATCAGGAGGAACTTCTTTACTTTGAGGGTGGCAGAGCCCTGGAAGAGGCTGCCCAGGGAGGTGCTGGAGTCTCCTTCTCTGGAGACATTCAAAACACAAGTTCCTGTGCAACCTGCTCTGGGTGGAACTGGTTTTGGCAGGGTGATTGGACTAGGTGATCTGCAGAGGTGCCTTCCAACCCCATGTGATTCTGTGAGTCTGTGAGAGGGATGTTTCCTCAGTTGCAGCAGTGAGAGAACCAGACTGCTGTAAAATTTTATTTATGGCCTGAATAATGAGAGGAAATAAATTTTCTAGTACAAGGGCTGTGGAGTGGATTGGATTTCTGCAGGGGAGTCACTACAGATTGTGACCTAGGCTTGTGTTGGCTCCCTAAATGACATCTCCTTTTGCTGGTGTTGAAGACAGAAGAAAGAGGTGCTGGGTTATCCATTGGTCTGACCCTGTCGGTAATTTCCTGTGGTCTCATGTAGCCTTGTGTATTGCCAAGTAAATATGAGCAATGTCTTCTCTGCAGTTAGTTTCAGTGAAAAAGAGGAAACTGAACTACACATAAGATATTCTTTGAAATCCAAACTAGATCAGCTTTATTGATCTAGGTTGAACATGGTGATTCAGAATACAATTTACTTAACCCTCTTTCACATTCTCAGTGAGTGACTTGAAGTAGTTCTGACTTTATTGCTGGTTTCTAAAATGTTATTAGAGACAAAATAAAGGAAAAAAAGCTTTTCTCATGTGTTCTTTTTTTTGAAAAAAAAGAATTACAGAATTCTGAAGCTTCAGACTTATGTATGGGTTCTGGGTTGTAAAGTTGTTTGGAAAGTTTTCCTGGAAATGTGTTTATTGAGTATTTTGACTGATAGGTATAGTGTGATGGACCACAAAGACAAAAGAGGTACAGGCACTATTATTTAAATTTTGTTTTGCCTTTTCACTGTAGGTTTTTATTGTTTGTTTTTTTTTGTTTCTTGTTTCTTTTTACAAGGCTGTTTGTATCATGCAAAAGTCCATCCAAACTTTTCAGCCTACAAGTAACCAAAAATATATAAAAGGCTTGGTTTAAGGTGTAGAGAGGTATGTGCAGGGGAGTGCAACTATATATAATGACATTTTACGATTTAGAATCATAAATGTGGATCCATGGGTTAGATGTGCTTTATTTTCTGAAGCTGTTACTTTCTTCTGTCATAGAAATTGAAAATGGATATTTAGTTAAACCATTAAAGAATAAGATTTCTTTTTTACCATCTTCTGTCAATGCTATGTTGGCTCTCTTGGAATCATCTCCTACTTGATCTTTTTCCTTGTCCTACCGATATTTCACTTATAAAAAATGGTGGGAGTGAGAGTAGAGAGAGAAATGTGTTTAGTGAGTAGTCAGAACTGTGGAACAAGTCATTGGAAAGAAGAGGGGGAGAAAGGGAGGTAAATGAACTAGACAGAGATGCAATTTTAAAATCTATTAAATACAGATGCAGCTGTGATGAAACCAAAAGAAAAAGTATTTCTTTCACACGGGGGTTATCTTAGCATTAATTAACTACTTGCTTGTTGCCTAATATTCCTGACAGATGGAAAAAATGTGCCTGCAGTGCATCTTAATGAAGTAAGCATATAAAAGAAAGCTGCCAAACAGATGCCATACTGAAAAAAGAGAGGCACGCAGGACTAAGAGGGTAAAAGGTTCACAGTCTACTTGCGTTTTCATTGTTTGCACCAGACTGTAACTGAACTTTTTGTGCATCTGACTGCAAGTGGAAAAGGTCGAGGAATGGTCACCAGTTCCCTTCACTGGCATTCACACTCAAACTGCCTCAGTAAGCTACAACAACCCATTTTTGATCCTAAATACTACAAATAATACAGTATCTGCAATTCTTCAGCCAGCTCATACACCTGTGCGCTGTTTCCCTTAGGGTCTGAATGAGTTTTTGGCTTGAGAGCACCGTGCCACGTGCATACGTAAGGTCAGTCCGCTTGGGTTTGCTGTGTTCATAGCACTGCAGAAAAGCTAAAAGCCTTTCCAGAGCTGGGAGGTTCCTGAGGGGCTTCCTGTAGCTTCCAGGGGTAGCTGCATCCTACAGGACTTGACTATGAGCGCATGCAGCTGAGTCTGAGGTGGCTTGGTAGATCTTTTCTGAGCGATTATTTTACTATATTCGTGAGGTAACTGAGCTCTTAATCTGCTCTAAGGAAATTAGTAACATTTGCAGTTAGCACAATACAGAATGCCTCTGTACTGCTTCTAGAGCCAAGCCAACTTTTTAAGATAAGTTGTTGAAGAAAACTCTGCTGTAGAATGAAGACAGCTGGGCAGCTTTAATATTGCTGGACCTTTGTCTACAAATCAGAGAAGCTATCCAAGACTAGTGAAAATCTGATTGCATTTTTTTGGAAGGAGAATGTAAGAACTCTCATAAAGTTTGCAAGTAGAGGTTATAACTTCCTATAATCTGCTGTGATGAGCTGATTTGAAGTCTTTATTCTCCCCTATGCAACTTCAAGCATGTGAAGATGAATATTGTGCTTTCTAAAGCCTGGTGCAATTAAATGTTCTCTTTCTGTAATTCGTGCACCTCTGAAATAGGATCAGATATAACTAGAGACTATTGACTTTTGTGCCAAGCATGATGATGTGTCTATCTGGATAGCTTACTGCAGAAGGAGATGTTGCAGAATTAGATCTGCATGAGAGGAAGTATTTTGTTGGATTTTGTGTTCTGCTGGCTCTTGGAGATAAAGCTGCTGTGCAATTTTATTTTTACTTTAATGATTTGTTTCAAGGTCGCTCAGAAACGTAGGCAGAAGTCCCTTCTTACCATGACATGCTTCCAGATAATAGCTGAATTCTGTCCATCTCTGAAAGATGAAAGACAAAAAAAGGACAAAATTAATACAATTTCTTCCTTCTTTTTTTTTTATTTTATTTTATTTAGGGCAATTGAAGCTCAGAGAGGTAAAATGGCTTTTCTTTCTTTGGGAAACATGAAAGCCTTTATCTAGTGTTTATGCTCATGCTGCCTTGTGTTGAATGATTGGCTCTGGTTTCAATTCTTAAGTGATGTTAATAACAAAAACAAGTACTGAATTAAAAGTCTCCTGACATCTGGACCTCTAATCGGACTGGTTGGATTTTCAGTGCTGCCTTTTCATCCCTGTGTACCTGGAAACTCTCAAATCTCAGGTGTGAGATTTTGCTTGCTTGCTTTTGACCTCAAGAAAAAATTCCCAGTGTTAGTATTATTGCTTACTAGATGGGGAATATCATGAAAGATGTACTGGCTGTTTAAAAAATATTTTATATATGTAAGATTTTATCTTTATTAACCAGTTGTTACAAGTTTATTGAAGTCTTGCTTTTAAGGTGTGTGATTCTCTAGCAGCCCTATTGCGTTTGAAGTGAATGAAAATGATACATGATTTGTTTTCTTTGTGATGCAGTCTTTCCTGATAAAAGGAGCATGTTTTTTAATCCACATGTGAATAAGAGGAAGTGTGAACTCTGTAAAGAACTATATGTTGTCTTCATAGTGTACATGCATCTAAACCATGTGTCAAATCAAACATTACAGCAAAATATTTATTTTTTGGTATATGAATGAAATGCAGCATCAAATATTTTTGTTTTGAGAAAAATGTTTCTAAAGTAAAAATAAATATTGTCTTTGCCAGTATTTTTGTGGGAAATCATCAGGCAAAGTTCTCTAAACAAAGTATATGAAATCGGTGTCTGCCTGACTGAAGAGGGCAGTGGTGCCTAATGTGACAGAATCTCTTCATTTTCAACCAAGCACATTATATTTCTCACTAGATTTCCTTTGATGGATAACCTGAAAGTCTTATATTACTCTTTTAGAAATGCTTTATGCAATTACACTTTAGAAAATGGTACTTCTGTACATTAACTTGTAGGAAATATCAGAGTTTGAACCACTGATGCATCAGTGTTCCTGAGATTGACTGCAAAGTCTGCCTCAGGTGAACAGAAATAACTCTTTGAAACCTTGCTGATTTTTTTTCTTGTTCTATATCAGTTTTAGACTTCTGATTTTGTTTCTTTAGAACTTTTCTCAAATTTTCAAACTGCTTTCTGTAGATCATTAGTCATTTGGGAGTAAGTGAAATCAATTTAAGTAATTTTAGGTACGCAATATGCAAGCTAATGATTTTGTTCCTTTATATTTCTTGAATATCCAAACATAATTGTCTTATCTTGTTCCCTTAATGTCTTTCAAAGGAGACGCTTAAAAAATGTAGGCTTTCAGAATCATGAGGCAATTCTGAAAATCATAACCAGAAAGAATGGAATATGGAAGGAAACTTTTTTTCTTCCTAGAAGGCTGCTTAAAATGAGCAACTCACCTATTATTCGAAAAAAATATGTATGAATCAGTAAGAGCAAGGAAAAAAAATTTCTCCTAGGATTATTCTCTTGCCAACATCTTGCTACTTACCACCTTTATGTATCAGACAATTTGCTAGAACCCTTGAGATATTCATTACATTAATTAAAATGTTTTTATTTGGGTTTTTGTAGAAGTCTTTCAATGCATTTGCTTATTTGACCCAAGTGATGCATTTTAACTGTAGTTCTAATGAGGCAATGGCATAAAATTCTAATTCAATTTGGAAAAGGTTTTTGTCATATGAGCCAAGTTGGCAACTTGTTTGAAGTTCCTATAATTAAAGCATATATCTTAGCTGAAATTCTGTTTAGCCAGTTGATTATATTTTCAAAGAGCTAGCCAAATTGGCAGAAAAACCTCCACAAAGAGATCAGGCTAAAACCGTTGATGTCTCCATGAAACATATCTAATTAGCTGACCTCATAATGAACTAAGGTTGATAAGTGCATGGATTTTGACAGAGTTACTGGTCTTTGACTTTTAATTTTACCTTGCGTTGTTTTATTTTTTCCTGGTGTAAGTGAAATAACCTAAGCTGAGAGAATGAAGTACTGCCTTTTATTGCATGCTGTTCCTCTTTTAGGTTTGCCTGATGATGGCAGGAGAGATTAAACTTAGTTTGTTCTTATGGAAGGTGAAAACAGAGATGTTTCCTATAGCTGGCATATGGTATTTTTTTATCTGAAGCTCTGAAGTTTGTGAAAGGTAATTTCCTAACCTTTCTGCAGTTTTCTTGGGGGGTGTGAGGTGTGGTTAAATTCCCTTTTTTTTGACAGATGTTTTTCTGTGCAGCAAAAGGAACTGAAAATGGACTTTTAAAATACATGCTTTTTTTTTTTTTGGGGGGGGGTGGGGGGTGGGGGGTGTGTCTTTGTATACAATATCTGAAACCTACAATGCCATTCCAATGTCCTGACATCAAATAATCTGAGTATCATGGGATAATTTTCATTATTTCCTTTGAATCACCAATTCAGATGATTAGTGTTTTCAGAAGTCATGACTTCAAAGAAGTTTAAAGTCATATCATTAAATATCATAAATCATAAGTATTATAAAATAACTATAGTTTTGTTTGGTGTATGTGTGGGTTTTGGTTTCTATTTGTGATGGGCAGTATACATGTTCATTGTACAAAGGAGTGGCTATTAAAGAGTCGAATCAGCAAGAAAATGGACATATATAATTCAGAAATATCACATTCAGATCACCTGTGATGAGTATTCCTTTGAACTGTGTTCTTTTTTGTTTGGGTTCTTTTTTTTGAAAAAAAGGTGACAAAGAATGGCTCGATGCTTAGAGCAAAAAGTGCATAGCAGTTTAAGTCTCTATACTCCTGATTAAGCACCATGGCTTTCAAGAAAGTTTTTATGTTACTGAAATAGGATTTCAGTTCACTATTTAGTAAGGGAGGCCACAGTAGTGACAGCAACTTCATCAAAATGATGGCAGCTAATAACTTGGGACTGAGAAAATGAGAATGTTCAGTCCTTTATTCAAACTAAAAAATCCTTTCCTTGAGCAAGAGAGCACAAAATTCTTAGGGGAAAAAGAGGCAGCTTGACTTCATCAACAGACATACTTTTTTTTTTCCAGATGTGTTCATATGTTGCTTCCAGGCACCCCACCTCCCCCACCCTTATTTTGTAATCATATTTGCAATAGATTATTATTTGTATTGTTCCAGAGTCCGTACTGTTCCACTGTACCTTCTCCCTATACTGTGATACTGTCAAATTTTTGATCATATTTTGGTATCTTCTGTAGGGATAGCTGTGTGCTTAGGGCTTATCGTCATCCTCTTCTTCCTAGAACCATGTTGGATTTGTTTAAGCTGCTATAACATTCTGAAACCCAATAATGTTTTATGAATTGATATAAAAGCCACGTAAGGTGCTTGATGAGTGCTTTTGCTATTTATCCTGAGAAGGTCTGAGCCCAGTAGAGAGAAGCCCCTGGGTTTGGCTTGCCTCAGTTCTGACCTGTGTAGCTGCTCATGCATGGAATGGAATGTTAAATAGGGGAAGGGAGGGGAAGGGAAGGGAAGGGAAGGGAAGGGAAGGGAAGGGAAGAGTTTTCAGTTGGAAGGGACCTACAATGATACCCTAGTCCAGTTGCCTCACCAATTCAGGGCTGACCTACTGAAAGCATGGTATTAAGGGTATTTCCCAAATGCCTCTTAAACACTGGTATCGACCACTTCTCTAACAAGCCTGTTCCAGTGTTTGACCACCCTTTCAGTAAAGAAATGCTTCCTAATGTCCAGTCTTAGCCTCCTCTGGCACAGCTTTGAGCCATTTTCATGTGTCCTATCACTGGATACCAGGGAGAAGAGGTAGCACCTCCCTCTCCATTTCCCCTCTTCAGGAAGCTGAAGACAACCATGAGGTCACCCCTCAGCCTCCTTATCTCCAAACTAGACAAACTCAAAGTCCTTGGCATCTCCTCACAGGATATTCATTCCTATCCTGCCACCAGCTTTGTGCCCTCCTGTGGATGCATACAAGGACTTTCACATCCTCCTTAAACTGTGGGCTCCAGAACTGCAAACAGTACTCCAAGTACTCAGGCATACCAGTGCTGAACACAGTGGAATGATCCCCTCTTTTGACCGGCTGGTTGAGCTGGATTTGATGCCTGCAAGGATGCAGGTTGCCCTTCTGGATGCCAGGGCTCACTCCTGGCTGTTGAGCTTGTTGCCAACCAGGACCCCAGATCCCTTCAGCAGGGTAGCTTTCCAGCCACTGGTCTCCCAGTTTATGCCTGTGCCCAGTGTTACTCCCTCCTAGGTGCAGAATCCAGCATTTCACCTTGTTAAACTTCATCCCATTAATCACAGCCCAATATTCCAGTCTATCTAGATCCCTCTGCCAGGCCTCATGTTCCTCAAGAGAGTCAATAGCACTTCCCAGCTTGGTATTGTCAGCAAACTTGTTAATGGTGCATTCAACTCCTGCATCCAGATCGTTGATAAATATATTGAACAGAACTGGCCCTAGAATTGAACTGGGCCTGGAATTGTTCTTCCCTCTGGAGGAACACTGGGGACTGATTTGGGTTCAGATTTCTCCAGGTTTGAAACAGGATGAAATTACTTCCTCAGTATCTGAAGAAATCGTACTGACAGATCAAATGTTGACAGTACCAGCCTTGCATATTTACTAACAAATATATGCTTGAACTTAAATTGTAGCATGTCCAGTGCTTTGTTTTGGAGAATTTGAACCAAGATAAATTCATATGATAGTCACCAAGAATGACTACTGAAAAGATTTTCTGAGGGTTTTTTTTTTTGTCTATTTGTTTCTTTTTTTACCTTTCCTCTATTCGGACTTTCCCAGCAACATTGTTCGTGGTCAGTGCCTGCTGCTTCATGGGCTTTTGAAACGCCTCATAGTGAGTCTTACTAATAACTTTTATTTATATTTTGTTTTCCTTTTTTCTATCATCTGTGAAGTGCTTTTTGATAACACATTGGCTGCACTAGGAAACACTTACCGAAGTCATTGCCTCTAAAATAATCTATATCTTTGCAAGAGGGCCTTCGGTTGAATACTTTTTTTGATTAGTAGGAAACCAAGTCTAACAATAGGGCAGATGATCCCTTTTGATTTGTTAAGGCTTTGAAAGACATGAACCTTGGTAGCAAATTTTGGAGAGAATTACAGCTTCCCCTTGCAAGGTGTTGAGTGTCATTAATGTCCATGGAAAGCACTGGGAAATCAGGCTCTGAGAACATCTGAGCATTTTGGAGGACTGAGCCTTTCCTCTAAGTGAAAGAGCATCATTTTTCATTGCACGCAATTTCCATAGCACCACGTTGTACTTTTAATGAGAGGATTATATCAAATTGCTTCTGTGACAGATAGGAAATATATGCCGCTAACCTAACTCCAGGGGCAAAACATTTGTCTGCTGAGTATTTCTTAATCTCTGGAACTAAACTAATCTATTCAGGGACAGCCAATAACTTTAAAATACTGACAGAAGAAGTGTGATCAAGATCAGTTCAAAAGAGGGTTTCTGGCATTTTTGCCTGTCTAGGCAAACTTCCTAATGGATATCTGTTGAATGCATCACTGGCTGATTGGTGCATCTAATTCTACAGCGAGTTTGAGATGTGTTAAAGCAGGTGGTAGTTGAGACTTTAAGTAGTAACCCATCATATCCTTTTCTTTATCTCTGCTGCTTCTTAAGCAAGGAAGCAAATACCAGCCTGTATCTTCATAGAGTTCATTGACTGTGGTTCAGCAGCTTAGTCTTCTTCTAAAACCTCCCTGAACCTCTGTAAAATATTTTTCCTCAGAAGCTGAAATTCGGGCTGTCCAAGGAGAAGACATAAGGATTTGTATGCATTTTCAGGGAAAGGTTTGTAGTATTGTATTGTATTTTTTCTGCTAACCCATATGAGGAGATGATTGGTTCTTGGACGTCTTTTTAGATGCTGAAGCCTTCTTTAATGGATAATCTCTAAATCTGAGCTGATTTTTGGTTTTTTGAGAATATCAATAAATCATGCATTATTTTTTATCACTTAGTTACATTAATACCAATGGTATGAGTTTCAACAAGGGCAAGTGCCAGGTTCTGCACTTGGGCCACAAGAACCCCATGCAGCGCTACAGGCTTGGGGAAGTGTGGCTGGAGCTGCCTGGAAGAAAGAGACCTGGGGGTTCTCATTGACAAGCGGCTGAATATGAGCCGGCAGTGTGCCCAGGTGGCCAAGAAAG
>JAHREE010000152.1:613299-863289 GCA_033628505.1 Tringa tobata
GCCAAAAGCCTTGCTCAAGTCAAGGCAGATGACATCTGCTGCTCTCCCCTCATCCAGCCAGCTAGTTATAACATCATAGAAAGCTATCGGATTGGTCAAGCATGATTTACCCTTGGTAAATCCGTGTTGACGACTTCCAATAACTTCTTGATCTTCAATGTGTTTGGAGATGACATCCAGAACGAGTCGTTCCATTATTTTCCCAGAGACAGAGGTGAGACTGAGTTTGGCCAAGTGGTCTCTAACCCAATCCTCCCCAATAGAGGGAAAGTCTTCCTCTCTCCAGACCTTCCCCCTTGTCTCCAGGGTCTAGGAATGTATATACACCTATACACACTCATGTAAATATAGTACCTTGATAATGTTTAAGTAAATCTAACTTATCCACCCTAGGCATGAGAGGGAGATATATTAAATTTATTGTAAATTATTGCCAGAATCTAACCCATCTAAATTTTTCCTGACTGTTTTCTGTCTCTGGATGTTTTGCCTATATTCCTTTCTTTCAGAGATACAATTTTTTGCCAGGGCTAGTGCGCCATAAACAAAACATAATAATTGATGAAAAGCAGCTTCCTTTATTATTAACATTATCAGAATTTAACAAAAAGGAGGTGTCTGCTTAGATGGGACTTCAGTTGCATGCTATTAATTTTATCTAACTCACCTGTCTGTCACTTTGCCGATATTGAACTTTATCTTTCATTTAAACAGTCTTTTTTTTTTTCCCCATCTTTTTCTTTTCATTCTGGATTTCTGAAGTATATTGCTGAAATATCCTTACTGAATCCTGTTAGCAAAATGCCTTTGACTTAGATTAGTTTCTTCCTGCCATGCCAAAGTCAGGACACTTACAGAAGTGCAGCATCTTATGTGGTATCTGACCTCCTAAGAAGCAAGATCTTACCACTGCATAGGGCGCTACAATAAGGTACCAAAGACGCAGGCCTTTAATTAGTTTTATAGTGAATGTTATACTCACTTTTGGGCACTAAGGTTCTTTTCTTATCCTCAGCTCTTTAAATCTTCATCTTGGTTAATGCATATTATTTCTGAGTTATGAATTCTTGGAAGATTCTCTGTGGGGCTTCATAACATTCTGCCTAGTGCCCTTTGCAATTTACAGGATTTATTCAATGATTCCCTAAGAAATGTTCAGGTTCTCTCAATTGCTGTAACATCCTTTCTACTAGTTACCCTAGGCATTGGATTTGAGCTTTTATAGTTGTGTTTTGTTCCCCAGTATTTAGCTATTGAATCTCTAATATTTATTTAAATATGCTTTTTTCCCTCATATTTTAGTTTAACCAGGATCAGTTGTTCCATCAAAAGAATCTATCAGACAGAGCATAAATGGTTTTTTTTTTACAAAAAAAAAAAAAAAAAAAAAGGCTTGAAATGCTGAATAATTCACTGCTGGTTAGCCTTATAGAACTTTTTCTTTTGGAATCATAAGTTCATCATCATTTCCATTTGTTTTCCTGGGCAGTCAGAAGTTCATACATTTTTTTAGTGAGTGCAGAAACAATGTGTAAATGTTCTGTCATTTTCTATTTCAGTTATTGTCTTCTTGAAAAAGGAGGTAAAAGGAGAGTTTTGAAAGGAAGGTTGAAAAGGAAGATGAATGATGGAAGATGAGTCATTCAGTGAATAAATGAGTACAGAGGATGGTTAGAAGGAAAACTAAGATAAAAATGACAAATGAATGAAATAGAAAGGGTAAACTAGAATGAAAAAATACCTGCGCTGTTGAAAGCATTCACTTAGAAGCTTAACATATTTGCCTTCTGGATGTTTTTAATAGGTGGTGCCTGCTCAATTACAGGCAGCAGTGATGACTAAATCCACAAAACCACATAGGGTGGGTGTCACATAGCTGCTCTGGCAGAATTTGTGACTTAGATTTAGCGGAACTGTCTGTGAAATGCATGGAAGGGCTCGGTTCCTAAGCACTAGATTCCCAACATCTGAGGCTAATGAAGCAGCTGCCCAAATGCCCATTGGAGATGCATAGTCCAGGTCTCACTGTTCTGATGGAGCCACATTTCAACTTTTTTCCCAGCATCTCAGGGCTAGACTGTGCTATGGGTTGGTGGCTGGCGCTATTGGGAGACAGGAGTACATAGTTGTTGTAAGCTGCTTCAGGCAGAAGAGAGCTTGCATCTTCTGGTGCTGGCCTAGAGACTACACTACTGAATTTAAAGGGAAAGATCTACCTCCTTTGACTGTTTTCTGCATTCTTTAAGTATTCGTCAAGACTAGTCAGCTGATGGGAGCCCTCAGATGATGTGCGGGGATGAAGACAGGCTTATGAAAAACAGTTATTGAGATGCTTGTGCTTAAACTGTAGAGTTTCTGAGCACAACCAGAAGCAATACTTTACACTTACTTGGGAAAAATATTTGGAAAATGTAGGCACTTTCAGACGCTTCCAGTTAGGTGACAGGTAAGTATATTAAAAAAAAAAAGTATGAGACTGAAATGCCTTCATTGGGAATTTGGTGTGACTTAGGCACTAAATGCAGTAGTGGTTTGAGCTTTACATCCATCATTCTCCCCAAATTTCTGTTTATTCTGGGCTTATCCAAAACCCATCTGGAAAATTTGGGTATTTTGGGGGTATACAACAAGAGGCATGATTTCTTCACTTACTATAACCTTTTCAAAATTCATGTTAAATACTTTTAATATTTGTAACACAGAGGCTCCTGTAAGCATTCATTAAGACTTTTGTACCAGTGTACTCAGTAGTTACCTGATAAAAGATACTTCTTTTTTTTTAAGAATATAAATTATTATCTGCTGTCAGCCTTTTACTTATCTAAAACCTTATTCAAAGGGGTTTGGGGTGGTGTTTTTTGTTTTTCTTTTTTTTTTTTAAATCAAATACAGTTGTTACTTTGAAGCTGTTTCTACTGCAGAGTCCTGCAGTTTGTCTTAATTTGCTCAGGTTATATGTTAGTGAATGGTCAGGCTAAATGGAAATAATACTTTGACAGTGTGGAAGTCTATATTTTTTTACCCAATTAGAAATTTTTTCTCTTTTTTACAACCATAAGCCCAAGCTCCTACTGCTCTACATGCCCTTATTAACCACTGAGGAAAAAGTCAATACATCATAGCAACGTTAATAGGTAGGCTTTTTAAAACCTAATAGCTACCGATTTTGATAAATGTATTTTACTCAGCTTCTGCTGTATTGGAAAATTAACATTTTAAGTAATGCAAATGCAGTGCTCTTAGTAGTGATTTTTGAAGACAGGAAAGAGTTGCAATTCTGAAGCTGGTTTTTCAGAAAATCCTGAGCAGTCACACTCCTACAGCAAGGCTTTTAAAAAGGCCTATCTCACGAGAGACATCCAGAAACTGAAACATCCAGAATGAATTCTAAATTATGAAGTATTTCCCATAAATCCTCATGTCAGTAAGTTACAGTATATAATAAATATATACAGTCATAAGAAGTAAGAACCTACATGTTTATAGCAAAATTTCTTAAGTGTTTACAAACTGCCTTTTTTTATTAGGGTCAGGTTTTTTGTATGGAATACAACGCATGGGGTTTTTTTTTTGGTTTGGGTTGTGTTTTTTTGTTTGTGGGTTTGTTTTCTTTTTTGTCTACCAGAGACAGCATGTGGATTTGTGTGGGCGTGAATGGATTATAATGAATTACCACAATAGCAATGATTATTTTGCTAAATCTGGCACAGAGGTCTTAGTTGTGTAATGTATTAGTAGGTATTTACATCTAAGCAGAGACTTGTATGATCAAGGTACTTCAGAAAGAAATAGTTACTATTTTCTCTGGGAATTTTCTTGGACTCTTAACTAGCATGGGTGAAGGACTGGATAGGGCACCTGTGTATTTGCAACATACCTGATAATTGTCTCTTGTATTGTCTCTTGCTGATAGACAATCACTCATTAAATTGTCTTATCTGCCCCTTGGCTGAACCCCACATGGGAAGATGTGCCTGTGTATCACTAGCTGATTTTTATTGGAGCTCTGTGACTAAATGCCATAAAATAAGTCCTCCCTCTTGGCTTTAGGAATATGCTGTATGTTCTTTGAAAATAGTGGAGGATGGGGGTATGAGACATGATGAATAGAGAAGTAAGTATGGGCCTTCATTATACATGAAGGAGAAGCTACTAGGAGGCTTTACTAGAAATTTGATACTTTTGTCTAAAAGTGTGAGTTGTATGACCTTGTCAAGAGAACATCTGTTATTAGGTTTTTTTTGGAACAGAAGTTCAATACAGCTCAGGTCAAAAACCACAGACATGTCTGAAGGTTTAATGTGAAGGTTCTTATACAAGGACACAGCCATGTATTTCATTTAAGCACCTGTCAGGGCATTTACTGACATATCGTGGTTTGTATACAATGTGTACATAAAAAAGAGATGCCCCAGGTTTAGAAGAATTTCCAAGTGTACTTTTTTTTTCTGGAATAGAATAGGATTTCTTCTGCATTATCTTCTTTAACTAAGTACTACATGACTTCTGTGTGTGCCGGCGTGTGGTGAAGAGACTGAGGATGTAAAATTTGAATAAAGGTTGTCCCTTTGTTCAGTGCTTTCTCAGGCCTACTGTTAAACAGTGAAGGGAGAAACAGCTCCTGAAGTTGGTGTGCGCTTTACTGTGTGTTTTATAGGCCTTATCACAACTTTGCTGTGATGCACTGTGTAATGCATCGGGATGCTATTCCCCAAAATATTAGTTAAATGGATTAGTTCTACAGTATCTACTTTTTTGCAGCAATTGTAATGAAAATAAAGAAGGAATGAAAAATAAACATAAATTGTTAGGAACTTTGTGTTCCACATAATTATTTCTAGTTAAAATTTATATAGTAGAACTATACGTGGCTCACAAAGTTTAGGTAGGCATTTGCATACCTTCTGTTCCCTAATTTGCTGTCCTTCCAAACAGCAGTTTTAATTTGGACCATTAGTAAAATTGATCCAGATGATGTCCAGATACATATTTGGATACATTCCCCTTTACTTACCTGGCAAAAGGTAATAAAAATTTCTTGCTATGATTTATGTATGAAGAATGGATGGGAGATGGATGCAAAAAGATCTCTGCCTACAAAAGGACTGAAAATAAAGCATTGCCTATGGATGCATATAGATAAATATACATGCACATATGCGGTCATCTGTTTCTTCCATTAGCCCTTCTGTTACATCATGTCTGTGATGTTGTTATTTGAGGGCACTGTGATGCAGCCCCCTCTGGACTCCTCCTTACCAAGGTGTATTTCTGAGGCTAATTCTGGATCCCTGATGGAGACACTTGAGAATCAGAGAGCTATGGCACAATCCCTAAATATTTGATCTGAAAAACTCCCAGACTATATGCTATTTCTGCATTGAATCAAAGTACTGCAATATTCAACTATTTGTATGTGAATTATGAAAGCTGTGAATTTTTGTCTTTGAACTTTGTAACAAACTCATGATTTAGTTGTTGTGTTTTTATTACTGACATGTTAAATATGGTATTAGGTGCATTGAAAGAAAGTGGAAAATAGAAAGTCTTGAGTCACTTTCACAGGGGTGTGTTGTCCTGTCCATACCAAAAATTTCCTCATGTGTTATGGCACAGTGTGTGTTTCTTGGCCCAAACAGCTGGCGCATGAAGACAAAGCTTGAGATTTTTGAGGTACCAGCACAGCCTGGTACCTCAACAATTCTGTCTGAGATATTTCCTGAATATTTAACAGTAAACACTTCTTACCTATAAAAATTGGAAGGTTATATATCTGTCAAGTATGTTCTCACGGCTGTAATCGTTCTTCAAAACAAATCCCCAGGTATACATAAGCTGTTTTTAAATACCGCAAAATATTCCTCCAATCAGAAACATTTAAAAATACAGTAAAAACTGTAACATCAGTGGACTGATGATATACAGGAGATACATTGATGCAGATGTTTGTAATATTTTGCCTAGAGCTAGAGAATGGCCCATCTACAGAAATATGATTCAGTATAATTTTTAGCGGATTTATACCTCATTAAAAGCAAGTCTATTGCCCAAGAGATGTATGCTTCACAGTACTTTTAGAAATAAATATCTTTAAAAGATTATGCTCTTTCAAAAAGCTCTACTTTCATGTCTAAGAAAGACATATTTAAACAGAATTACATTGAAATCAGCACACTGAGATGCACTTTTCTGCCTGGATATGTTTTTCAAAATTTAGCATCTCAAAAGATTCCTTCATCCTGGGTCTAGTGGCATTTACTTGCTGAAGGGCATGCCCTTTTAATCAGGCTGATCCAGAGTGCACCTGAGTGGGAGCACAGTGGGACTGTTCCCTTGGTTTCAAAAAACATTATCAGATATTTTGCCAATGCAGCATTACTGGCATTGTTATGCAAGTGGCAGGGATACTCTGGCCATTGCAGAGAGGAGGTAAAATGTGTCCTCAGGACATTTGTCACTTTGCTGCGTACCACAGTGTCTTGCAGCTTCACAGAAAACCAAGAAATCCCCAAATGAATGTTACAGCTACTTTCTGTAGAGGTAATAGTTCATTAGATGATGGTATGATGGGGTTTATGCAAAGACATTGCCATATCTTTAATTCCAGAATGTAGTTATTAGTGGAGCATTACATTAGCCTTGCAGTGAAGTTCCATGCAGATGGAACATAAATACCTGCAAACTACTGGTACCAGGAAATGGAAAGAAGATAAAGCGTAACAAGTGATAGCTCTTTATTTCTTTAGGGTTTTTTTTTAAAGTACCAATATATAAGGACTTTACAAAGCAAGGACTATAAAACAGATTCTGTGCCTGATCAATGTTTTATCTGCCAAAGAATTATGCCTCTTTTATGCTTTCTTGGTTAGCACAGATTATTTCCAGAGAAAACTGTCTGCTAGAGATATAAGAAACAAACACGAGTGTAAAATTATTCCAAATAGCAGGTTGTATGTGTGTGTGTGTGTTTTGTTTTGGTTTGGTTTTTCCCCAGAAGATGGTAGCTCAGGGCTGGATAGATAGTTTTCCTGTGGATTTGCTGAAGGTTGCAGAATATGATCTGATTTCCCCCAACCACCAGGACTTGTGAAGGTTTGCCATACCTTCCACCATCCCAACTTGCAAGACAAGTATACTATTTTTCTGTTTTATTAAATATATTATTTTATTTCTAAAAAGTCAGACAAAAGCATATATATTGGCTAATGACAGCTAAATATTGTTGAAATATTTGAAGGCTGATTAGGAAGGCTTCTTTTCTCTGGAAAATTCTGGCTGTCAGAAACAAAGAGCCGAATGTTGTAGTACTTTTTTTCTCAATTCATCGGTCTGGAAATTAAAATGTTGAGTCTGCTGCAAAATGGCCTGGTACTATTAATTACTAAAGCTGTTTTTCTCAGGGAACTGTATATTTCATTTCTGATAATAGGAGATGTGGTCTGTGAAAAAGTTTCACTTGGGCAAAAATTATGTTTTAATTAGGGAAAAATATCTTTTTTTCTTTTTTTTTTTTAGAATTAGGAAATTATTTAGATATTGGAGAGTAATTAGAAGAATGTAGTAAGTTAATGCATGTCAATTTCACTTGCTTCACTTTTTCAAATTATATATATTCTATGTGATTAAAAATAAAAAGGGATAAAAACAATAAGCCTCAACTAAGGAAATAAACTGTTAGAAGGTTTTAATTTTGTAGCAGTTATTTTTCCTAAGTGCAGATAAAAAATCAGCCTTAGTCATACATAATAAGATTTTAGAGTGACCAGAAGAGGATTGTACTGAAAGAAGTAAAGTTGTAAAAGTGAAATGGTGAAAGAATACTTGGAGTATAATACATAGTGCAAAAAGACCTGAAGACTAGGACCAAAATTTATTCTTTCCCAGAGCAGCGAAGGATGTACAGACAAGATTTATGTGGTTTCTGAAGGAAGTTATTTACTCCATGAATAAGCACCCTTTTCAGACAAGCCAAGTCCAATGAAATTACAAGAAAATGCACTTGCTGCATTTTGGTGCTTCTTTTTTCTTTTCTTTCCTTCCTTCTTTTCTTCTCCCTCCCCCTCACTTTTTGAAGGGGTGAAGATTAATCTTTCTATCTGATTTAGATTGGTTTCTTCTATATCCAAGCTTAGGATGGCTATCCCCCGCCTGCCCTCCCCTGGGATATGCATTCTATACAAATATAAGTGACTTCATCCATTGTTGTTAGATATCCATTGTCCATATCCTTTAGAAGTGTGTTATTCCTGCTGGATATTGCTTAATTACTCTGTTTAATGAAGACTGACTTCAGTGTAAATGATGTGTGTGCTAAATCCATGAAGCTGATAATTTAAGTGTTTGAGACACTGTAAATATTCCTGCCAGATTATACTGAATCCTCTCAAGCTTTGTATAAAAAAAACTAGGTTAATTTGATTAATAGCATCACTGGTAACTTTTCCAGTAGAGGATTCTGCTTCTATTTGAAGATGAAGTAGTTTTGGTGCTCAGCTGGGCTGAGGGATCGGGTAGGCACAATTAAGCACAGCTGTGTGCCAGGTTATCTGTGCTGGTGTGCCAGCTCCCATTCATGCTTTTTGTGTTGATGTCGTCATCGAGACACCTCACCTCGGAGGATTTTGAGAAAAGGGAAAAATTAAACTGGGCATGTGCTGCAGTCAAGCACTAGCAGATATTCACCCTGCAGAGGTTCAGTGGAGTCCTTGTCTACATTACAAAGAAAGGAGAATCACGATGATTTTTCTTATGCGTACCTGCTGACCATTGGAGGAATTATTAGTGAACTATTGAATGAAAATCTGCCAGTAACAGGTGAATACTGGTAGTGTCAGATGTATTTCTGACAAAACGATCCAAATTAAAGGAAGGAGAGAGCAAAACAACAAAGTTTGTCCTATGCTGCACAAAGGGAAAGATATAAAGGCCCTCACTGCCACAACTGAAGTGTTTAGGGGGGAATTATGTTTAAAACCGAGATTTGTTCACAACCCTCTTCTTTCTTTTCCTGAAACAAAAAACCAATAAGTTTAATTTTTATTTTATAAATCTTTAATGAAGGTGAAGCAGCTGAAATGAACTCTGAGTTTACAAAATGAGAAGGATATGGAATCAGTCAGTGCTTTTAGATTCAGTATTGTAATGACTGATGCTCAGATGGGCAGATTTGTTCAATACGCTATTCTGTTTGGGGTGATTTGAACCCTGATGCCCGTTTTCTTGGAGAACTTTGTTTAAAAGATATTTTAAGGTATAGTTTTACTATTTAAAGCCAATTCACTTTGAATGAAACGCTTCCAAGTTACTACAATAATAACCTAACTGCCTGCCCCTCAAATAAGAGATCTAATCACCCGTCTCTAGCACCATCCCACATTTTGGTTCACTTGGTCTTTCTGATTGGAAACATACGTGTTTTATACAGAATAGAATCGTTCTGAGAGGAGGGGTTGGGAGATACTCCAAACTATAATTCTGTATAGCATATTTACTTGTGAAGTACAGGAGCTCTGTTGATATCCAAGCTTCAGACTGGACTGAGCATAAACTTGAGCTGGCATCCTCTCTATCATGGGAGAGTGTCATTATTCTGCTCTGCTAGCCAGTGGTAAGAGAGGATGCTGGCTTTGTTGCATTCTGTGAATTACATCACTGTGTTTCCCTGCTCCCAGCCAAATAAACTGCAAAATTCTTCTGGATTCTATAGAAATATAGTGCTTTTCTTACCTGATCTTTTCACTGATTAAAACAAACAAAAAAAAACCTTGTGCAGCAACAGGCTTTTGTATGAACTTGATTGAAAAGGGCGTGGAAGATAGAAGTGGGTGAAGGAAATTATTCTTTGCACAGGTGCCAACATAAAAAAATGCTTAAAGTGAAAAAATGTATGAAAAATGGGTAGAATATTAGACAAAATTGCAGTTTATGCCAAGAAATGCTGAATGACTGGGAAGGAGGTTTGAGTTACAGGCTGGGACTGAAGATGGGTCAAAATTGAACTAGATACCACAAGGAAGCCAGTCAAATAAATTGAACTAATCTCAAATGTAATTTTGCTGTATCCATCCCTCCATCCATCCATCCATCCTTCCATCCATCCATCCATCCTTCCATCCATCTGTCCATCCATCCGTACGTGCATGCATCTCCATGTTTAAAAAGCAAGAAGCACCAAGAGTATTCACAGCTCTGATAAAAATACCTTTCACAAAGTATGGGAAATTTTATTTAAATCAATCACGAATTAATAAGTAGTCTCCAGAAGGATCAGGTAACTCTGTCTCTATCTATGTCTCAGACTGGAATGTGATTTAAGGATTCTCTACTCTACAGGATAGAGAAGGATTCTCTACAAGAGCGGATTCTCTACTCAAATAATTTGATAATGCTATAAAACCCACAGAAAATTGAACTTATATCCCCTTTTCCCCCAAGAAAAAAGACTGAGAAGTCTCCATGCCATAAGGTAGAAAATACAATACAATCTGTCTATCTTAATCTACCAGGAGTGACTAGTTTTAGCCTTACAAGAGCAGCCAAAAGCATAAAGTGGTGCTGAAGTAGTAGAAGAAACTGAAAAATGAGAAAATAATGTATTTCTGTTTCAAAGGTTTTTCTGACAGAAGTCCCAAAGAAATTGGTGAAAATTCATAGTGGTGAAAAATTACCTGTCAAGTGTATATTTTGTGGTGGTTTACCCAGTGATTATGAAAACTTCCAGTTGGTCTTTGAATGAGTCACTGCTTTCAGGGAGATTTCTTGACAGCTGAAGGCTTGACTATTTTAGTTGTCAGAAGACAGAATCCTTATTAAACTGACTCAATAGACACACACCACTTTTAATGTGAGACAGATCCCCCCAGTGGTGTTCCTTACTTCTGTGCTAACAGTTTCGTGAAAGTTAGAAACTTGCTAATACGTTGAATGCCTAAATAAGTACTCTATCTTGACACCTCTTTATAATGGCTGGTCTATTCTCATTTGCATGTCTGCAACGAGTGTTGGTCCTAGTCATGTGTAATTTTCTGTAGTTCAGCAAGTTCAGTATAATTATAGAAAAGTACACCTGCTCAGATTGCCTTGTGGATGTCAGTAGCATTACCCATGTGGTCAGTTCAGTTTGAACCATTCATCATCTGTTAATACTAAAAAAATTTCACAATGCTGTGAACAAATCACGTTATACCTTGTGGACTAATAATGCTCAGTGAAGCTTCACAGTATGGGTAGGAAATTCCCACTCCAGAAGGAAGTGTGGGAGAAACTAGTGCTGCTTTAAACAGAAGTTAAAATCAGACTTACCACATGACATCGACTCAACATTGACTTGTGATACAGAAGGACATTCAACATTATTATAGAAACATCATAATTATTATTATTGTTGTTGCTATTATCATTATAATATTGAAATGACATTGTGATGTAGTTTCTTCAACAAGCCTTTCTATCCAAATAATTTATGCTTTCACCTTTTGGTTCTTGGCTGGGTCATTGGCCACTTCTTTTTTAGGATTATGAAATATTTCTAGTGGCAAAACTTTAGGTGACTGAATATGTTTAGACATACTAGCCTTGTTTAAGGATTAATTTCTGCAGCATTGGAGGATAATAGTCTTTTGCTTCCATATAATCTCCATTGCTAGACAATTTAAACTGCCCAGGAGCTATTTTTATTTTCATGGTATACAAGATAAATTACTACAATCAGACTAGCAGGAAACCAATTACATTATGCATATGTATGAAAGCAGTTGAAAATATCCAAATAAATGTTTAAACTTTTTTTTTCTTTAGCAGTTAAGATTCTGGAACTGCCAGAACAGCTTTTTTTTGTTTATGGTACAAGTAAAATGAGTTTCAGTGTCTCCTTTTTAAAGTATTACTGAATTTTATTCTCTTTATATGTAATTTTACTTAAAATATTCAAAAATTGTATATAGTCTCTGCAATAGAAAAATCTCTTCAAAATTTCTGAGACTATAAATCACATAATCCCCAAAATGCTGATGTGAATGAAAAAAGGGAAATTTGGTAGATGAGAAACTCAAAATGAGCCGGCAGTGCGCATTGGCAGCCCAGAAAGCCAACTGCATCCTGGGCTACATCAAAAGAAGCGTGGCCAGCAGGTCGAAGGAGGTGATTCTGCCCCTCTGCTCTTGTTAGACCCCACCTGGAGCACTGTGTCCAGCTTTGGAGTTCTCAACACAGGAAGGACATGGACCTGTTGGACTGCGTCCAAAGGAGGCCATGGAGATGCTCTGAGGGCTGGAGCACGTCTCCTGTGAAGACAGGCTGAGGGAGTTGGGGTTTTTCAGCCTGGAGAAGAGAGAGCTCTGGGGAGACCTTAGAGCCCCTTCCAGTACCCAAAGGGGGCTACAGGAGAGATGGGGAGGGACTCTTGATTAGGGAGTGTAGCAATAGGACGAGGGGTAATTGTTTCAAACTGAAGAGGGGAGATTTAGATTGGGTATTAGGAAGAAAATCTTTCCTGTGAGGGTGGTGAGACACTGGCCCAGGTTGCCCAGAGAAGCTGTGGCTGCCCCATCCCTGGAAGTGTTCAAGGCCAGGCTGGATGGGGCTTGATCAACCTGGTGTGGTGGGAGGTGTCCCTGCCCAGGGCAGGGGGTTGGAACTCAATGATCTTTAAGTTCTCTTCCAACTTCAACTATTCTATGATTCTATGATTTTGTGATTCTAAGATTTACAACTCAGTCCAATACAATAGTTTAAATACCTGAAGAAGAGTCATAAATGCACTGACCAGTTCACTAGCATGGTAGGTGGTCAACCTTTTCTACTGAGTGACTGGATAGGGGATAGCATCTCTAAAAGAAAAGCGACAAGTAGTTTTAGAATGAGTGTTTTGTTTTTTTTTTTTTAAATGATGGTTCACTACAAGTCTGGAAAAATGCTATTTTGGATAAAGAACAAGTAAAAGATTCTGTTTAAAGGAGTGGTGACTATTCAACTCCAATGTGTTTATTATTAAACTCTTCAGAATTAGAGTAAAAAAAATTGTAGAAGAATAACACAAATAATTTTCACACACTAAAATGTTTTATGCATTATTATTTTTGAAATTGCTGAAATTCCTGGGCTCCATATTTTATGACAGCAAGCTTGACATGATCATTCTGTGCTATATTAGCAGAATAATATACTCTATTATTTTTAACTTAGTATCTTTTAACTTTATCAAAGCCTTGTTGGGCTCAAAGTGTTTATTATTCTGGGTCTAAAAAACTGAGAAATATGCAAACCAATTGAATATTCAAACCAATATTCAAACCTTTTTTAAGGTGTTTTAAGACACATTACAGTGTCATGCTGGAACTAATTTCTATATTATCATTTCAATTAAAAATATAAAAGAGCTCTGGCAGCCATTCTGAGGCTAGTCATCAACTCATCAAGTGCCAGTGTTGTTAAGCTTTTTTTTTTTTTTTTTCTTTTAAAGAAATGAGACAAATTATATATTTGCCAGAAGCTTTTATTAAAAAATGCGTGCTAAAGATCTTCAGGGGTTATGGAAGAAAGTGAAATACCTACATCCCCAGGAAAGAGAAACTGAAAATAAAATTTGACATCACTGAAGTTGGTAGCAAATTATCTTATTTTTATTTTTTTAGTTAAATCTGCATTCCTTCCCCTTCCACAAGGATTAAAGAAAAGTTCCTGAGTGTAGACCACCCCTGTGAAAGTCCTTCCTCTGTGACATCCTTCTCTGCAAAGGCCTTTGCCTTTGAGATGCATCTTGCTGATGTAATTAATTCTGGGTCAGAATTAGTTGCACACCTTGACTGCTAGTCCTAGACCTCTTCCAGTCACGGTTTTCAGCTTCAGGTCCGAGGAGCTGGTTCTTCTGACTATGCCTGAACTCCTCTGTGACCTTGCATTATCTGTGGAAAAGGGATGTTAAAGTTTCCCTTCTCCTAGGAGTTTCCTTGTTAGCTTGCCAGCTTGTCATTATCTTAAAAAATGCATTTGTAGTATGATCTAGCATATCTAGCTAGTAATATCTAGCAGATATTAAGGAATGTAGTCTGTTCAGCTTTGTTTGGTTGGTTGGTTTTTTGTTGTGGTGGTTTTATTGTTTGTTTGTTTTTTTCTTTGCTTTTGTTTTTGCATCTTTCTTTCTCTTTTTACCCCATTTCTTAGTCTGAATGGTGCCAATATTATTTCAAACTACGACTGATGGTGTCCGGTAGCCATGAGCTACAGAATGGTTAGGGAAAAAACGTACATTTCCAACGGAAATAGAAATAATCAGTACACTAAATAAGAAGCTACTTAGGGACTAATGTGTTGTCAATGAAATTTTAGTTTAGTTTTACTCCTTTCTAGAGCTTAATTGCCTTAATCAGTGCTGACTAGAAGTGTATAGTCCAGTTGTTGAACCTGGAGGTATGTGCCCATGCTTTCTTCTACGCATCTTTAAGACAAGAGCAAGACTCACACTTTTCTTTGCATTTGGGAGGTGCTGGTGGTGCCACCCACTTTGGTGTCCACTCCAGATACAGGAGGGGGGATTTAAGTCCCACTTAGACCCCTCCTTTACTGAAGATGCTTAAATATGCTCTTTAATGGTGTGAAGTGATTTACTTTCCTAAACTTTTAGGAAATCTTGTATCAGTACAAATCTATTAAAAGTACATTGTAGCAATAAGCAAAACCCAGATAAGAAATGTACAAAAACCGCTGCTTCCTATTAACCAAATACCAATGCAATTAGGTTCTAGTATCCCTGAAATTAGTTGCATAACGTCCTCAGGTTACTGTGAACTTCAAACAAATCCTCAGGGGACATGCAATGGAATTTGGAAATCAGAAATTATCTTTTTGCTTCCAAAATAGAGAACTGTGCCCTTTTGTCCGTTATAACAAGAAGGTTAAACAGAAATTAATCATCTCTCACTGGTTTGGGATCTAAGACATGGGGATCTGGTGCAGAGAGAGACAGGTACAGGCCAGCTTCTTAGAGCAAAACGTGCGGAATTCATGAGTTTACCTTCAGTTATAATCAAGACTATTCTTCAATAGGAATCCCTGGGGTGCACAGGTGAACTTCCTTCCCTGAAAACAGGCAAATGTCTGAACATGGTTTCTTCTCTCTTTATTCAACATAGCTCTTTAACTAGAGGGATGGATTGGAGTCTGTCAATGGATGTACTTGTGGCAAAAGCCATGTATCCAACGCTGGGCACAATTCTTGCCCTGAGGGTTGGAAATATATAAAAGATATTCAACCTGACTTTTATTCCTGTTAGTACAATATGTGGTGTCTTTTCAGATGTTCCAGAAGCAGCATCTGGCTTCTCTTAGCTGTCATAAATCACATAGTCCTTATGTGGTTTGACCACCTAGTCTAGGGACATTTTTTTTAAAGTTAAAACTTCCTGTAGAAATGCACTTGTTTAGTTAAGCTTCTCTGCTTGCCCACATCATGTTCTGAAAAGATTATTGATACTCTCTGGCCTCGTGCTGTGTTTTTTCACAGTGAAGTGAAAAGCACGGTCTGTCATGTCATGTGTGTCTAACCTGGTTTTGTTTGCATCTGGAAGTGATAGATGTACTATGAGTAACAAGCTCAAAACTGACAAGAAGAAAAGCAGAATGTTATTTAAAAAACCCCACAAAACTTATGAAAGCCTGTGAGAACTGGGTACTGGGAAAGAGGCTGGCTGCTGCTTAGTGTCTGCAAACTGGTGAGTTAGAAAAAGGAAAATATTTGGTCCTCAGTGGAAGCTGATGTGCAGTGGTAAAGGTAAAACTTCTCCTTAGGGGGTAAAATGTAAAAGAGAAAGGCAAGGAATTAGGGCCCCTTGGTTGCAAGAAAGACTAATTTTGATAGACCGGGCTTATAGTAGATGAAAAACACATTTTAAGCAATCTAGGAGGACTTACTGTCTATAACCTGTGCCTTTCCTGTGGTGAGATCCTGCTGAGCCTCCACTTGGCCGTGTACCCTGCCAGGTGGTGTGGCAGAGTCTCCGTACACATCCTGATGCTCTAGGAGCCACGGGACAGAGGCCATGTCAGCCCAGAATCAGTTTGGCGGGGGTTCCTTCCTATTTCAGTTATTTCTTTGCTTGTCCCTATACTGATATGGTCATCATCTTTATAGTTAATGTGTATCTCACATTCCGTTTTTACTGGCTGACATCAGGCAAGAAAACATATGGCAAATGTTGCACATGAAAAATACTATTTTGCTGTAAATAAATGGTGCCAAGCCATTGGTCTTGAGACTAAGGGATCAAGCGGAAGTCAAACTGTCACAGATAACTTTTAGGACAACCTTCTATAGCAAAAGGACTCTGCAAAGGATGGAGTCTTTGTATGCAGGGGTTTTGCTGAAGGGAATTCTAAGTGGGTACTTATGGTATTTTGCGGAAGTGGGCAAAAAGATGCAGGGCCAGATGATGGCTGTAACAAACTAATATGCTAGAAATGTGCTCCATCAGAGCAGCAGGTTTACTTCATCCTCCCCTCTTGATGTTCCCCTGAAATCACATTAACCTTGTGCTTCCCCAGCCTTGATTGCTTTTAGTCTCTGGGAACATCAATTTGCCATAGAGCTCCTCAGCTGCAACTTCTTCCCACATCACAGTAAAAACAGTTGCCTGTGGGAGTCAGGCTCCTTTTATCTTTCCAAATCAAGCAGGAGGTTCATCCAAAACCAATCTAATCCTTTTTCTCAACCCCTATAATAGGACTTTTGAACTGAAAGTACACAAGTATTAAAACTGAAATTCTGTGTGAGCCTTCCTCCAGACTCCATGGGAAGAAAGATTTTATTGTTGTTTTTTAAATATTAAGGGGTTTTATTTTTGTCAAAAGTATTCTTTTGCCATGAAAATCCATCTTTCATTCTTTTTAAGATTCAGAGATTTATAAGTCTTGTGTGAAAAAATCCTGCCTGTAGAGAAGAAGTGCCTTAGGCAGGTAAGATGTGGCACTGAAATTGTCCATACTGCAAAAAAAAATGCAAAGTCTATGAAAGCAGGAAAAATGAACCCTGCATTACTAAAATATGCAGTGTTTCCTTTTTTTCCCCACAGGGTAATGCCATGTGCTGCCATTTGCATTTCCCCAACAGTGAAACCACAGCAATGTAAAATTAATAAGAGTGTACAGAGCGTGTTTAACAAACGCTGACACATACCCTGTGGTGACTTGGCATCCAACACTTTGCTTGGAATCGATAGAGGTGTACAGAGCTTACTGGGGAAAAAAAATAATCACATAATATCTGTAAATAAATGAACACATCCCCACAGTCCAGCAGGTTTTTGACAGGTCTGGAGCTGTCAGACACTGCAGGACACTCAGACTGATAGGTAAAACGTGTATCCAGTATGAGTTACCTCTGGGAGGGCTGCCTGGTGGTTCCCAGCTTGCTTGGGAACATCCTGACACCTGGTTACTCCATTCTGAAAGTCTCCGAACTCTTTTTCCCAGCTTCTGTAGAGGTTCCCTTTGCTGTCACGGTTTTGGCACACAGCAGAGCACACAGTTCTTGTTCAGTTGCCTTAAGCTGTCTGCATTCAGGAACAGTGTGGTGAGTAGGACTTGGGAGGCGATCGTCCCCCTGTACTCGTCACTGGTGAGGCCCCACCTCGAGTGCTGTGTCCAGTTTTGGGCTCCCTACCATAAAAATGACATCGAGGGGCTGGAGCGGGTCCAGAGAAGAGCAACAAAGATGGTGAGGGGTCTGGAGCACAAGTCTTATGAGGAAAGGCTGAGGGAGCTGGGGGTGTTCAGCCTGGAGAAGAGGAGGCTGAGGGGAGACCTTATTGCTCTCTACAACTACCTGAAAGGAGGTTGTAGAGAGGTGGGGGTCAGTCTCTTTTCCCAAGTCACAGGTGACAGGACTAGAGGAAATGGCCTCAAGTTGCACCAGGGGAGGTTCAGGCTGGATATTAGGAAAAAAATTTTCACCAAAAAGGTTACCAGACATTGGAATGGGCTGCCCAGGGAGGTGGTTGAGGCACCATCCCTGGAGGTGTTCAAAAGATGGGTTGATGTGGTGCCTGGGAGATATGGTTTAGTGATGGTGTTGCTTTTTGTTTGTTGTGTGGGTGTTTATTTTTGTCAGAATTAGGTTGACGGTTGGACAAGATGATCTTTAAGGTCCCTTTCAACCTAGAAGATTCTGTGATTCTGTGATCACAACTGCCTACTCTGTAATCTCCCAGAAGTATGCATACCATCATCTCAAAATTTCTGATGTCCTAAAACCCAAATATTCAGTGACATATGTAGTCAGACAAAGCATTACGCTGGTGCAAAGCATTAGCACCATTAATCTTTATATTCTTACCTGTCCTAGTGAGCTATTTTTAACCATCAGACTCCTTCTTGCATGGTGAATTTTTCTAGGTTATCCCACAACGTTGTGCACTGATCTATATATTCCACAATATTCAACTAGTTGTTGGATTAAAGTAGGGAAAGGACCCTTCTAGTTTATGAAATTTATTACCTGTTGCAGTATATCTCATGCAGAAATAATATGACTGTCAGCTGTTTCAGGACAGTTGGAAACCCTTTTTTTTTAACAAAGCATACAAGATTTTTTCAAGGAATGTCTAAGAGGTATACAACCCTCTGTCGTAGTAGTACCTGTAGCCAACCTGTTGAACTCCAAGCAGGATAATGACTTAATGTAGTAAACAGGACAGGGAGATTTTTCAGATGGTCTTGAACATGTACTTCCGAAGAGAGACGGAAGCTTTCAGAGCACGGGTAAAACTCTGTGTTGGCTGGTAGATCCTGAAGACTGTTGCATGGAGTCAAGTTTCCTATTGGACATCCTTCTGAATGCAGCATATCAATATTACTACTCATGTGCTTCTTTGTAGTCTCAGTCTTATTCTTGTTTTTTGGTGTAGCTGATGGGGAAGTTGTTTTAGATAAAGTGTTCTTGCACCTGAGTCACTCATTGATACAGCAGATGATTAATCTAGCTGCAGTCCTTTCAGCGGCACAGTTGGCTGCTTCAATTAGCAGTTGTTGCTATAAGAAGGTGTGAACTGTGGGTTGTGAGAGAGCAATCACTGGACTTTTATAATAAGGCATATTCTTTTTTAGATATTTAACTCTAAGCTGAGAGGAGAATATCCATCCAAAATAATGTTCATAAAATTTGGAGTCATAAGACAGCACAAAAATTCAAATCCATAGTTATAACGGTGAGAGAATATTATAGAGGAAGACTCTTCCTCCCCAACTAAATGAGGCAAATGACTTGTTTTGAAGTAACAGCTAAATACTTACTGGGTTGTGTTTGCCAACAAATATACAAAGCAAAGGCAACAAGGCCTTTTAGTTTGAGGTAAATCCCTCAGTTACACAAGGTGTCAGTCAGTACCTCACTTGAGTCATCGTTGGTTCAAGAAATTCCTGTAATAATTATAAATAAGTATGTGTTAAAACTGAAAAGTGTTACCTAAAAGCATATGGCGTCCTCTAAATATATCAGTTTTAGGAGAGGTAAAACAGACACCTGCATTTAATATCTTGAACACCACTAGGAATACTACAATAATGCAATATTCAGAAATTATGTTTCTCCTTTGTTTT
Organism: Tringa tobata; assembly: GCA_033628505.1. Classification (NCBI taxonomy): domain Eukaryota; kingdom Metazoa; phylum Chordata; class Aves; order Charadriiformes; family Scolopacidae; genus Tringa; species Tringa tobata. Next base: position 632,887 of record JAHREE010000152.1, read on the forward strand.
GATTTAGTGCTTAATGAAACCCTTTAGATTATCACTATCTGGTAATCCTAATCACTCATCAAATCAAAATCCTTAACTATACCCACAAAGTTTGTAATGGAAAATGTTTAGGGCTGAGAGGTTTTTTTCAAAATTCAAATATAATCTATATTCAATTTTCTTTTTACTACATTGTGGTTAATATCATGATAGTGGGTCAGGCTTTGAAGAGCTGGTTTGCCTGATATTTGTGTTTTTGAACTTTTATCTTAATTGGAACAAGAACTTCTCAATTTGTACTTCTAGTCACCTCTAAAAGAAACACTCACTAAACATGTATAAAGTCTTTGCACAATAAATAGAATTTGTAAGAAAAAAAAAACCTGGAAAAGTGTGTGTCTGCACTATAAATGTCTTAGAAGTGTAGGTTTTACATACTTGTGAAAGTCTCACAAGACTGTTCTTTATAAAAGCATTTTCAAAAAGAATTTTTTCAGCACCCAAAGCATACAGTATTAAGAATTCACATACAGTATTAATTATGAAAAACTATTCATACATGCTGGGCACATCCTATGCCCTCCCCTCACAAGCACATACTATTCAAAGAGCTGAAGAATGAATACAGTGTTTACAGCAAATCAATAGATACTAGCCACATGGATGTATTTTGGCTATTTTCCATTGGAAAAAAGTTTGTTCACTCTTTTACAAAGCAAATGTTCTGGAGGGGAATTTTAGAAGTTGTTGTGAGAACCAGACCTTCAGAGGTGAAGAAGAATGCACTTGAGCCATCTGCTTCCTTTAACTATTTTGTCTCTAGTTCACAGGAAATGTTACTCTCAGGCGAACACAAAGTGAAGTTTGAAGTTTGAAGATCTTGATGATGGGCCAACGGCAGTCAAACTTCTGTTATTCATCATTTATTTTAAAATGATGGAATGTAGTAATTCCAGATGCTGTAAACAGTTAAACTACTATTAATTACCACATTCCATATGAATCAAAGTGAAAAACAGCTATTCTGGAGTGGGCAGTGGGACCTGGAGCAAGCACTCTGGCCATCCAACACGGGCACAAGTGACATTAGCTTTCACAGCACTTTTAGGCTTGACTTCATCATTCTACTAAACACACAGAATATTTTCTCTCACCTACAAAATATTACTTCATGTATTAGTAACATTTATTGTATTTTCAAGTAAAAGAAGTTAAACAGTGCTGCAAGAGTCATGGCTATATCCCATCACTCCAGAGCATGTGTGCTATTGAAGGTCTGAAGCCTCCTCAGATCTTTTCTTCTCTGTCCCAAAGCTTCTTTTCCCTCTCCTTCCCTATTTCCAGGAATGATAACATGGCTTTAATTCAAGTTACCTATACTGAACTTCCTGAATGAAAGTGTTTGAAGCCTGCTCCTGGTACTTCTTCCTCTTTGACAGATAATTCTTGGGCAAATACTGACTTTACCCCTGAGATGACATTGTCAGAGGGTATAATAAACAAAGACCTTGTAGTTATGTGCATAAGATGCATATGTCTCCGTTAGTTCTGCCAATCATTTCTTCAGTTTTAAACACCCAAATAAACTCCACAGTTTGCCTGCATGAAGAGCATGTCATATGTGTGAAGCGTGACTGGATGTTCTGGCTTGTATATCAGGACTTTTTGGTCCAGTGCTTTGAGGTGAGTACATGTGTATGGAAGTTAAATGAAGAAGATGCTGGGAAATGTTGATATTTTTAACAGCTGGAAAAGTTACCTTTCCCTCCTCTTCTGTAACATGGCCAAGAAGTTTGACCAAAGCACATCTGACATACCGGTGACATTTTTTCGCATTGGCAAAGACAGCTGTTCTTAGTGTGGAAATGAACAGCAATGCAGAGGAATGTGACATATTTTAATTTTTTTTGTAAAACAAATTAATGAAGACAGTGGACAGAAAGGGACAAAGGAAATAATGAAAAGATCACAAGAGATAGACCTGCAAGATGGTTTTAAGACATGATCTACTGACAGATGTGGTATATCTCTTAACTGTCCTGTCTTTATCTTGCAGATGTGTAAAATATCTAAAAATACAAGAACAGTCTGTTTTTCTAGTCATCCACATAGTGTGTTTTACAAGACAGAAACTTCAGTACAGTAAGCTTTGGTCTATGCGGTAATTTCAGATATAAGTCTTAAAATGTAGGAAATATTACCATTTAGGAAAGAGTTTTTTTCATTGTTTGTTTGTCTTAGAGATGTATTAGCACAAAGTGAAAAGATAGGTTTCATAAAAAGCAAGGCATCTCAATGTTTTGTTATTGAAAATGGTAATTTAGCAAAATAGAAACCTTTCATGAGAGAGTGCTTGTTTCAGTTAACTTCTCAGCAAATGTTTTTGAAAACAGTTATTTTTATATCATGCACTTGCCTTGTTGCAATGAAAGTTTTGATTGTGGTATCTGAAACAGAATTTAAATGCATGGTACTTAGAAATTTAATGAGAAGTCAAACTGTAATCCTTGCAAAAATCCTTAAAATTGAACAGTATTACTTTGACATCAGTTGAACACTGATTAATTCACATTGAAAATGCACTTATTTTCTTCAGGAAATTTCGTGTCAATTATTGGTCACGAGAGGGAAAATCCTTTTCCTACTCAGTGCCAACATATAATCTATTTCAGAAATTGTTGTCCTAACACAACTGTGTTATGCACAGAACGGAGCATTTCAGAGTCTCCATGTATCAGATCTATCGTGTGCCACTGAGCCACTGGATTTGGTACAGATTGCAAAGGATAAATTCCTTGGCTTTTATTTCATGACATTCCAGCAGAATTGGGAGTAGTCAAAATACAAAAAGGTCATGGGGCTTCCATTATACCTCGCTTTGTAAGCTGAGTTTCCCTGGCTCTTTCATGCCCACTTTCTGTTTTCTGTCAAGTGAGGTAATTCTTTAAAGAGGCCAAGGTTACTTATTCAAACTTGGCCTCAGGGCAGCTTCTTGGATAAAACTTTGTTATGGTTTGACCCCAGCCAGCAACTAGGACCAGGCAGGTGCTGGTTCACTTTTCCCCTCCCCCAGTAGGACAGGGAGAAGAATCAGAAAACTGGTGGGTGAAAATAAGAGCAGTTTAACAGGTAGAGCGAAAGCCACGCACACAAGCAAAGCAAACCAAGAAATTAATTCACAGCTTCCCGTGGGCAGGTGGGGGTTCAGCCAGGAAAGCTGGGTTCCATCACCAGAAACATCATTGTGCCATCAACACCACTCTCATCCCAAATCCAAAGCACAACAGCATACCAGCAGCCAGCAAGAAAGTCGACTTCTCAGCCTAAATCATGACAAGCTTAGAACCTGATGTGTTTTGCTGCCAATTTATTCTACATTGTCTGTAGATAATTGCCTTTGATTCATAGTTTAAAAGAAAATAATCCAACATGGCCAACTATTATTCTATAGTGATTTACAACACTCTCTATTTGAATTAGATGACATAATTGTGGAAAAGTGACTTAGGATCACAAAGCTTTTAAATTTTTAAACAAAGAAATAGTATATTATCTATCTATATTAGCTTTAAGTAAATCCATATAGGCAGAAACCATGCTTGCATTTGTCTATGTAAATTAGATAGTTACCATTAATATATGTATCATTTCCAGATGTATACCATATTGTTCAGACAGGATTGGAGAGAATAACGCTTGTGGAAAAATGGGTAATGACATAGAATAAATGAAAAAAAGTAAAAGAGATATATAATTACAACTTTCATTTTGAGAAGAATGCATAATTAATTTAATGGTTTCACATCTGTAGATGGCTAAGAAATGCAACTAAATAATTACACATCATGTAAATAGAGCAGAAAATAGCAGGATAGTTGTAGTGAATTATTTGCCACTTTTGCATTTGCCAACACTCATTTTATCTTCATTAAAGACCAGGTGCGTATATGTTAGTATTATCGACAGAAGAAGACCTTTCCTATTTCATTCTGAATTTGTGTCTGCTTCAGGTTGCAAGAGCTTGAAAGTTTCTTTCAGGTGGTTGTTTTGTAGCCTGTGTAAAACCACTTTTATGGTCAATGCCTAATTTTCTTTAGACAATTGTTCATCTGTAAAACAAACCAGAAATTGTTATCCCAGCTAGCACCTGCAGCACCCGTTTCCAGCAACTGAGCAGTCTAATTATTATTCCATTTGGAAGACTGATCTTTCAGTTGATATGATAGAATTCTGATCGTTTAGTGTTGGCATTTCTGGGTTTGATTCCTAGTAATGGTTGGTTCCTTTATGTTGGCATGACAGGTTCAGTCAAATAAAAACGCATGCACTTGTATTTCTGAATGTTTGTGGTGTTCTCTGTGGGGAGAAGGTCTGTGGTTTTCCAGCTGGGGATAAAAATATTTAGCCCGTAACTTCACTGAAAATTAAGCGGATGTGCACATGATGGGCTCGGTACTGCAAAGTGCAAGCCATTCTCCATTGTAAGCTTTTCCAACTTCCTAGAAAGTCAGTGACAGCTAAAGGGTAATGAGCAACCAAGGGACTGTGCCCTTTCTTTTCTAGCAAATTAACTTCACAGAGACATTATTTCCTTTTCTTTTAAGATGGCTGCTGAGCTTCAGTCATATTATCTGGTGCAAAGTAATGGAAATGTATGAGCTAAAATATGCCTGCTGTGTCTCTCAATTCTTATGGAATAAAAAATCAAAGAAAGCTAAAACCTCTCAGATCACCAGCTACACCACAGTCCAACTTCTAATGAGCCTGAATAACTTAGTTATTTGAATGCTGTTAAATAATTAAGCATTTTTTCTCATGTTGTTTTATGTAGAAACTCTGTGTTTCTAAGTAAACTCTACAGAACACAAATCTTATGTATAATTTGTTATTTCATGAATAAACATAGACTAATAAAAAAAAATTGGCTGGATTGCTAAGTAATCCCTTACAAGTGTGAGCTGTCTGCATCCCTTCTTTAACAGCTTGAACAAGATTCAGAAGAAGGTAAAGCCATCCTCATTCTTGCTATGAACGCACTGAGCGCCTTGTTGCCTCGTGTCATGACGGTGTGACGAGGCCCAGCTCGCAGAAGGAAGGGGGAGAGCAGTCTTTCCAGCCTGTCCTGTAAAAAGTTTCCAAGCCAAATGGCTGTAAGGAGGAGCGTAAGTGTGACCTGAGGACGGACGCTTCATCCATTGTGCCAGTGTGGTCACTGCTGTCAGTTATGGAAGAACCTGAAAAGTTTTTATAGTTTTAATAACACTTCTAATAGAACATGTAGTACTTCCGTGCCTGGGGCACAAGGTATGGCGTGGCTGCCTGACCTGTCACTGAATGTTATGGATGATATGAGGAAACTGATTTTGTGTCTCCTATATCCTTAGTGGTATAGCTTTTCCTTCTAGGAACACAGAGACCAGACAGCAAAAATTAAAAAAAAAAATAAAAAATCTGACACTTCATTTCTCTGAAAATTCTCGGTTTTTTGGCAGCTGAATGACAACCACCCACAGTCATGAACAGAAAGGAACATCTGTTTGGATACCTTTGAATAATCAGATTGAGACTGATTATTGATTATTTTTTGACCAGGAAGGACAAATCTTGTCTCCCCTAGCTGAATTTTTTTTGAGATAACCTCTTCCAGTTCTGTGATCTTCTTATGTAATTGATTTTATTTTTAAAAAAAATCTATACCAGTGGCTGTAGGGAAAACAATGGATACAAGTGCATATTTTCCAGAATGGTTTGGGTACCTGCATTGCAGAATTTGTTAAATGGAGAGAAAAGCAAGTGCTGGCAGATGAAATAACTGAAATTCACTTGTCAGAGCAGGAGTTCTGACTTTCTGGATTCCATTTTGTTAAACACTTGTATTCATATTTATCTCATTCTGAGGTACTAAATGTAAAGGGAAGGAAGCTGTACACAAAGGCTGACATGCAGTTGTGGCAAGCTTTTTGTATTTCCATATTCCTAAATAAGGTTATTTCACTGAGAGCTGTAATCAGTGTTCCTGCATTCATCAATTTAGTACCACTTGTGCTTTATTAAAGAGCAAACCAGGAAATTTATGCAAGTTCTTACATTGCTGACAATCACAGTTAAATGAAAAATGCTTGCCAACATCATTTTTATTGCTTTTATTGAAATTAATTTAATGTTGATGCTAGCTAGTTCCTAAATTTATATATGGAATTTTCCATGCAGTGCATGTGAAATTAATTTTTTTCCCAACATAAAAACCCCATGAACAAAAACTTTGTAATTTGTAATGGGCATTTCTGAGTGCATTCAGTTACAAAGCTGGCCCCTTTTTATCAGGCATGTCTTTGAAGGCAACATTGTAGTACTGTGTCTAAAAGGACTAGGCTAGACTAGATTAGACTAAAAGGACTAGGAGAGAAAACTTGCAAAGCTACCAAGCTCCTAGTTCCTCCCACACTTCCAAAATGTTGTTTACTCACACTTCACAGCCACTTCTGCTGATGTGAGTTAAGGAAATCCATAGGCATGGATCTGCAGGCTTTGTCTTTATATCAGCTAATCACCACAGGAATACAGATAATTGATAATATTAATTTTTATTGTCCTCTTTTGGTTGGTTAAAACTGCATTCTGTAAGAAACCTCTAGTTTCTGATTAGTGCGTGTGATTATGTTTTATGACAGGGAAAAGAACCATGACAACCATGGCTAATGGCAAGGGAGGGAAAGGAGGGACTTACTAATTCAGAGTCTTTTCTGTGGTCTGTGTGGAGCTGGCCTCCAGGAAACATTCATTGGTCTAGGAAGATAAAGTGTGCGTGACCCATAAAGTTTGTGAAAGATAACTGTGCTCCAGGGATTACTTTTCATTGTGTGATTGCCACCAGGCGAGTACTCTGATGGCGGGGTTTCTGAACAAGCAGCAGGATTGCCTGTCCTCTGGCTGTACTCGGAAGGAAGAGGTGGCTGGTACTGTCTTATGAATCCCCCTGGCCTGGTGTTAAGTGTTAAATTTAGTCTCAGAACACTTACTGGTTTGAACTCCTTGGGAATTTTATGCAGGAGACGATGTTATTTCTGAATCCCACTAAGAATCAGATACAAGCAAAGCTCAGCGCTATCAAGAAAGAAATAATGTGAATTAGCAGAAACCTAATCCTGGGAATGTTCAGGTCAAAACTTGACTTTGATGCTTTTTCCAGTGTTAACCAGTGGTTAAGCAGGGATTTTCAAGGTTCCAGTTTTGGTGAGTCAAGTCTCTTAGTCCCACGTGACACCTGAGGTCACTTTTTAATCATTGCTCTTCAGATCTTTTCCACAACTCTGAGTGGACGACCCAGCAATGCTGCTTGCTTCCTCAAAGACTCCTCTCAGGGCTACTGTGGCTTTCACAGTGGGCTTTGGGACCATTTCCAGTGGGTACCTGAGCAGCTTTTCTTGTCCAACTTCACGTTCTTTTTCTACTTTTGAGGACATCCACACACGGGTGGAAACAGCAATTCCAGTATTTTTGACAGCAATTCTGCTCAGGTGCTATTTAAAATTCTATATGACAGGTTTCATATTTACATTATAGCTTGAGTTTTAGAAATATTCCTGCCAGCAAGGAACAGAGACTTGCTGATGGAAAGAAAAGAATTATTCCCTCTTCCTTTCACCAAGAATCCTGTTTTGCCCTTCGAAGAGAGGAAGCAGGGGGTCACAGCACGTCTGGTTCTTCAGTTTGTGTGTCCTTTAGGGATAACGAGGGCTGTGCTACTGGTCTGCTTCCACAGCTCAGCCTGACTCTAGAGGAATATTTCGGGTAGTGCAAGTGAGAGGCTGATGAGCAGCGAAGCCATTCCCTCTGCAGGTACTTGTGTACCATGAGAATTAAGAAATATCTGCAGAAATGTTATTATTTCCTGCCAGAGGCAGGGTTGTGTTTCTAACTGTATTGCCACGTTGCTGTCATCAGTTTTCTGACTCAGTTTTTGTATAAAGGGGACAGCTTAATATTTAGCACAATATTGAGAATTTTTTGGGGGGGAGGGTGAAAGGGGAGGAAAAGGGAGTTACAGTTATTTAGCTTGTATTTTTGTGTAATGTGTTGATAAACTGAGAAGCTTGTGTTAGCTACGTATTGCAGGTCTTGTACTGTGTTTTATTTTAGAAAATAGTAACCATTTGTCCTCTCAATGCAAGGTTTTGGTTGTTTTTTGTTTGTTTTTTTTTTTTTTTTTTTTGCCAGACAATGGCAGGCTACTAGGAATTGTTGCTGGACTGGATATCAGTCATCACCTAGGTATCTGAGGTGATTTTGTGACATACTGCAGAGTAAAACTATTTCTATTTTGAGAAGGTGGAAATTCTCTCATTGGGAGTAAATTCAATGACCATATCTTGGCCATCTTACATTCTCGTAAGCGGTCAATGGCTTACATTTGGTGCAATGCTTCCGTGGGCCTAGTGCATTGCAAGATATTTGGGCTGTCCAAGAGGCAAATTACAGCTATCTAGAGCTGTTTTATTTTGTACCAGACAACCCATACCATTGCAGTAGCTGAAGTTGAAAGATTAAGATACAAGAGCATGTAGGTGTGTCTCAACTACACCCCAGGACACAGGGAAGGTAGGGAGAGCTGAGATGGCAACAGGGATGGCTCAAAAACTTGAGATGATTCCTTTTGACAAGGAGGAGTTCTTCCCTTTGAGTCTTACTGCAAATGGAAGGTCACCTGGCGTCCACCACACAGACGAGATGATGGCCTGATGGATACCACTGGTGTAGCGGGTGGTCAGGATGCAAATGTATTTCTGCAGAAGGAAATTTGGAGAGAGGCTGGTGGGAGTCAGGCACAGATCTCAAAAGAGCAATGATGGGCAAAGCAGAGGTGGGGTAGTTGGAGGCACAGCTCTGCTTACCTGGGGTTCTGAAAGAGCCTGAAGAACTGTGTTTCCCTGCATCGCTATTTCGGGGAGTACTACCCAGGTAGTATTTTTAATGACTGAATCTATCTGGCATTTTTTTTCAGAGCAGGTTTAAAAACACCACTGAGGAGCCTAGGCAGACTGTGAGTGGCAAAGTAGGAAAGGGAGTTTGAAGTTTAAACAGTCAAAAGCAGAGTGCTGTAAGTACTAAAAATGCAATGAACACCCAAAGAGAGTTCATCCTTTGAAGACTGAATTTCCAAGTCCAGTGCCACTGCATAAACTCACTTCTGCAGTCATTTAAAGAATTATTCTTCAAACTTTAACTTATGCTTCCTGTACTTTTTAGAAAAAAAAAATGCTTTTGGCTGTGATGCTTTAAAAATTATCTCATTTTAAAGCTATAAAAGTTTATAAATTATCTAAATTTTAATAGTATGTATATATTTGGTCCAGTAGTACAGTACAATAATACAGTATTACAGCATGGCTGGCTAAAATGTTGCCGTTCCCTGATTGTTTTTCTTCTTCTACAACAAGAACAACTTTTAAACATTTCCATTCATCTTTCTAAGTTCAATTACAAACTGTGGAATTGTGGATTTCAGTGGGAGGCTAATCATTTGAGTAAGCTCTCAGGGCTCAGTGGGTGCTCTTGTGCGTCTTGTGTTGATGTGTGTGGAGCTGGGGTTTCACTGTTCATGGTTTCCGTGTGGGGTAAGTTGAAGACTTTCTGAGTAGGTGAACAGATGCTGTAGTCCCCTCTAACTAGCATAAAGATTAGATAATTTTCTTCATTTCCTGAAAGGTCTCTAATTTTGCAAGTGATTAGAAAAAAACCCAAATAAACCAATCTCCCAAAACTGCAGTTGAGGTACTGTTAACATCTCTTAGTGAATTTGGCTCAGGAGCAGAAGGATACTGAAACCAGGAAACTTCTTTTATTAGCAGGGAAATTACAAGTTCTAGTTACATTTACTATTTTCAGAATCATATTTGCATTACCGTATATGCCTCTACATGTTGTGCTATAGATATCATTAAAGTTTTTTAAGCTGCCGTAATGAAAAAACATATGGATCACAGGAAATTAACATTCATCACCAAATAAGAGGAAATACGGGATTTCAGTCTCTAGCTCTAATGGTCTCATGCAGCACTTTCATTATTATGTTCTCAGTTCTACTTACAGCAATAAGATCTAATGGAACCTGGTTCCCTTGTACTAGTATGTAATAAATTTTTTGAAGGAATTTCAGTATTTTGACATTTTCTGGTCAAAATCAGTATTTTTTCTAAATTACTTAAAGCTGTAAAATCTTATTATACTGCATTGCTTTCTTCCTTCTTTGGACTCTGTGTTTTTGTAGTTTCTCAGGCTGCCTTTAATCTGCACCAGGCTGTCTGCGTGTAGCTTTTAGTTTTCTAACCCTTTTGATAGAGCGTACTCTTTCATGAGTGTTCTTACTTACATTTTCTGGAGTTCTAAAACTTTTATGAATTGAAATAGCTTTGTGAATATCATAATTTGCAGATGACTCAAAGAGAAGCATTTTTCACTTGTACGTTAAAAAAAGTATGTCCAGGAACTCTAATAATTTCGCTGTAATTTTTCCTAGAGTTCTCAGGAATCTTCCAAGGCAAACTGGGTAAGTTTGAGCTGACCTGAAGCTCACTAAAGTCAGTGGAAAGATTTTTGTTGACTTTAAAGGGCTTTAAATAGTAGTATATTTGTTCAGTAGACATGCAAGGAATACATGTGACTTAGAGAAGTCCAGAAATCCAGAGATGTTTAGATTTATAATTTAAAAGTATTCTTTTAAGAAAAAAAAAAACCAAACAATGCTGTTTTGATGTTGTCAATAGTGAAATTAGGGAACTGAAAATTATTTAATTAATGTGATTCACTTTATATTAGACAAAAGGGGATTACTGCACATCACCTCAACAAGACAGTTTTAAAAATAGTTAAATGTTAGGTTCCAAGGCAATTTCATTTTCTTATAGTAATGAACAAATTTAACGCTTGAATGTGCCCTAGAAATAGTCATCCCAAGGCAATTTTATATTCTTGTTGTTGTGAATTTTTGATGCATGAATCTGTCGTAGAAATAGTAGTGTTTGGAACAGACCACACAGCATTTAAATTAAAAACAGTACTTAATCCCATAACAGCCACAAAGACTCTTGACATGTAAATTGGAATCTGGAGGAGACCGAAATGGATATTTCAGGATGGAAAGAGTCAACTTGAATTGCTCATTTTTATGGATTCCCTTGGGTGCTGGAAGATTTAAAGTTTCAAGGAAGAAGGAAAAAAATAATACAAAATATTATGGAAAATAAATAGTACATACCAGTCTCGATAAAACTGTGAGATTTCAAATGTTTTAAATGACGGTGAATCAAACATATTTTAAGAAAGTGTATTGTTTAAACATATCTTGTCCTCTTTAAATACATAAGGATACATTTGCATGGTAAATCTGCATCAGGTTAAGTGATTTATATAAGCAGAGCAATTCTTTTGTAATATGCTTACTTTTTCGCTGTATAATGTTCCATTTTGCAATGGAATTTTATCATCCTGAAGGTGAATTTAACCAGAGGAAAAGAAGGCAAAGGAAAGAAATAGTCGCTGACTTTTCATACACAAAATCTATGCAAAAATGCACCTGTTCTGCTTTTCTTTCCCCCTTGTTTTTCAAGGCTTTGGAGGTACAAACCATAAAAGCACAGCATTAAGACGGTTAAATGGTTCACATGGGGTAAGCTCTAGTCACACATTTAATTTTTAAAATTTTTTTTAAAACTTCTTTTAGACATAGTGGAATTGTTCCAAACTGAGTTTTGATTTTTTTATTCTGTCCACCCTGTTATATTCTGACCTATGGGAAGGTGTTGGAGGGACAATTCACTACCCATTATTCAGTTTTAACTGAGAGAAATATTCCAACAAGTTGATTTCTCTCCTTTTGTAAGCAAGGACACACAAACCTCAATTTCTCACCAGAGGATTTTTCCATGAAAATGATTTTGGTGAGTCATATTTGGCTATGTCTGGTATAAGTACATATTTGCCTTACAGTTAGAGTTATTCTTTTAGAGTAGTTACAGAACACACAGGAAAAGTAAATAAATAAATAAATTCTGAACCCTTTGCAGGGTAGTCATCTCCTTTGGCATGAAAAGTGTGCAGTGTAGATGTCTATGTCGGGTTAGCCACCTGAGCTGTCTGTGTAATTACAGGAGAGAAAAAGGCACCTGACGACAGTCTGCTTAAAATGAGATATACCACACGCTGGAAATACTTTCCTTTTGAGTACAGGAGATCAGGGTGATTAGCATAGATGTAAATAACAAACACACATTAGCTGTTCATGTAACAGTTCAGGTGTTATACAAGGAACTTGCCCTGCAGCACTTTAAAACCTTCTGTGCGTCATACTTAGAGCTGGCTGAATTGTTTATTCATGAATGATTTTCTGAGGCATTTTGCTTCTCTTCTTGCAAATAATTAGTGAATAATTATAGTATTTAGCTTTGGAAAAATTCCAAAGTGCATGGTAAATACTTCATATAAAAAGGGATTATTTTTTTTTATCATACCTAAAATTGTTTTCAAGGAATCTTTTTCACTATTTGACTCATTCAAATTAGGCTCCTTGTGACTGGATTAATCACAGGTTGTTTTTGGACAGCCTTAGAGCTAGCGCATTTGAGAAAGTCAAGAGGCATCATTTATATTTAAAAGGCTTATTTGTTTAGCAAATGTCAACCAATGTATGTTATTGCACAGAGTTTATAGCTCCTGTAGTGTACTTCTGAGTTATTTGGTAGAACAGCTGTTATGCTGTGGTCTGTGGTGATCACAGTTACTGTCATTATGCTTGAATTCCTTGGTAGGTTTTATTGCATCATCTCTAATATGTCATAGCATTTTATCAAACACATATTTTATCTAAGTGCTATAATCATTTTGATATAATTAAAGGTCTTTCATCACTGAAATCCCTAAGCTGAGGTACAAAATTCTGCCCATCATATCCACTGTATAATGACAAAGAAATTCACTGCAAAATGAGGCCAAAAGACAAAGTCAGTCTGTGACCATCTGTGAACCACAACAAACTTCTAACTGCCAATGGGATACAGTGAATAAATCCCTTCTTTGCTTTCCTTCCATGCAAAGCCATTGCTTTGCCTATTAAACTATCCTTGTCTCAACCCACAATTCTCACTTTCTATTTTCTGCCTGTCCTGCAGGAGAGGGCAGCGAGTGAGCAGCTGTGTCGGTGTTTGGTTGATGGATGAAGTCAATCCAACACTGAGACTCATTTGCCTGAAGTGAACTTTCTTTTTTTAAGGCCCATTCTTCCTCTAAAAACAAAGCTCACTTTTGAAAAGTATTTTAAATATCTGTTGTCTTTTGATATTTTTCCCAGTTTTTAATTTCATTGGGATCAGTGGTGCCAGTGATGTAGAAAAAGCTTTCCTGTAGCATTCATAGAATAGAATCATAGAATGGTTAGAGTTGGAAGGGACCTTAAAGATCATCAGGTTCAAACCCCCCTGCCCTGGACAGGGACACCTCCCACCAGACCAGGTTGCTCAAAGACCCATCCAGCCTGGCCTTGAACACCTCCAGGGATGGGGCAGCCACAGCTTCTCTGGGCAACCTGGGCCAGTGCCTCACCGCCCTCACAGGAAAGAATTTTTTTCAGGTATCTAATCTAAATCTTCCCTCTTCCAATTTAAAACCATTATCCCTTGTCCTGTCACTACACTTCCTGACAAAGAGTCCCTCGTCAGCTCTTCTGTAGGCTTCTTCAGATATTGGAAGGCTGCTATAAGGTCTCCCCGGAGCCTTCTCTTCTCCAGGCTGAAAAACCCCAACTCTCTCAGCCTGTCTTCATAGAAGAGTTGCTCCAGCCCTCAGAGCATCTTCATATCCCTCTTCTGGACTTGATCAAAGAGGTCCATGTCCTTCCTGTGTTGAGGACTCCAAAGCTGGACACAGTACTCCAGGTGGGGTCTCACGAGTGCAGAGTAGAGGGGCAGAATCACCTCCCGCAACCTGCTGGCCATATTTCTTTTCATGTAGCCCAGGATGCAGTTGGCTTTCTGGGCTGCCAGTGCTCATTGCCGGCTCATGTTGAGCTTCTCATCCACCAACACTCCCAAGTCGTTCTTCTCAGGGCTGCTCTCCAGACATTCTCCACCCAACCTGTATTTGTGCTTGGGATTGCCACATCCCAAGTGCAGGACCCTGCGCTTGGCCTGGTTGAACTTCATGCGGTTTGCATGAGCCCACCTCTCAAGTCTGTCCAGGTCCCTCTGGATGGCATCCCTTCCCTCCAGTGTGTTGACCACACCACCAAGTTTGGTGTCATTGGCAAAATTGCTGAGCGTGCACTCTATCCCACTGTCTATGTCTCCAACAAAGGTGTGGAACAGCACTGGTCCCAGTACCAACTCCAGAGGAACACCACTCGTCACTGGCCACCAACTGGACATTGAGCTGTTGACCACAAGCCTTTGAGTGCGACCATCCAACCAGTTCCTTATTCACTGAGTGGTCCATCCATCGAATCCATGACTCTCCAATTTTGAGACCAGGATGTCATGCTGGACGGTGTCAAACACCTTGTATAAGTCCAGGTAGATGACATCTGTTGCTCTCCCTTGTCCACCAAGTCTGTGGCAGTATCATAAAAGGCCACCAAATTTGTCAGGCACGATTTGCCCTTGGTGAAGCCATGTTGGCTGTCTGCAGTCACCTCCTTATTTTCCATGTGCCTTAGCAGAGATTCCAGGAGGATCTGCTCCATGATCTTGCCAGGCACAGAAGTGAGACTGACTGGCCTATAGTTCCCTGGGTCTTCTTTTTTTCCTTTTTTGAATATTGGGGTTATGTTCCCCCTTTTCCAGTCAGTGGGAACTTCACCACATTGCCACAATTTCTCAAATATTGTGGCTTAGCAATTTCACCTGCCAGCTCCCTCAGGACCCGTGGATGGATTTCATCAGGTCCCATGGACTTCTGCACCTTCAGGTTCCTTAAGAGGTCTTGAACCTGATCTTCTCATACTGTGGGCAGTTCTTCATGACAATGAACATATATTTTAGATGATCTGGTAAATTTTGACACATTCTATCACAGAAATGTGACAATGATTTTTTTACCACGTCATCTAAAAATTATGACAAGTTGCAAGCATGTCAGCTTCCAGCAAGCCAATTGCAAGGTCATATAAACTATACATTTTAATGGTTGATAAGCAAGCTATCTTACAGAGAGATGTTTCTCACTATCCCTCTTTAAAGAAATATTTAAAAAAATATTCCAAAAGAGAAAGAAATATTCAGTGTACAGATTTTATCTNGGCAACCTGTTCCAGTGCCTCAGCACCCTCACAGGAAAGAATTTCTTTCTAGTATCTAATCTAAATCTCCCCTTTTCCAATTTAAAACCATTATCCCTTGTCCTGTCACTACGCTTCCTGACAAAGAGTCCCTCCCCATCTCTCCTGTAGGCTCCTTCAGATATTGGAAGGCTGCTATAAGGTCTCCCCAGAGCCTTCTCTTCTCCAGGCTGAAAAATCCCAACTCTTTCAGCCTGTCTTCATAGGAGAGTTGCTCCAGCCCTCTGAGCATCTTCATATCCCTCCTCTGGACTTGCTCAAAGAGGTCCATGTCCTTCCGGTGTTGAGGACTCCAAAGCTGGACACAGTACTCCAGGTGGGGTCTCACGAGCACAGAGCAGAGGGATAGAATCACCTCCCGTGACCTGCTGGCCACGCTTCTTTTGATGCAGCTCAGGATGCGGTTGGCTCTCTGGGCTGCCAGTGCACATCGCCGGCTCGTGTTGAGCTTCTCATCCACCAACACCCCCAAGTCCTTCTCCTCAGGGCTGCTCTCAATCCATCCTCCACCCAACCTGTATTTGTGCCTGGGATTGCCACGTCCCAGGTGCAGGACCCTGCGCTTGGCTTGGTTTAACTTCATGCAGTTTGCATGAGCCCACCTCTCCAGCCTGTCCAGGTCCCTCTGGATGGCATCCCTTCCCTCCAGTGTGTCGACTGCACCACCGAGTTTTGTGTCATTGGCAAACTTGCTGAGGGTGCACTCTATCCCACTGTCTATGTCTCCAACAATGATGTGGGACAGCATTGGTCCCAGTACCAACCCCTGAGGAACACCACTCGTCACTGGCCACCAACTGGACATTGAGCTGTTGACCACAAGCCTTTGAGTGCGACCATCCAACCAGTTCCTTATTCACTGAGTGGTCCATCCATCGAATCCATGACTCTCCAATTTTGAGACCAGGATGTTGTGCGGGACGGTGTCAAACACCTTGTATAAGTCCAGGTAGATGACATCTGTTGCTCTCCCTTGTCCACCAAGTCTGTGGCAGTATCATAAAAGGCCACCAAATTTGTCAGGCACGATTTGCCCTTGGTGAAGCCATGTTGGCTGTCTGCAGTCACCTCCTTATTTTCCATGTGCCTTAGCAGAGATTCCAGGAGGATCTGCTCCATGATCTTGCCAGGCACAGAAGTGAGACTGACTGGCCTATAGTTCCCTGGGTCTTCTTTTTTTCCTTTTTTGAATATTGGGGTTATGTTCCCCCTTTTCCAGTCAGTGGGAACTTCACCACATTGCCACAATTTCTCAAATATTGTGGCTTAGCAATTTCACCTGCCAGCTCCCTCAGGACCCGTGGATGGATTTCATCAGGTCCCATGGACTTCTGCACCTTCAGGTTCCTTAAGAGGTCTTGAACCTGATCTTCTCATACTGTGGGCAGTTCTTCATGACAATGAACACATATTTTAGATGATCTGGTAAATTTTGACACATTCTTTCATAGAAATGTGACAATGATTTTTTTACCACGTCATCTAAAAATTATGACAAGTTGCAAGCATGTTGGCTTCCAGCAAGCCAATTGCAAGGTGATAGAAACTATGCATTTTAATGGTTGATAAGCAAGCTATCTTACAGAGATATGTTTCTCACTATCCCTCATTAAAGAAATATTTAAAAAAATATTCCAAAAGAGAAAGAAATATTCAGTGTACAGATTTTATCTTAAGCTTCCCAGTAAAGCTGGAAATTATTCTTCATGTGTACATTAAAATCAGCTGAACAAAACCCAGCATAGTATTTTCAATATATAGAAAGCATTAATAGATAGCCTACAGGGGTTAGCCATGTGACTGTTAACAAATGATTGGATAGCTTGAATTATGGCACAAAGAATTTCAGATTTTATCTGAGATTCTCCTGAAGTTGGCTAATGCTCTAACTGGGAAGATGAAGGGTGCAGATTGGTGAAGCAAGAGCTGCAACGTCAAGGATCAGTTTGGAAGGCGGCCTGGGGAAGATCATGTTTACAAAGGTCATTGGAGAGAGGCAGGACTAGTTGCAGAAATGCACTTTTAATCTGATTTTAGGTGTCTCTATTTAAAAGTGATGGCTAACATTCTTAGAGATGATCGGGGACAACTCTGCAGCTATCCTTCCTTTCTGTTAGCTCTCTATCCACCCAACTTCAACCCTTAACCTTTCCTTCCTCATTTTCCTCACCAGTTTCCAGGGTCAGGCTGCTTAAAGTCAGGGAGATGTCACTTGTGTAAGGCCGAATTATCTTGCTGGCAGAGATACTCTTGTTCCTCGTCTTGGACAACGAATAACTAAAGAGGTATTTAATGGATAAGGCATTTCCTGCTGATGAGACAGATGTTAACAAGACCCACTATACATCAAGCTCTTTCTTTTGACAGGCAATGGGAACAGTGTCGTGCTGAAGGGATATACGGAAAGTTAGAGCTGTTAGGATCAAATGACCTTTAAATTCTTTGATTGGCTAAGATTTTTAAAATTTTTTAACCTGTCACTTTTATATTTTTTCCATGCATTTGTATGCTTTTTTTCTGTAACATAAATTTACTTCATTTTTGAAAGAACATCAAGAAACTGTAATGTAAAAGGCTGAGTAACAAGAAGGAACAAAATTAGTGGTACAGCTGATTTACTTGGCACAATGAGCAAGCTGATAAGTACAATGAGAAAAGTAGCTGCAGAAGAAGCTAAGTTAACCAGGTGTATCATTGCCCAATTCTATCAAATTTCTGAAGAGTACTGAGAGCGTGTGAACTCTTGACACTCAATAAGACTCTAATTATAATTTCACTAGGTGCTGTAAGTGACTGTATTTGGAAACTACAAATAGACAATTAAGAAAGGGAAAAATATTGATTTTTCTCTGTGTAAATTTTATATATGACACTTCTTCATGTCGTTAATTCTAATGCGAAAATGGCATTAGGTGTATTTTCCCTCTTTTCCATACAATTCATTCAGTTGTTGGGCTATAATGATTTTATTTCTTTGACTTCAGTATTTCCCACTGCAAACCAGTTCTTCATCCAGATTCCCTTAGTATAAATTGGAGCTGATATTTAAATATTCTTGTTATTTGTTAACAATGACTTTTCCTTAAAATCTAGTGACAGAAAATTCGTGTTTAAGAAATAGTCATCTAGTGTTTATGTCCTAAATAGAGTAACATGGAGGTGTGATGGGATGGCTCCTACAACTGGAGTGTTGAAATGGAAGGATACAGCCTCTTCAGGAAGGACAGATAGAGGACATAAGGAGGGGGTGATGCCCTCTATGTCACTGCCCAGCTGGATTGCATGGAGCTCCACCTGGGGATCAATGAGGAGCTAACCAAGAGCTGATGGGCCGGGATTAAAGGGAGGGAAGGGACGCGTGATGTTACAGTGGGGTCTGCTACAGGACACCCTACAAGGAAGACCGAGCAGATGACAGATATATACAGATAGGAGCAGCCTCATGTTCACAAGCCTTGGTCCTCGTGAGGGACTTCAACCACTCCAGTATCTGTTGGAGGGACAACGCAGCAGGGCACAAGCAACCCAGGAAGGTCCTAGAATGTTTTGATGGTAACTTCCTTCTCCAAGTGGTAGAGGAGCCAGTGAGGAGAGGTGCCACTGGACCTTGTTCTTGCAAAGAGGGGCTGGTGGGGAATATTAAGCTCAAGGGCAGCCTCGGCTGCAGTGACCATGAAATGGTGGATTTCAAGTTCCTCAGGGCAGTGAGGAGGGTGCACAGTAATCTCACTACCGTGGACTTCAGGAGAGCAGACTGGCCTCTTCATGGATCTCCTTCAAAGAATGCCATGGGATAATGCACTGTAAAGAAGAGTGTCCCAGGAAAACTGGTCAACACGCTGGAGGGAAGGAATGTCATCCAGAGGGACCTGGACAGACTTGAGAAGTGGGTCTATGCAAACCTCATGAAGTTCAACTAGCCCAAGTGAAAGGCCCTGCATGTGGGTCGGGCCAATCCCATGCACAAATGCAGGCTGATGATCTTTAAGCTCCCTTCCAACTCCAACCATCCCATGATTCTATGAATATCTCAAAAAGTTGCCCAGTTTCACTCCAATGGGTTACTTGTGTGAAATAGGATCATTATGTATGAAAAGCTGCGGGAACTTGCAAGAAACTGTCAAGAACAAAGTCTGTGTAGTGTAGCACCTATCAGTAGGTGAACATGGGAAACTGTGTCACCGTACTATTTCTGCTTCTATGGCTGTTGCTCTTCGGCTTTCTAGCTTTATGTTCATAACTGTTGGTGTCTTCATTTACATTATAAATAAGCCATTCTGGGACGAATATGAAACTTATTAAAATAATACTATTTCTTCATTAGATTTTGGATCAAGAATAAAACATAAGCTACAGAAATCACAGTGAAACAGTTGCCATGCTGTATTCATTATTCTAGTACAACATTTACAACCAAAGTTTTCATGTTTGTTTTTTTTTGTTCCATGAAAAACTGAATCTGAAAGACAATTAATATTTTGCTTGTGATCCATGGTAATATCTCAACTGTGCATAAAAATAAATTGCATTTCCCTGAGAATTACAGTGTAAGGCTGATGAAAATAAAAAATGTGAGTAGTGTACCGTCTATCATCTTTTTCTGGATCATATGCATTGGACTGGATGCTCTTTTTCATTGTTTCAGGAGCTCGCATTTACACTATCATGAATCCAAGTTTGTGTTAGCTTGTTGGTAACAAATTACTTATGTAACATATTTTGACAAACAATTTTCTGGTAACATTTGCCAAAAATAATGTTTTCATACATAGGATACATGAGAAAGAGAGATATTTTTCATGTTAATATATTCAGTTTACTAAAATGGTTCTGTATTACCTGCTGAAAGCTTAGCATGGAAATGAAAAGATTGTCATTTCACCCATAGTCAAAGTAACACAACATTGTGCCAAAACGTCAAACTGTTTAATTTTTTTTTATACTGTGAAGAAGTAATTTCAAAGATATTCACAGAAACAGCAGCGGATTAACCTTGTAGGTCATTACATTTCCCTTCTGTCAATATCTAAGTTACTTATCCCCTTATTAGCCCAGTTTCTGAATAGCATGCGGTCCTAAATACTCTGCTAATACTCTTCTGAGGAAAGATAGTTGCTCGTCATCATTTGCCTCCTGATAATAAGGCAATGGGTAAGAAACTACAAGCATTGAAAAATGGCAATTTGAAAGTCTCCTAGAATATATATATATATATTTTTTTTTTTAGAAGGTGAGAATTGTTTAAAAAAAGTCAAAAGAAACTTTAGTTTTTGTAAGGTAGAGCATTCAGGCTCAACAGCAGCACGTATGGGCATCAAAGCCATCTATCAGGCTGCCACAGATTCAAGAACCACAGTGATTTTCCCATTGGCATGTATCCCTGAACTGAGCCTGTAGAAAAATTACAGTTTGGCTGCCCAAACCGGACTGTGAAGCCCATCCCTGTCTGTGTAATAATTTGGCAAAACCATAGATGCCCTCGTGGGCCTGCCTGATCAGTGATTTCTACGTTTTCCCATCCTCAGGAGAGGAGGTTTTTGCTCCTGCTGACTGACCCCGCTCAGAGAGCAGAGGGTTCCAGACGAAGCTGACACAGCATACAGATTAGTTAAATATGCTGCATAAGGTTGAAAAAGTGAAAGGGCCCGGGGTTGGATAGTTGCTAATCTTTGTGTCTAAGACTGAGGAGTTGACTTATTCTGACCCCGTGCTCCTCTCTATTAAATGCAGTCTCTTGATACAGTTCATTAACTAAATTTCTGGCTGGGGTTAAAATTTGAATGGAGAATACACTTTTAGTTTCTTAAGTTAGATCATGCTTTCTGCACAGCTCCCTTTGCTGGGCCAGTGACTTTGCCTAACATATTAAGGTTTTGACTACCTTATTTGCAGTTTATCCTTGACTTAAAAGGCTGCATTTAGCAGGATACCTGAGATGAAGTACATTGCTGTAGCTTCAATTTTTCCTCTTATTTTGGCTTTGTAATACCCACAATTCCTATGAGGAATACAGAACTAATGCAGAATTCCCCCGAAGGCCAGTTGTACCTTAATATTTACCTCAGTTATTTATGGTAATAGTACCAGTTGCCTTTTGCTTTATTTCCAGGATGTTAGATTGAATACTCCAGAACTGCTGGATAGAAAAATCAATTGACATCTCCTAGTGCTGTAAATGCAGAAAAATAAAATGTAAGATGAGAAGAAACCGAGACCGATATATGAAAATTTTACCTGTACCAAACCAGGAAAATGGCTGCTTCAGGGAAAAAAGTAAATAAATTTCTACATGCCGAACAGGCAGCAGAATGCTGCATGGTGATACCACTGGTTTTCTGTTGAACTGATAGCACAGGTCAGAGCAAGCTTCTGCTCTCACATAACCTATATGTATATTTCCTAAAAATAATAATAAATTTATATGACATTTTATTGATATCTTTGTGATGCTCTTAACATTAGGGAGATGTTTGGTTATTTGGAACTCAGAGTTGTTTACTATTTTTTTCTCATAGTAAATAAAATAAGAAAACTCCACAAAGACTTCTCCATTAAATATACGTTTTTTGTATAACACATATTTATGGCCTCCATATTTGAGATGTAAGTGTATTTATTGTAGGCAGACAGAATAATTTTCCAATAAAACACCTTTGGCATATCCAAAGACGTGTGAAAAATTCTTCAAGAAGGCAAAGCATGCCCTGCCATTTGGCAAGAGCTGAACAGAGATTTAGGGGTCATACTTAAACTTTCCTTTTAATCAGTTTGGGATGAAAGAGAAAAGACAAAAAGAAATCCCAAAGCTACAGGCAACTAAATAAAGAGCTTGCTGTCTCACCAAGGAATCCAGTTCTTTCTTGCTCTTCTCGAAGGTCAATCTTGATCCTAAATATCTACATAGTTATCATCTTTTGTGTACTTTATACTCTTTCTGACTCTCAAGAAAAGTATTATATTTCTTTCTGTCTGCAGTACTGCTAGGAATGAGCTAACCTGTTTGATGTCAGCAATTATCAGGGCCTCACAGTACACTGAAAGGGAAGCCGAGTTGTTTTCCAAGATCCTCTTCACTACCTATTATACCTGATAAAAGAAAAGCGCTCTTGGGGTCTTGCTTTAACAGTTTGTCCTCTCAAGTAATCTCAGGCTCAGTAATCTCAAACTTCAAGGTTTTCTTGTTGTCTAAAGAACTTTTATTGGTACTTTACCTAAACAAGTTTATATGGGCTGCGGAGTTCCTGTGTTACTGGTTAAGCATATCAAATTACTGATATAAGAATGTCTGGTTTTAAGTAAAAATCTCAATTCTGAATGCAGCAGCAAAATTATTCAAAAATACTAGAAAAATTAATTGCATACTATTATTTCTTAAAAATTCAAACATTTTATTTTCATTTCTGTGAATATTTAATTTTTTATTGTGAATGCTTATTCAGAAATAAAAGAACAATTATTATCACTGTAAATACAGATTTCAATGACAAGATAAAGATGTTTATAGCCATTTTAAAATTATCAACAAAAATTTAAAGTCTGAATAATAAGGTCAAATCTCTAACACCAAAAAACCCATTTTCTGTTAAAAAAGTTCAGGGTCTCCAGCAAGGTGGAAAAACCAGTAAATGTGACTGTTCACACAATTAGAGTACCCTTATTAAGATTTCTAAGTACACTCTGTGTGCTATCACTTATGACAACCTGTGAAGAGAATGGTAACATAGCAAGTGAAGTTTTTTTCCCTGACAGGTAACAGAATAAGATTGGTCTTGTTTCGCTCTTGCAATAAACTGATCAGTTTTGACTAGTCTTCCTCAGCGTGTGACAAAATGCGGAGAAGGAAAACTTCAAGACCACAGTTTAAATCCATGTTGATGCTGGAGTAAGTGCAGTACTGTGAGGATGAGGTTCATTCAAAAGGAGACTCTGAGTGTGATGGATTTTAGACAGTTGACTGCATCCCAAATGCAGAAGGAACTACTGGGCAGCCTAGATATAAATTATGATGTATTTAGCCATATCTTTCTTATAAACTTTGATATAGACATGTAATCTAGACTTGCTATTTCACAAGTGCAAGAAGAATCCAGTCAAAGCAGTTGAGATCTTGACAGAGCACTAAGAAATGCTTTGGAGGAACCTGGGAGAATTTGGTTGACTGTAGAATGTTGGTGGTACCAGCATGGAGGCTTTACATTTTCAAATCATGCCTAATGTTACAGAAAAAAAAAAAAAAAGCTACAAAATCTCCTTTAATTCCTTACATGTTCAGGATATAAAAGGAGATAAAATTGATTGGAGAACTCTGATTGGGGGGATAATTGGTAGCAATGCTTTACTGGCTATTATAATTACAAATCTAATTAAAAGACTTAAGTATGGCAGATGTAACTTATTAATGAGGTTTGAGAATGCCTGTTAACAATGCAAGTGAAATAATGGGTGCAGCAAAACTCTGCATGCTATGAATAGAGATGGGGATGAAATTTAGTATACCATTTTGATCTGAACATGTAGATTTAGGGAAAAGGACACTTTTCCAAAGTAGTCTTATTTTTTAATTCCTTTATGTGTTTAATCACTATTATTCCTTTATATTATGCTGCTTAGCTTTACATGCATCTACAAACATTCTGTTTATTTCAGAACATAGGAAGGGAGTAATCTAAAAATGAGAAACATGTTACTCTTCAACTTTGTAAGTTCAGTGTTTTTTTTTTATTGTTGGGTTTTTTTTGTTGGGTTTTTTTAAATATATTTGTTTAACCTGGAGTGTAGTATTCTTGCAAAGACTCGAAGCAGTGATATTGATTAACTACAAAGGAGGCTATTTTAGTAGTATTCCATTCTGTCTTGGAGCAGGTAGCTCTGCAAACCTCTTGATGAAGTGTCAAGTGTGGCTGTAGAGATTTAAGTGGTGTGGAAAAAAAAACCCACAACAAAAATAGAAGATTTTGGTGTTGCTTATCTCAACTGAACTGAGGCTCTGTAACTTTTGAGATTTGTTCTTTCTCCAATTCCTTTTGACATTTGGTTTTACCTTTGGAGAGGAACAGTGCAAGTCTTTCAGAGGACTTATTAAAGCTTAATCCAAAGAACGCTCTTGTTAAGCGGAGTACTAAAGAAAGCTCTTGCCATTGACGTTGTGGCATTTCTCTAGGACTGTTCCTCATGCCTGGAAAACCTTGATTCTCAAGTGGAGCTGTTCTAGACACTTGGCTTCAGCTAATATTTTCAGCTAATGGATTTACTTAACTTTTTTTTTTTTTTTTTTCCTGAGGGCCCTTGCTTTTACATAGAGGAGCAATTACTCTTTGCTAAGAAGTGCTGCAGTAAGTTTGAACTGTGGTGCATGCTATTTTCTCCCCTGTCCTGCATCTAGATTGTAATTGCCTAAATTCTGTTTTTGTTCAGGCTTTCCATTACTCAGAATATCTTGTTTACTCTGTTATGACACTTTTAGGGTCCTTCCTGCTTCTGGGATGCATTTGTCAACACAGTGACGGCTGGTGACATTTTATGAGGGAGTTCCACACAGATTTGTGTCACCTTTGGTTGCCTAGTGGGGTTATCTGTTAATGCAGTAAAGCACCAAAATGAGATGACATTAGATCATGTCGGGCATGGAGTTGTGAGATGATTTCTGAGTTACTGACATGTCACCCTTATTTCACAATTAGTAATCTTACTCTGTTTGTGGAAGAACAGGGATCTTAAAGTATTTGTGGAGATAAAGTGATGACAAGTTTGCAGCTGAAGGACAGAAATATATCTTGTGGTGAGGCACTCAAGTCAACCTGAGATTTATAGTTTCTGTTGTCTTTTAACTACTTTAATCCAAAGGAAAGCTTTAAGAATTCATCCAGAATGGGAAAGACAAGAAGGGGGAATGAATTAGTGATGGGCAATAGCATATGAATTTTTCACGATATTTGTGGTACGTTATTCAAGCAATTGGTATAAATATTACAATACCAGTAAAACTTTAGTGGAAAGTAATCCATGGGTTTTCAGAAGGCTGAGAATAATGACACAGAAATATTTCTTCTGAACCTGCGCTGCTGTTTTTTCATCTTTCTTCAGTGTCATTCAGTTTCATGTATGTATTTATGTTTTATTAATTTTTCTGGCACCTGTAGCAGTACCTATGTTTCTGAAAGTACACTTGCTCTTCCAATTCACTTTCATTTTGGATAAAAGGGGTCATTTTCACAGTCTTGGAATATTGTTTTGTACAGTGAGGAGTACAATTTATACAGAGAGCCACACAAATACAGCAACTTGTTTCTCTCTTTGGATATAAATGCACACTTAAACAAAGAATTTCCTAGGTGCTTAGCTTTCTTCTCTAAATAGGTCAGGACCTAAAAAGGAGTGGAACTAGAGGGAAAGCTCCGCTTCCTACCCTGAAGAACACAATGAGATTATTAGTGGCACACCAATTCCTTCTCTTCTATAATCTGAACAGCTCCTCTCAGCAGAGATGTTTCCTCCTCCTTCCACCCTATGTCACTTCCCTTCATTTTCCAAACATTTTCCCCTGTAGCTCCTGAATGAACTTCCGAAGTGACATATCTGCTCTTGGCTTCCTGCTGTAATATTTCAGCAACATGTGGGGAGTAATGAAGCCTTTGTAGACCAGACTGAAAAGTGTCATTCAATTACATTATTTTTCCATATTTATGTTGCTGGTGCTGTAAACTCCGAGCATGGATGGGACAGAGCTGGAAGACACGTCTGTGAAAATGGCAGGGCTAGCTGGCCACCTCAAGTGAATCCACCCTTCCCCTGTTCAAATATGTTGTTAATATTCAGGTCACAGTCTTTGGAACAGACTTAATGCAATCTAAACAATAAAGTGAAAACAGCAGCATTAGCTTCTGAAAACCTGTGAATGAAGAACAGCTTTTCATTCTTAAACAGCTATAGAGACATTATTTTCTCATCTTTCTTCTAATTTTCTTTCCATCTGCAGATTAAATGTCTGCCAACTGCTATTTAAATGACAAGGGTAATATCCTGACTCTCAAAATCAAAATTCCCATTAACTACCATGGGACTAGAAAAGCTGTTCTTCTATAAGCACATCTCTTCCCATGGACTCCCCTTCCTACTCTCAACATATTCTTTATTCTATTTTTGCTTCCTTTCAGACAGTTCATCTCTGTTCTCCCTTTGATTGATTGATTTACCTCAATCAACATGAATTTTACTTGGTTCGCAAACTCAGCTTTGCTCCTTATATATGCTTTTCACTTTCTCAATGTTATCACTGTTCTGTGGAGGAAAAAGAGGGAGGTGGAATAAAAGAAAGGCTGGGGAAAGGAAGAGAAAAGGACAAGGTGAAAGAATTTTCCCTTTCCCTGCTATTTGAACTATTGTGTCAACTAGCCTGTAAGGCTGTGCCTGGTTTGGAAAATCAGAGGATTTTCCTCACTTAGGGCAAAGCCTTTTTTTTCCCAGAAAAACATTGCACTGCAAGCACACGTGGAAAGAAGAACCTTCTGAGGCAAATAGCCATTGCAATACTATCAATCAAAGCCAGCAAGAGATAAATTTCTATAAGTAATAAACTATTATAAATAATTCTTGGTTGACATTATATTTGATTAGCTTACAACAGGGGAGGGATGGGTTCTCAGACTGAGAGCCATGATCGTGCAGAATGCTTTGGCAAATGGGGAAATTAAATTTGGAACATGGATTTGGAAACACTCCAATCATTTAACTTCTGAAAACCAAACTGACACAATATATGTATTTCTAAGGGGCTACATAGATTGATCAATTGGGAACAGATGAAATCAGTCTTTCCAAATTAATGTTTCAAAAACATGTGTGATAGAATACCGCTGTGATTAAAGCATCCAGGGATATCATCACCTAACCAACTTTCAGAAATTTATCACAGATGGTTTAAAGTCAAGAGGGATTCCTATCTTGTCTCTTTCTATGCATGTCTGTCAGACATCTCTCAGAAGCATTAGGAGATTTTAGCAAAAACCATTGTGTGATTAAAAAAAATACATTTCAGTGGTTTTGTTTGTTTTGTTGTTGTTGTTTTTTTTTTAAATATGAAATTCAGTGAAGTGTACAATAGGCTTGCAATGTGTTACCACATCCTGTGAGATGCTGTTTCACTTTTAAGACTCCTAATCTGTTCAAAGGGGAAGCTGAGTTTGGGTTATGAAATGGAGATTACTTCTCTGTGTAAGACTTTCATGTCATGCATGAAAGCAGAGAAAGCAAGGTCAGTTCCATCTCATTTTTATAGCTTATTCCTGGCAGTACTTACAGAAGCTGATAATTTCTAAAGGTCTGGAAAGCAGACATTGTTTCCAGTACCGTAAGTCCTTGTTTCTCTATAATGCTACCTTCCTTATGCCAAGTGCCTCCCTTGTAAGGTGTCTTGGGAAGGATGCAGCAAATTTTACATTCCCAGTAGCAGGGAGGAAGAGAAGAGGAATTCCTTGTTGGTTGTCTGCATGCAATTTCAGTTTCTTTGTGTTCCTTCATAAAAGGGATCTAACTGGCATAGAAATCCAGCCTTAGCATGTACTAGTCTCTATGCTCCTGGATGTATAGTCTCAGATAAAAATTTCTTGTGTATCTGATAAAGTGAAATAGCTCATAGTACAGAGGCTTTTCACGAAGTTTTTAGTGGAAAAAATGGAGTCTTTGCATATAGTAACATAAATGTGTGAAACAGCCTGAATTCATGCATTCAAGTTGATACAAAGATAGTGCAAAAAGAATAAAGAACTCTGTATATAGCAAAAAAAGTGGAACTATACTATAAGCATCATATTCTTATTTTTCAAGAAGGTGGAAAGGTGTTGATAATAAAATGTATCTGTTGTCTCCTCTCCATCCCCACACTTCTCCTTGCAACACAAAGCAAGGTGGTTAATTTTCTGGGATAGTTTAGAATCTATTAGTATCTAAAAATCACGTGCATGGATTAACATTTGACCATATCTTTGAGAGCATAAAGAGATGTGACACTGTCTCCTATACCTTCTACTAACAGTAGTATAAAAAGGAAAGAAACAGCAGCTGAGGCCCTAAGCAGCTTTGCAAAGGCTTGTGTAAAGACAGGTGAGTAGAAGAGGTTCAAGTCTGGGGCAGAGGAAAGGCCCAGTGGAGAGGGATCTGGTGTTTGAAAAGGCCAGTATCAGTCTGACAAACCAGAGAACTGCTCAATGCATTGTCCCCTCATCTACACCCCATTTGGTGTGCAAACCACACACCCCCCGTCTTGTGAGGATGGATCTTTCCCATTCCCCATCACCCATAGATTTCTTTAGTATTAGTGGTTCTTTCACTAGCAGGAATTCCTGCATCTGAACCCTATAAAATGTTAAACTAAATTAAATCCGTGAGTGACAGGTGGCAGACTGAGTTGGGGAAGGGCGAAGCAGCACGGAGCAGAAAAGATGTTCTTAGAGTTTTCACCCTGGTTGCTAAGGAAACCGTTCCTTTTCTGTACGTTCAAAGTGTTGTTTCTAGCTAGGCTGGCATCTAGACATTTGCTCACAGACACACCATCATTTTCAACTTATCTCTCTCTGTGTAACCCTTGTTTGCTTGCTTCTGAAAAAAAAAGATAATGGGAAAGAAAACATACAGCGAAAACTACTTGGTTTTTTTAGATATGTGTGATTTTTGATTGGGATGTGATCTCAGTGTAGGAGATCTTTGCTGCTGCTTCAGCAGGACGTGAGTAGTTTCAAAGCTATTTGTTTGACCTTTGCTTAACCCATATTCTGCCACATATTGCATCATGTTAAGAGAAAAGTTACTTGAAACTTATTCAATGGCTGATGAATGTGGACTCTAATATTAGTCTCATGAAAATTGGGTGTTAAGCATGATCCCCTCTATTTTTAATGTATATATGCCAGTAGGCAAATTCTCTCCAAATGCAGTGGAGCTGTTCAGCAACTTAAAGGAAAACACGTACCCTCCAAGTCAAAGTACACTGGAAAATTTTTGGGAGTTCAGGTTACCAAAACTAAAAGGTTCTGATGGAATTATTGATGGGTGGAAGTCTCTGGCTCACTATCTTGTGTCAGCCAAGAAGGCCACTGTCACTGAGGAACTTCAGAATGAAGACTGTGTCATTCCAGTGCTCAAACTGATGTCCTTGTTATGATGCACTTACCCGTTTCAGGTCAGCTCATATCATAGAATCGTAGAATGGTTTGGGTTGCAAGGGACCTTAAAGATCATTGAGTTCCAACCCCCCTGCCCTGGGCAGGGACACCTCCCTCTAGACCAGGTTGCTCAAAGCCGTGTCCATCCTGGCCTTGAACCCCTCCAGGGATGGGGCATCCACAGCTTCTCTGGGCAACCTGTTCCAATGTCTCACCACCCTCACAGGAAACATTTTCTTCCTAAAACCTAATCTAAATCTCCCCTCTTTCAGTTTGAAACATCTCAAGCCTGTCCAGGTCCCTCTGGATGGCATCCCTCCCCTCCAGTGTGCTAACCACACCACACAGCTTGGTGTCATTGTCAAACCTGCTGAGGGTGCACTTGATCCCGCTGTCCGTGTCATCACATCTTTTTCATAGTAAACTGTCTGGCTGAGATTTCCTTTCCTCTTTGCCCTTATTCTTAAAGCATCTGTTTGTCTTAATATTTGAAAAGGAGATATTAGAATATCTAGGGTTATGTATTTTGCTCTGCATACTGAATACATATATATTCTTAATGAAGTGATTGGCAGGGGCTAGTAATGTTCTGTGGATTTTGGGTGTACTGCTGAACCCTCTGAGGTAAATGGCAAAACTCCAATGCACAATATTTGCCATTCAACCACAGTTAAATGTTAGTATTTTTGGCTGGGATTTGCTTATGGAGAACCCCCCCTTAGGTTTCTCTGAAAATCCCAGCCTTTATGAATATTATTGAATATTTTTTTCATTATTTGAAGCATGAATTATTTGAATGTTTAAAGAAGACAGTGACTTGCTAACAGAAATTTGAACCTTTTCCAACGTCTCTTGATCCTCGGGTCGCTGTCAGAGCTGGGTCTGTGGTTTTAAGCAACCCTAAACTAACTTTCTTTGCATATGCTTGTATGGCCTGCAGTCGTGTCCCTAAGAATGCGTACTTAGTGTTCTGAATGCCTCTACACATGTAAGGGAAACATAATTTAAATATGTGTTGCTTACACAGAGAATTTAGAGCCAGTCAGGAATTTTTTAAGTATGTGCTACTGGCAAGAAACAGCAAGTTGTGGAGCCAGACATTTCCTGAAAATGCAAATGCCTTTGACGAAGCTTGCTGGGAAGGTCTTTCAGGACTGGAAAGACAGAAAATGGAAAGGTTCATTTCAGAAACTTGTGCTGCCCGTAGTCTGGTGATCAGGGCTGACTGCTGAGATGTAAGAAACTTGCATTCATTGTGGTGCTCTCTTTGATGCTCAGCAAGAACTGTGTGAGAGCTTCTCGAAACTTAGTCACCTTACCGCTGAGCTGAAGACTCAGGCTTTGTCTCCTGATGGAGCTCTTCGACCATGAAAGTTTCTAAACAGTCATAAACTCTGAAGTGGTGTTTTTCAGTGTCTTGGTGCTAATACTAACATTAATAATTCTGAGTCAGATTTAATGTGAATTTAGCCCTGAACACCACCTGCCACTCCGTAGTGTCAGTTTTCTACTGCTGGGGACACTTATTAGGTTCCATGAAAGCCAGGGTCCAGCTCATTCTGAAGCCTATTTAACCCATTACAAAAGCAGGACAACTTTGGCAGAGCATATTGAGCAGCTGCTCCCAGAGCAGCTCAGAGGAGACTTTCCAAGATTAAGGGCATGCAATCTCTTTTTCTAATTCAGTGAAGGTTGTGACTTGAAAACAGATGTTCTGCCTTGCTGATTCCTGCCACAGTATAGCGTGTTATGTGTTCACTGGGGAATGCTCACTTTCTTGTGGGATTTATACACAGAAGAAAGTTCATAAATGGAAAGAGATAGGATCTAAAATATTGGGGGTGGGGGGTAGGGGAGGTAGAATTCTCCTTTACATTTCTAATTAGACGGTTCAGTTAGGCTTCTGGAAGGCTGGCATTTTTGTAAGTAGTCATAGGTGGAAACCTTTCTTGTCTCCTAGGTCTAGCTGTGCAATCTCTCCATATCCTGAAGACAGATTTCTCGGACATTTGAAGCTTGCTTGATCTTCTTCTACTCTTTTACTGTAACTAAGTCTAGATACCTGTCTAGAGAGAGAAGGAGTTCACAAAAGCCATGATGCACTCAAGCTGTTCAGCGTCAGTGATTTGGGTAGCAAGACTGTGGACCTCACTGATAGAGAGCATCTGTAGTTTAGATGGCGCCCTTTGCCTGTGCTTTGTTGAGATCAGGAAGCATAACTCAAATTCAGGACAGTGTCAGACCATTTAGACACTGCAATAACTAACTTTGAAGTCCGTTTATGGATTTATTGCTAAGTCAGTTAGGTGCTCTTGGAAATGCCACTGCATCTTTCAAATCCATCTAAAATTACATTCCCATGACATTTCATGGAGCTGGTAACATTTACAATGTTATAAAGCTTGAAGAACTTTAACTTTGCAAACATGGAATCTTCCAGAGTTGTTTTACATTGTACACAGAGAAATTTCTTTTTAAAAACAAATATTTTTTTTGGCCATGTATTTTCTAGATTTTCTTCCAATGAATCTTCCTAATACTTACTTGGTTTTGGGGTACTGCATTATGTCATTGGTGGGAGGGAGGAGATCAACTGAGAATGATAATCATTCGCCATTATTTCTGTATTTTACAGAATATTAGTTAAGATAACATTTTAAACTTTTACCTTGACAAATTGTACTATATGTCTTCTAAATTGTACACAATAGGCAGAACAAAAGACAAAACCTGCATTTAGAAAAAAATCCCAAACAGCTGTATTCAAAACTATGTGGTGCATGTAAATGGTTCATAATATTGAGTTAATTGTGCTTCATTATTAGTTCAAATAAGGAACTAAGTTGTGTATGATCAGATCACTCCAATGCTCTCCCCAGTTGTCATAGGTTATACATGAAGATGATATTTTCCAAATAAATTATTTTAAGAAGAATATTTGGTCCAAGTCTGTTTATTTGGCCTCTAGTTTTAATACTATCTAATAATGAGTCCTAAATATGTGCTGTTCCCTTGGCAGTGTCCCAGTGGTTCCTGGAAAGCAAGTCGTCTTTCCGATACACAGCAAAGGAAGATTTTGATCCACTGTTTGATCCGCCTGCCTCTACCAAAAGGAACAAACCCTTGTTGCTTTGACTAAGAAAATACCAGAAGCTAGGGCTTATTTGTTCTATCACAACTGTGTGTAAAGACACTTAGGTTGCTTTTGAGACATGAATTAGTATCAATGTACCTGAGGTGAAATTTTAGAAGGGACTTGTGTCTTTGGGGAGGTTGCTGCTGAGGAACAGGTATGGAAATTTGATTTGTCATGAGAACCTCTCTTCAGTCACCCATCCTCAAACAACATACTGCCTTTTTGCAGGGCTTTCCCCTCTCTTGGTAGCTGATGCAGCAGAATGGAAACTCAAAGCTTGTCCTTTTAGACTGTACAAATGACTTTATGTACAAAGTCATACCATTTTTATCAGTAGCTGAAATGAAAGTGTTTATTTTTCACAATCACTAGTGCCTACAGTTTAGGAACTCTTCCATGTTGTATACTTTTCACAAGATAAATGAATGCAACACAAATGTCCTACTGGAATCGACGGGCGTAATTTTCCCTTCTGGCAGAATAGTAGTCAGAACTCCATCATTCATTCAGGTATTAGGATTGTGTGTTTAATAAGAGTACTAGCCAAAAAGAGAACGTCACTGAATGCCTGCTGGTTGTTTAAAATTTCAGGATTGGAAAACTGGTCTCACCAGTTCATAGCAGTATATTTGCTAATGTGCGGCTGTGGTCACACTAAAAGATACAGAACCACCATCCTTTGCCAAGACTTGCACGTTTTGAAAAATTCTCCTAAAAAATAAACTCTAGTACAAAGCATTAATCTCAATTACTGGAAGGCAGAATAGATTGCCATCCGTAAATTAGTGTTTCATAATATATGTATTTGAAATTACCACTCAGGAAGAGTAGTTTGGTTTTAGTCTCATTTCCTCTTTATGACAGGGAAACCTCTTTGATGCTCTTGGCATATTGTATTTGAGTGACTGTCTAACGGTTCATGTCAGTAGTCAGGTGGGGGACACGGAAAACAAAGAGATGCAATTGCAAAGCAATCTGCAAAGTAAACTATGCAGTGAGATGTCTGTGTGACTGATTATATATTTACATTATTAAAAAGCTAATGCTTTAGCTGTCTCCTTTTTTCACTACCTGAGTATTTCATTGCCGGTAATAACACAAGAAGCAGGATACTGTAAATATGCAGAATTGTAGCATTTGAACATAATAGGACTAATGAACTGCCAAGCCAAACATACAACTGTAAATTGATAGAACAGTGTGCAATTATTTTATTCATTGTCGGGTGAAACGTGTAACAAAAGGAGAAAAGTAGAAGCTAATGACTGTGTAAAAGCTTAAAAATTTATTTGCATGTTCACATTGGTTAGTTAGGTGTGTAAGTAAGCAACATTAACTGTTAATTCAAACCTAGTCATTTCTCATATGTTTGCTCTCCCTTTTCTCTGTGGTCTGTTTAGTCACTTTATTTAAAACATAGATTTTTGAGTTTCCAGGGGGAGATACTGTTGTTTGTAAGTGCATAATGGAAAGAGACTCTCAGACCATCTGAGCTCCTTTAGCTATTACTGTGTTGTGTAATAATCACTGGGTAAATGAAGCAAAGAATTGGCTGAGCGAAAAGCAGAGGTGGAGGAGTCTACCTTGCCTCAATGACATTTCTTTCGGTTTGTAATACAATGACTTTAAAACTGACCAATTTTGTAACTTCAGTGAAAGTTCAAGGAGCTGGAGACCACAACCTAATTGATTTCCCACACCACCCGCTATTGCAAACAGAGTACTAGAAGAATGTGTTTACGAGGAAAGACAGCAGGGAGAGGGCAAACCTCCTGGTGTTGAGGGTTAAGAATCTCTGTTGTCTTCAATTACTTACATATCAGAAACAGCAGCTTCACTGCAGCTTAAAACCCATAACCAGAACCAGATTTTCCCACCAATAACTCACTGCATTGCCTGTCATAGGCTCTAGTATGAAAGAAAAGATATCTAGCAGTTAAAACGTTTGTATTCACACAAACCAACATGTTTAAATTCTTTTACTTTTTGTGTTCTGTTTAGAAGTAAACTGTGGGGCTGGAAGTGTCTTTGAGGAGGTAAAGTTCAGCCCTCTGCTCTGATGTTAATCAGTCTTCAGTGATGTTGTATCTGACCCACTTTTAGAGGCCTCCTGTGACAGAGGAGTTTATTCCTGTTTATTCCAGTGTGGTTTTATTCCTACCATTGTTTCTCCTATATTTCAGAAACTTCTGTGCTACAGCAGAAGGACAATACTTTTTGGCCCATTTCCTGCAGACATGGAAGAAACACTGGTTTCTTCATTTTTTCTTCAGCTTCTTAAATACTTGGAGACTTTTGTCATATCTTTACACCCCTCTCATCCTTGGATATTTTTGTTAGTTGAAGTGCTTTTTGGAAGCTTTTTTCTGAAAATAATACTTCCAGTAAGTGCAGAAGAATTACTTTGGTTTTGCTTCAAATTGGAATTGCAGCTCCCTGATCTGTGACAGCTACGGATAGCAGTGTTTCTGTGGTAGCATGATATTTAACACAGCCTAGTTGCATTAATCCAAGGTCCTTTCCAGATGTTAAGAGTTCTGTACTTCTACAGCTACAATGTTGGATTCAATTTAGAGAGTTAAAACTAGTTTTTAGTATAAACGAGTCATAATTACATAATTCTGTAGCCTTTCCATTAGTAAAGTTCTGGTGCTCTCATCAGGGTTAGTTGAAACACATGAGATTAATAAGAAAATCTTTCACTACCACTTTCTAGGAAGCATGTTGTTCTCAATTAATGTATTTTGATATCAAAGGCTTTTAGCTTAATACCTTTGACATTCCCTGTATTCACTTCAAAAACTTTTTAAAAAGTAAACGCATATGTCAAAATTGTTTGTGATCTTGAATGAAATTGTATTTTGCTAATGACACAGATCTAACGGGTCTGCAGGAAGTGTTCAGAAGACGAGGCACAAAGTGGGTTTGAAGATCAGACAAACTCAGGATGGAACCTTAATGTTAGTCTAAAATTGGTTCTAATAAATTATTTTAACGAGTATTAAGTTCTTGTGGTATAAAGTGTTTCCAAGAACTATGAAGTATTAACTAATCAATAGAAGTTCTTGGACTCAAATTATGTCAAAGTTCAAATTGGTGAGGAGATTTAATTTATTTTTACAGAAAAACCTTTTATTGTTGGTTTCAACTATTGAAATTTAATTGTATATTTAATTACTCTTTTATACGTATTTATTATTCTAGGTTTAGGAAGCTGAGTAATTAGTTGAGTAATATCAATAATAAGCTAAAAACCCTGAGTGAGATTTTCTTTCATTTTCTGCTTTGGTGAATTTATTTTTTGTGCTCCATCTTCTTGGATTCTTCAACATGTTGTGCTGAAAAACAAATTTCCTCCCAGAAATGTGACATTTTCAGGTGATCTTCTAGGCCTTCACATCTGTGATTACTTACTGGGGAAATCATCTTGTGTGGGCATCAGTGGAGTCTGTGATGGATCTTGAGTTTAATTTGCCATTCGTTTCATTAAGGCTACAGTCTCCTTTAGAAACAATCTGACTGTAACTGCACTGTACTGTGGAGTGGGAAGAGGCCCGACAGTCCAGGGTGCTTAACACAGTGACCTTACCAGGTCCTTGGGAAGTGAACTGGAATGTCTGTTCCACTGACGGGTCAGGGTTCAAAAGCACAGGTACAAGGATTTTGAAAATCGAAAGAGAGACATGTACTACTGTAGAGCATGATATTTGGCATGGAGCGAGAAGCCAAGTCTGGCATTTTCCTGTTCACGACCTGAATTTACCAGTGGGTGAATTCACTTTAGTGAGTATGTGTGTCGAAGGCTTGGCCTTCTTGCTTGGGGATCTTCTTACTGTGTGTTCTCAGGAGGTTGTGTGTTTGGAAGAAGGAGAATGTTGAGGAGGATGCCACTAAGCCTAAGAGTAGAAGCTGTCATAAGATCAAACGATATAATAAACGCCGTACAAGAGAAAAGTGTCTGCAGACATTTTTTGCGGTGATGCCTGTTGTTTAATGTCATCTCTCAGGTTCTGCAGTGCTGTAATACTGAAAAGATCGAGACCTTTAAAATTATTACATTCCTTTAAAGCATACTCCTTTCCTAGCCATTGTGAATGAAACTGATCCTAGATCACAAGCAGCACAGAGATGCATGGTGGAAAGCATTGTGCTCTGGTTTTTAAGGCTTTCCCCCTAGTCTCTCCAACGTACCTGAGGGGGATCTCTGAAGTGGGCAGTACTGCATTCCCAGCCACAGTCTCAGCTCCAGCATAAGTGATGTAGGACTGTGACTCCTGCTGGGATTTGCTCTAACTCTGAGGGCATCGCAGTTTAATTCTAACCTCTCATTACTCTAGCGTATTGCAATTTTTTTGTTGCTTGTATTTATTTCCACCAGTTTCCATCGGGGAGGAGGAAGACAGGGAACCTCAAAAGAAGACAGTCTCTTTTTAGATATGCCTTGCCAGCAACAAGAGTAGTTAGCCAAGAAGAGCTGACATTGTCACAGAATCACAGAATCACATGAGATTGGAAAAGACCTCTGGAGATCATCTAGTCCAACCTCCCTGCCAAAGCAGGTCCACCCAGAGCAGGTTGGACAGGAACATGTCCAGGTGGGTTTGGAATGTCTCCGGAGATGGAGACTCCACCATCTCCCTGGGAAGCCTGTTCCAGGGCTCTACCAGCCTCAAAGTAAAGAAGTTCCTCCTCATGTTTAGGTAGAACTTCTTATATTCAAGTTCGTGCCCATCTCCTCTTGTCCTGTCACTGGGCACCACTGAAAAACTACATTAGTTACTAGCAGGATCACTTTTGAAAGTGATTGATTATTACCAATATTTTAACAGCTCTTCTAGAAACATACTTCTGCATTTTCAGGCACACTTGAAATAACTGTGTGCCATCTTGGTGTATAAAGATGTTGTTCTGAGTCATTTGCATCACATTGACTGTAAGTAGGTGACAAAGTAAGCTGAGGACATACACCTTCAGGAGTCTTTCAAGGAGACTTCCTCTTAAGAATCAAAATCAGGCCCCTTTTGGTCCATATGGAGATGATGCAATGATTGTGGGAAAAGAAGGAGAGGGATATTTTTTCTCATTTTCTTTAGTGTTTTAAAGACCTACTAAGTAAACTTACAATGCCAAGACTGGGTGTAGAGGAAACTGTTTTTCCTACCTAGTAGGATTGGACTGTAAATTGTGTTTTACGGTATCAGATTAACCTGGTCATGGACTATGGTTCTCTTTCTTTAAGAAATTTCAGTAATGTTGTGTTCTGCAAGACTTCTTAAAGACCCTGCTTTAGAATATAAGCAAAACTTAAAATCTGATTACTGTAAATACATAATTGTATTCAGAAATAGAATTATACAGAAAAAAAACCCACCAAACCAGATACTAAACCCACATTCTGAATAATTTCACTGAAATAAGTATGTTTACTGTATATATCCACAGCTTCTAGAAAAGTTGCCTACAACCTGAATTCTAGCACAATAACTGGGTTCAACAGGGAAAAGTGTAGGATCCTGCACCTGAGGAAAAAGAATGTCAGGCACCAATACAGGTTAGGCGTGGACCTGCTGGAGACAAGTTCCGAAGAGAAAGATCTGGGGGTCCTGGTAGCCGGACTCTTTTCGGTGGTTGCCAGTGAGAGGACGAGGGGCAACAGGCACAAGTTGGAACATAGGAGGTTCCACTCAAATACGAGGAAAAACTTCTTCACAGTGAGGGTGACAGAGCCCTGGAACAGGCTGCCCAGGGAGGGTGTGGAGTCCCCTTCTTTGGAGATTTTCAAGACCTGCCTGGATGCAGTCCTGAGTAACATGCTCTAGCTCTGGGCAATCCTGCTTGAGCAGGGGAGTTGGACTAGATGATCTCTATGGTCCCTTCCAACTCTAAAAATTCAGTGAAATTCAGTGAAGCTGCGTTGGCATTCTGTAAAGTTTAGCTTTACAAGCATTTTTTATATAGGGTAATTAAAGGAGGCATTTCAAAAAGGAGGCATTTCACACAGCCCTGTGAAGCTGGCTTTCTTACAGTATATCTTCATTTAACTGAAAATTAAATTAAAATTCAAGAATATTTTCAGTCCTTCTGGATCAAGGTCCAAGGCCACTGTTTATTTCTCAGTGCATTTCTTAGTTATTTGTCATCTGGAAATCAATGAGAAAGAGCATGTCAAACGAAAGGACACATTTCATATTATGACAAATCCATCTGATGAAGATCAGGAAAGGCCATCTGCCATTTCAGCTTTCAGAAATGGGATTTCTGTCAATCATCATGCAACAGGTGGGTACTCTCCCATGCCTTAAAATATGATTTTGTGTCTCTTGTGTTGGGATAAAGTGGATGTACTGAGAATAGACAAGTTTGATTTGATCTTTAATAAAACGGTAAGAAACAGCCTGAAACAGGTTATTTTCCATTATATTTTTCACTCCTGATATGTAAGAGCAGTATTGATAGTCCTTTCAACTCTTTCAACTCGAGGGGGAGGGGCAACATTTTGTGAAGTATTGGTGCAGCTGTACTGTTATATATACTATCAAACTTGTTATTGTTTTGAGATCATACACCGCTGTTTGTTGGATTCTCCTCAGAAAGCAAGGAGAATAATGCATTGTGTCTGGGATAGGTTCAAAAGTTTTATTTACTTCCCATACCCAAATGCTACAGAGATGTAACAGTTTGTTCTCCCCCTTTATGCATCACATTTTCTTCTGGTACATAACATAGTGTGAGTTTCCAAAAGCAAATACAGGAAAAATACAATTTCAAAGCTTCAAGATAAAAATGCCACTTTTCTGATTTTTTTTTTTGTCCTCCTGAGAGAAAATGTCGCTAACACCTTTTCCTTAACTGTGAAACACACTAGTGTTGAAGTAATTAAATATAGTAGTTGTCACTCATTTCTCCCACCTTCCACATTATGAAATCAGAAAAAAAATCTTGGCTAATGTTGCGAAAAAGCAAAATTAACATCTGAAGCACAGAAAACTTCTCAGCGTTTTGTATATATATATATAGTCACACAATATATGAAATATTGGATACATTTCTATAATTTCATCATGATCATGTTTAGAGATAATCAAAATGTATGAGTATCTTAGAAACTGTCATTCAATATTTGGCAATTTTTAAAGTTTTCATTAAAAAGCATAATGAGTTTTTAAATAATGTGAAGATACGCAGTTGTCTGTTGTACAGCCTTAAGAAACATAACGAGTATAATTTGAAGACTGAGTTTCAGGAAAGTGACACTGAAGGCCTATTTGAAATAAATCAGTATATCTAGGTGAGCTCCAAGTTTTGGAATTCAGCCTTAGTCATTGAAATATGCCAAAGAGTAAGAAGACCCCGTAGTGCTCTATGATGAGAGGGCTGTCTTGGCGGGTGACGTGAGAGGGGTGAATGTTTCCTACCTCGACTTTAGTAAGGGTTTGAAGTTGTCTCCTGTAACATCCTCACAGACAAGCTGTTGAAGTACAGGCTAGGTAAATGGACAGTCAGGTGGGTTGAAAACTGGATGATCTGCTGCACTTAAAAGTTGTGCTCAGCAGCACAAAGTTCAGCTGGAGGCCAATCACTAGAATATTGAGGGCTAATACTGGAGCATCTGGAGTGCTGTGTCCATGTCTGGGCTCCCCAGTGCAAGAGAGACATGGAGCTATTGGAGTTAGTCCAGCTCAGAAGGACTAAGATGGTAAAGGGCCTGGAGCATTTCTCCTGTGAGGAAAGGCTGAGAGAGCTGTGGCTGCTCAGCCTGGAGAACAGAAGGCTCAGGGGGATCTTAGGGTCTTAGTCA
Source organism: Tringa tobata (assembly GCA_033628505.1). Lineage (NCBI taxonomy): Eukaryota > Metazoa > Chordata > Aves > Charadriiformes > Scolopacidae > Tringa > Tringa tobata. The sequence goes on from JAHREE010000152.1 coordinate 673,278, forward strand.
TATGAATACCTGATGGGTAGTAATAAGAAAAGTGGAGCAAGACTGTTTCCAGTGGTTCCAATAACTGGACAACTCCCCATTGGAGTTATTCAGAAGCCATGTGGACAAGGTGCTGGGGAAGCTGCTGTATTTCAGACTACTTTGAGCAGAAAACTTGAAAGAGACAATCTCCAGAGTTCCTTTCAATCTCAGCAGTTCTGTGATTCTGTGAAAAATTTTCTAAGTGAATTTTCCCTTTGTTTGAAGAAATATTTATTGTTAACTTACCATTACTTCATTGGTTTATGTAGGTTGAAGACAAAGAAAGCAATTTTCCTAGAGTTCTAGAAGAAGAAGTTATAGTTGCTTGCTTCTCCCTGCTATTTATTTGCTTTTTTGTTTGTTTGTTTGGTTATTTATTTTATTAATAGAGATTTGAAGTAATTTATTATATATGCTATGTATACATTTTCACATAACACAGCCCAATATATATAGGTCTGCAGAGAGGATTAGATGGTACTGAGGCATCCACTCTCTGTTTCACGAGCCTTTCTTCAGACAAGGCCAACCCTTGACTCTTGGACTGGATGTCTATTTGCATTTAAAGAAACTTTAGTGCAGTCCTAGAGAAACACATACTGTGGTTTCCTGTCATCTAAAAGAAAGGCAGCTTTGACATCACACTAATCCATCGTGAAAACCAATGCAAGAGAAGTGGGTCTAACTGGGAGGTTGGCTTCAAAATTGCACTGCTGGGCTTTCTGAATGCTAACCTGGACACACCTTTAGTTGCTCTTTCCCTAAACCTTCCAGAGTGTCTGACTTTTCAGTGCTGTTCTCTTTTATGGTCTAGTTGTTACCATTTCCCTCTAACAGGTAACCATAGCCAACACACCTGGATTGTCCAGGTTCAGAGCAAAGGTACAAACCTGTAATTTTGTGGAATTGGATCACCTGCCTCACCAGCATCCATCTGGAATGGGAAGCATCTTACCAGCATCAACCTGCCTATCTCAGTGGAATGGTAGGGTGGAAAAAAAAAACATTTTCCTTAAGAAAGTTAGAACCTGGTAAATAGCTTGTGTGTATATATGTGTTTACACAAGAGACAATTATGGAAGAGGTGCTTATTGTAAGGACAAATAATGACACAGATTTCAATAGGAACCTGAAGGCAAAACATGAAGAATGCCGTGTCTGTGCAAGTAAATTAAATATACTCTGGAAAATGTCCTGGTTCTGAGGGCAAAAAGTCATGGCATTGCTCATGTCATTGCTAGCAAATTGTTTTAGTCTCTAAAATAGGATGGCCTCACGTAAACTGTCTGCTGGGCAGACTGACCTTTGTCTGTGGAACGTGCCTGAGAGTTGTTTGAGAAGGTGCCTCGTGTTGTCAGCAGTGCTGGAGCTCTCATTATAAATATTTCCATGCATTGTTTCATTTCCTAGTACAGATGTATCAAAACTGGAGAAAATGAAGCACAGGTAGCTAGACTGTAGTTCTGGGAGATCCTCAGTATATGCTTCCCTTTTGACTTGACAATGCACTATTTTCTTTGTGTCTTTTTGTCTTCTCAGCCCACGCTAGATCTTATTATTATATTCAGTTGAGTTTTGATTTTTTGTGTAGCTGTTGAGGGGAATAGAGGGAAAATGAATCTGTACAAGCATGCTGTACATGGCATTTTAATTACAGATGACAATGGACTTTGTTAAAGTTGGTTATTTTATATATTTTTTCAAATGTCATGGAATTAGGTGATGTCATAAGCAGAGCATATCATGTCATCATTATCTTATGGACCACAATGCACTGATTTGCACTGTCAAATCTGAATGATCTATTTCAGTAATGTAATAACAATAAAAGAGTTGCTGCAATAATTGCTTAAGTGATGCAAATCATGGAGCATTGCTCTGCGTAAATGTTTGGAAATTGCTAATTAATCATCTTACTCATTTAGCTCTCCATCTTCTTGAATGAGTATCTTGAGATACTCAAATGTAGGATGGAATCAATTTCTCCTTTTATAGCTTTATACTGACTTTTATAGAGGAGTTGACAGTTTGAAAGACTGGAAAAGTATCCTTGAACTCACATCTATTATTCTAATGTTATATTTTGCACAAGCGTAGAAATAGTATCAGGTACAGATCATATTCCTTTCTTTGTTAAACAAAAGAAACATAGCTTCCTTGCTACTTTTAATTAATGCAAAGGGGAAAACACAGGGTAATTTCTCCTTTCCTTTGAAGTCAATTTTCACACCTTTCTGATAGTATAATTAAATACGTGTCTTTTTTAAATTCGTGATTTAAAAAAAAAAAATCAAGAAATTGATTTCTTAATAATCTGTTGTCCCCTGAGTCTCAGACTGATATTTATCACCCCATTCTTGTAGCTTTGTATTCACTGAATGAAGTATTTTCAATGATTTACCACTCCTAAACTGTAAAGAAGATTAAAAAGGCAAATAATACAAATTATGATAGTTTTTTACTAAGAAAATACTCTCCCTCCCCCCAGTTCCATTTTATAGACTGCACAGCAGGCAGTTGTTCCAGCTTTTGATTAATTGAAAACAGTAGAAACATTTTCTAATTAAAGTAATTTTGGCAGAAAAAACATATGTGGCTTACCCCTAAAAAGCTAAAAATGAGTAAACTAAACTTAATTCAGGGAGACTATGGTATATTTTCTTATGCTTATTTTGACAAGTTGGAAATGAAAGTATATAGGGTCAATGGATTTTTTTTGTGTCTCTCAGTTCTGAACATGAAACAACTTGAAAGTTGGAGTAGGCTACTTAGAGCAGCCCTGCTTTATTTACTTGTTTTTAGATTTAAAAAATAATTTTTAAAAGATTAAATTAAGATTTTTCTGTTCCCTAGTTAACTATAAGTAGTTATGGTTTCTCACATTTGATTATTTTAAATTATATACTGTAAGATAGTTACAAATTATCACTGGTCTATCAAATATCTGTAAGTAGTTATCAGCACTTGTTCATAAAAACTGAATTTTTGTTGGCAGTTTTAAATATGCATGCTGTTGAAGTTAATTTCAGTATGTAATTTCAAAGTTAGATCAACACTCAACCCTTTTGAGAATCCCTCTCACAGCAGAGATCATTTGCTTTCATTAACTCACAAGATGAATATAACTGTTAGAATCAAATTTCTGTTAAGAGGTGATCTTCGCAGAATTTAGAATTCATTCTCATGAATACAATCTGTTTAAAATTAACTATTTGCAATTTTTGTCTCTAAGTGGTGGAGTAGGAAATGCATTTGTTAGAATATGTACTCAAAATGAATAAACACATGTAAGAAAACAACTGACACGACTTAATATGTTCATTTGTTTAAGGGTTGAAGAACTTGGAAGATATTTGCCGACCTTTTTCTCTCTACTGTTTATTAGTTATGCTTACTTCCACCATTTTAACTCAAATATCCCATCTGCTCTAGGTAATGTATCTTAAAATTATAATAGATTCACAAACCTTGGTGCCAGAGGAGATCATTACCTCATGTATTCTCAACTTTTGTGTATATCACAGACCATTGCATTTCACTCATTTTTCTCTGTGGTGAATCCAGCAAATTGCACATTTGGGTAAAATGAGTCTCTCAGGAGGCACTGAGTTTTGAACTTGGGGCATCTGAAAGAGGAGACCTGCTAAGAGTATTCAGTGTCCAGCACTGAATTGAACAATCTGAACTTGTGTTCAATTGAACACAATTGAACAATTCCTGAACTGAATTGAAAAATCTTTCTAGAAACACATAAATTGTAAGATTGTTCGTCTTTTTTAATTGCTTTTACAAATTTTCCTCTGTTGAAGGTCTTGTAGCCTTATCTGCCATGTTTATAGAGTCTGATACCCAATTAAGCATCCTATTGCTATTCTGCTCATCTACTTCCTCTTTTGAAAAGATGACACAAGTTATAGTATTCCAGAATTTCCCCAGGAATCCAAGACTTAAGAAACAAGTCGGTTGACAGAACTTATCCCACTAAATGGTTTAAAAATATGGCTAGTATACTGAATATCTGTGGAGACATCAAGAATAACTGATGATTCTGAGATATTCAGCCATTCTGGTAAAGAAGTGAGATGTGTCACATTGCATCTTTGCTATGTGGCATGATCTTCTGGTCTTTGTAATCACAAAGATTTTAGCAATGGAAATTCCTTTTCTAAATGTGTTTTGAACTGCTTATCCTGTACATCCCCTACATCTTCCCCCCAAAAAACCCGAACCAACCCAAAGCAAACCCTTGGCAAAACTTATTTCCTGTCTGTGGTACTATTATCTCTTTGTGAGCAATGGAATATAAAGGAATGTGATCATACAGAGCATTGACATGCTTGCACTTGATGTCTGACTCAAAAACTTAATCTTAAACTATCACAACTGTCTGAGGCTTGGCTTGAAAGCTATTCAAGCTGTAATTTCCTGTACTAGAAAATTAGATATGCTACCTGTATGTGGCTATTCAAAAACTTTAATGGGTTTACCAAGATGTTCTTTGCAGCCTGAAGACATTCTTAATTTATCTCAAAGTGAAGCTCATCATCTTGTAGGAATATATGCCTCCTGTATGATTTATAACAGTATCCAAATTCTGGTACAAATTTGTCAGAAGAATGCTTCACCTTCCTCTCCTTTTCTATTATATAAATTAGCTGTAGACTCAAAGGGAATTCTCTCAGTTAGAGCTTTTTTGTTCCCTTTTCCTGAAAAGCAAATACATGCATATGCACACTTTAGTGTACTTTTAAAAATTCTAAGTTTAACTACAGGCAAGCTAGATCTAAAATAGAATCATAGAATCATCTAGGTTGGAAGAGACCCTTGGGAACATTGAGTCCAACCATCAACCCTACTCTACAAAGTCCTCCCCTACACCATATCCCCCAGCACCACATCTAATCGTCTCTTGAACACATCCAGGGATGGTGACTCAACCCCCTCCCTGGGCAGCCTATTCCAATGCCCGACCACTCTTTCTGTGAAGAATTCTTTCCTAATGTTCAGTCTAAACCTACCCTGTTGGAGCTTGAAGCCATTCCCTCTCGTTCTGTCATTAATTACCTGTGAGAAGAGACCAGCACCAACCTCTCTACAGTGTCCTTTCAAGTAGTTGTAGAGAGTGAGGAGGTCTCCCCTCAGCCTCCTCTTCCTAATTCTAAACAGTCCCAGCTCCTTCAGCCTCTCTTCATATGATTTGTTTTCCAGGTCCTTCACCAGTTTCCTTGCCCTCCTCTGCACTCGCTCCAGCAGGGCGAAGTATTGCCCTCTAGAGCTTTGGTTTTGATATTCTCTCCACTTGGGCACATTCTTCTGCATGCTCTTTGGCTGCAGAGCTCACATCATTAGATAGTAATTGAATGGTCAATACTACTAAAAATTAAACATTTCCATACAAGTCAGCTAACTCTGTGGAACTATGTCAATATACTGGGCTTTGAAACACTTTTAACTCATGGGTTTCTTTTGTGAGCTCTTGACACAATGCATTTGTGTTCACCACAAACAATAAACTAGTGGTTGTTTAAAACTGCATTTACTTTATCAGATTCATACTGCAAAGTCTCCCCAGGAATGAGAGCCTGCAGTAAAGCTTATCTCTTTTAGCAGGTATCACTCTAGACCTCTCTGAAATGCTCTGGTGAATATATAGTAAATAAATTATACATGAAACAATTGGAAATGCGCTTGAAGGAGTGACTACCCACAAAGGTAATCATAATTCCCTACAGTTGCTTAGGAAGAAACCTCATAAATTCTTTTTATAGCTTCTTAATCTTGGCATTTGCTCAGAAAATCACCACATTCAGATTGATCCACTTTTCTTCTTAAATGTTGCATTGGCATGTCATCAAAATAATGCAGACAAATTACAGAAAATATTTAGCGGTACCTGAGACCACAATTTAATAATTGTTGTATTAAATATCCAGTTTTGGGTATCAGATTATGTTTGGGTCAAGTTACTTTTCTCATGTGGCACATTCCAGTCTACTCTTTTTGTGCATCTTTAATGCTCAAAATAACCATATGTGATAATATCAAAGTGCAGCCCTTTTTGAATAAGAACGTTGTTAGCTTCTAGTTAAGACAAAATTTATAGTTTTAACTGAAACCTTGTTAAATTGTAAGAAAATAAAAGATTGGCTACTGCGGGAAGCAATAACGCAAACCCTTAAACCCCCTGCAAAAAGACCCAACACACCAGATACCTAATGTAGCAATCAAATTAGTTATTAAATTATTACCCTAATGATTCCTCTATGGCTTTAATAACTACAGAAAAGTTATTAACCTCTACTGATTTTTCAAGAAATGCACATAGTTCTAATTAAACAAATTTTTCATTTTCCAAATCCTTATCAAGAGAAGACACAGCTCACAACAATGATTGGGTTTAATTAGCTAAAGAGTGATTTCTACACTGAGCAATAGTAACCTTTAGATAATTTCCGCTTCTTGTTTCTTTCTTGGTACAATGCTTTCAAAACAAAACAAAAAAAAAAAAAGGAAAAAAAGAGGGATTGAAAAGACACCCCCACCCTCTGTGAATCATGTTGAGCTGGAGAACACACTCTTTGTTCAAATTCTCTGAAGAAGTAGTTTCCCAAGTATGTCAATTTTGTTTAAATCTGATTTATTTCAGAACTCCTTAGAAGTCAGGGAAACTTCCCGTTTTCTTCCCTTAGTTATTTTCTTAAAAATTTGTGCCCTCTGAAGTGGTCCTTAAAACCTTACACTGCAGGTAGAAGGGAAACTTCTGTGACACTTAAATGTTTACAATAATTCGGCTTTGAGAGGGATATAATTTGGTTTCTTTTCATATTTCTTTTATTCCAAATTCTCTCTCTTTTTTTTTTTTTTTTTTTTAATTGAGGTCTTAGTTTTCAAAAGCAAATTTTTGGATTGTTGTAATGTGGTGGGTTCTCTGCTTGTCAAATCCAATCACCAAACACTTGAGAGCTAACTGAAGTAAGCAACCTCTCACTAGAATGATGGTTGGATTGGATGACTGAAACAAATCTTTGTTAATATCTGGTAGTCCACAAATCAAAGTCAGCACAGAAAATTAGTATTGCAACTATTTGCTAATCTGAACTAGTTTAGAGGAATAAAAAAACCCATGTTGTTATCACATACTTATTCTCACTGTATTGCTGAGGGTTGTTTTAGTCTATCTAAGCCGATTTGGCTGATTTAAATCCATGTTATATGATAGGGTGTCCTATCATATGGTGCTCTTTCTAGAAGCTTGCAAAGCTTCTGATATATTTATCGAATCTGATATATATGCTAATGAGAAATTAGGGAAAAGGGAAACAAAGAATTACCTGAAAGGATTACCTAGAACATGGCAGCTTCTATTAAAAGTGGGCCTAACATACAAATGTTGTGAAAGTTGTGGATGGCCCATTCCTGGAGGGGTTCAAGGCCAGGCTGGATGGGGCTTTGAGCAACCTGCTCTAGTTGAAGGTATCCCTGCCCATGGCAGGTGGGTTGGAACTCTATGATCTTTAAGGTCCCTTCCAACTCTAACCATTCTATGATTCTAAATCTTTCCAAAATTAAGTTTTAAAAAATATGGCTATAGGTTCCCAGAAACCATAATGGTAACACATGAGGTAAAGAATTTGGTTGTAGTGGTGTGAGCTAGATACTTAGTCTGGGGTTAAGGTACTCCCCAAGATCCGGCGAGGCTGAGAACTCAAGTTAGCCAGTTGCCACTTGCGTGGTGTTTCCTACAAAATTGGGTAGCCTTACCTACCTACCAGCCTTGCTGGGGTGTCGAGCCTCAGAAAGGTCTTTGATGCCAGGGAGATTGTTCAGACCAGAGTAGCCCTACTGAAGTATCTTAGCTTGGCAGAAACACAGGCATGGCAAATTTGTTTTAAAGTTCTTCTTAACAGAAGTGAACTGCATTGTAAAAACATTGATAGCTATCTTAGTACCCAAAAAGGTTTCAGTGACCTTACTTGTTTGTTAGGAGGAAAAAGAAATACACAGTATTTTTTTATATTGTATTGGTTTTGGTTAACAATACCACTTAATACTAAATTTCAACCATATAGACACTCTAGTGAGATAATAGTTGCTTAAATAGGTTTCACCCATTGATTTCAGAAGCTAATAAGAATTAAATTTTAATGCAGTAATTAACATGGCAAAGAACTGCTTAGCAAGTAAATAGGGAAAGTAGGTAAAATGAAATGTAAAGTTTTTGGGTTGCGGAGAATCTCCTAGCTATGATGTTTCTGAACACCAGCCTTCACACTTCCGCTAGCTTGATTAACAAAGTAACATTATTAAAGAAAGAAGGAAAAGACAAATTTAAGAGGATCTATGAATGTTTTCTTCTGATTTTTGAAAAGTAAATCTGTCTTGTAATGATTTTGGTATGAAATGAGCAATACCTGTGAAGTTTGAATTTGACCCTGTATTGATTTCAGTCTGTTCTTGGCTATTTGGCCTTTTTTGTGAATAGCTCTGAACTATTTTTCACTCAACTAAATGTGCAAATTTGCTTTTATGTAGTAAAATTATACCATTCTGTAAAAGTTTCAATTTATAATTTATACAGGAGAAGTTTTTTGTTGGATGATATCTTTCCCTGACTATATCTGACATATTCTTTCTTCCCCAGGGAAGAGTCACAGAAAACAGAGGTGTTCGGAACCTGCTGAGCAGCCAGAGCTCCGGCTATCTTGGAGAAGACAGTGTGTAAGAGGGAAACATTCAAAACTGGAGCTTCCTTAAGGTAAGTCAGGAACAAGTCAGGAAACACCAAAGCAACAAAGGTTCAAGTGAAATTTGAGTAGAATTTCATTACGCCTAAGCCTAGGTTTTATCTGTTACAAATATTTTGTAACTTTCTTTGACAATTCAATAACCTTAAAAAAAAACAAAAAAACACCTTAAGATTTCAGTCAGCAAAATCTCCCTTTGGTTATTTATACCTGAAGAAAGCTCTCTGAATTTAAAAAATTGCCTTATGATAGCTAAGTCCAAAAAAGTACATGAATAGGAGGCACAGAGGTGCAATATCTTACATGCCTGATGTTGTGCTGTCAAATGTATGTTATCAAGAACAATCCTTTAGCCATTTACAAGGGAAGGAAATGCTTCAAAGACAGGCTAATGGCAGGCAGGCTGTGTACAATATTAGTCAGAATACGAAATTGCAGCAGTAATAACAGTATTACTTACTAGCATGTGAGCACAGTAACTTTCCTCAATAAACTACAGAATGAATTACTTTCCTTTTCTATCTCCTTTCCCCACCCCCAGCTCTGGTAGGTGACAATGTGTATGGAAACCAAAACCTGCTTTCTTGAAAGCAATTAATGTTCAAAATTCCTTCTGTGTAGCAGAATCTGACAGGGGAACGTGGATTTGATAGTCTATGTTTATTATAAGATGCATTTGGTTTTGGTTTTTCCTTTTTCCCTTTTTTTCCCCAGGTTACCAGTTGTTCTTGAGCCAGTGCAGCTGTCACGCAGGGCTGAACAATAGAGAAGATTGATTAGCCATATGACAGAACTACACATCTATTTGATTCCTTTCTCTTAATTCCAGACAAAGTGAGCAAGAAAAGCACTTTAATTCCAGCAATAATCTAGTCTGAATGATTAACTTGTCACAAAGTTTGTTTTTATCCTTTCCAGTGGTTCCAATAACAGGACAAGAAGGAATGGACACAAATTAAAATATAAGGAATTCCACCTAACCATAAGAACCCTCTGATATTTGGAGGGCAATTTGAACACTGCAGCAGGTTGCCCAGAGGGGTTGTAAGATCTCCATCCTTGGAGATATTCAGAATCCATGAGGACAAGGTGCTGGGAAAGCTGCTGTATTTCAGACTACTTCGAGCAGGAAACTTAAAGGAGACGATCTCCAGAGTTCCTTTCAATCTCAGCAATTCTGTGATTCTGTGAAAAATTTTCTAAGTGAATTTTCCCTTTCTGAAGAAATATTTGTTGTTAACTTACCATTACTTCATTGGTTTATGTAGGTTGAAGGCAAAGGTGACATCATGCTCTATTCTGCTTATTCTCACACACGAAGAATTAGAAGGGGCTTTGACATCTGCCTGGCTCTACCATGCACCACCAGCGGTTGCCTAGCAGGAGAAGGTAGTGTCATCTGGTGGGTCATGATATATGTTTGTATTGAAAACCCAGCAGCTGCATTCAGATAGATAAAAAAGGGAAGAAGAGAGAAAGGAGAGTTGTAGCTAAGGATCAATATGGAAAATGCAGAAAAAGTTTCTTATTGCTACTCTTGTGTAACTAATAGTTCCCTTGCTTCATCCTCTCCTTACGTTCTGAGAAGCTCTGCTGTGAAGTGTTAGCAGTGATACGTAGCTCTTTATTATCTCTATAACACCCTTGAATATTGCACTTCTCTGTTTACCCAAGGCTTTCGGGAGAGCTTATTCAAGCTTTTGCTGTAGGAAAGAGCTATATTTCTCCACTAGTCATTGACTTTCTGAGCTGCAGTATGAAGGTAATCAGGAGTTTGCTTTTCTAGCAGTGTGTTATCTTTCCTGCTGGTCAATTATGGTTCTGAGGTGGCAGGATCTCTGAAAAAAAAAAAATATATAAAATACACTATTATTACAATTAACCCTTAGTTGCTTATGAGCAGATTGTGTGGCATGAGTTAGGTGTATCACAGATGCAGGAGCACGTGAGTACATGCTGGCAGATTTCATGAGCTCAGGAGCCACGCCAAAGGCACCTGCAGCAGCTGCAGAATTACACCAGTCTGTACAGAATATACTACATTCACTTTGCTCTTGCAGGAACCAGAGTGAGACATACTGGCCAGGGTAGGACTGTCAAGAGGCAGAAAATGTGGCCATCTGAGAATTGCATGAAGGAGTCCTACCTGAGCCTCACATCCCAGGTCTGAGAATGCTGTTGGCATTGATAAGAATTAATACTATTTGCTTATTTTTGTGGACCTAGTCATGAACGGAAAGCTCACAGTATGCCAGGGGTCTGTAAAGAGATCATATGAGGAAGCACTAAAGAGAACTACTGTCTCAATAAATTTTCATCCCTTTCAAGGACAAGAGTTGACCAACAGCTGTAAACATACAGGTGGAGAACAGCAAAAAGTCAATGAGAGAGAATTTGTGAGAATTAGAGGTGACAGTCTCAGAAACACCCTCATCACTGTCAGTGCTTTAGCACTCACAGGAAAGGAGAGTTTTAATTTAAAGGAGCTTGATGTTTTCCGGAGTACACAGGAGAAACGTTATAGATGAAAATGAAGAGGAGATTTTACAACAAACCATCTCAGTTGGGCACTGAAATCTGTTATCAGGATGAGATTGTAGGCAATAATCAATATCTCAGGAGAAAATAAGCAGTAAAGAGTCGTGAATATAAGAGTAGGTAAAAAGATATTAGTTTAGACATGGGTAGCGGTTTCCCTGGTAAAAACGGAATTGAAAAATAAAACTGAAATTTCAAACAGCAATAGAGCATATTCAATCAACTTAAAAGGAAAAGGAAATGGGATGGTAATTGAAATGGCACAGGAATTATCTGGTCGATACAGTCTATTTGGACTTTACACAAAATTCCTTATCAAAGACTTTAGGGAAGCTAAGCAGCCTCAGTGTAAGAAAGAAGGTCCCTGAATAGACAGATAAATGCTAAAAACGAAAGAAACAAAGTATAGGAGGAAATAGTCAGTTCTTTCGGGAGAGAGAGGCCAGCTGAGTTCTGCAGAGCTCTGCACTGGAAGATTTTTAATCTTTTCGTAAATTACCTCCAAAATGAGAGGAGCAGTGAGGAAACAAAGTTTTGTGGTGGTACTAAGTTAGAGGGAACAGTGAAGACAAGGGCAGAGTATGAAAAATTATAGGAAGACCTTATGAAATGGTGTGACTGCTAGTTAAGTGTCTGGTAAGGCAATATAGATCAATAGAAAGCAGTGTGTATGGTGAAAAAAACACCTAATTTCATATATGTTACCATTCAGTGGCAATATTTTTGAGATTATAGTAGACAGCTCCATCAAAACTGCAGCAATAGTGAATAAAAAGGAGGAAAAGAAATCCAGTGTCAGAAGTTATTAGGAGAAGAACAGAGAATGGACCAGCATCACTTGAAATATGTAGAAATATGTGGTTGGCCTACAGTTTGAATATACATTAACTTTTAGTCTCCTGTCTCAAAAAGGATATAGAAGGACCTGGATAGCTTTAGAAAATGCCAACAAGAAATGTTCCTTTTTGTGCAATGGCTGAGTAGTCTAGGACTCTCCAATCTGAATAAAGAAACAAATGCAGTGGAATATGTAACTGTCTATAAAACTTTTAGTACTAGTGAAAATATCGTATACGATTTGACTGTTCCCATCCACTCAAAATACCGTCTAACCCGTTTTGTTCCTGACAGGAGCTAAGAGGAGAAGGTTAGGAAACACCATAAAAATAAGACAAAACATATTGTGATTATTCCTTGGTGAGCTCTTGCAGTCTCCTGAGATATGCGGCTGCACATCTGGAGGCAGAGGTGACATTTGTACAGTTCAAAAGACTGGAGAAGAGAAGCAAGTGTAGAAGGAAGTGAGGAACAAAAACTTTTAAAAAATGTATTTATTGGGAAATCTGGGAAGTTTAATGTGAAGAGGAAATTAATATTAAGAGATAGCAGAGGTGGAATAAATTCTGAAGGGGTAAATTTAACACGAGCTGATGAACAGCACTACAAGCCAGAAAGCACTGGGAGGCACATGGCAGGTGGCATGGGAAGGTGGGTAGGACTATGTTTAACAAAGATTTCGACTATGCATAAGGACCCTGCTATGTCAGTAAAAGGTATTGTCCTGCCTCAATAAAGAGAAATAAGTGAAATATAGAAAAATGTCTCTTATTGTATGAGAAAGGCCACTTTACTACATGAATATGTTTGTATGTCAAGGTACTTAAGAAATACATATATTAATTAAATTTTCACTTGAAAGAAAACAGTCTATACAGATGTCACTTTAATGTTGTCCTCTTACCTGCTGTTTCTCTTTTACATAGAAGTATTCTGATGAATTTTACTGAAAGAAGGCTTTGTCTTCAAATCTTGTGGTGAGTCACAACCAGGTAACAAATATATTGAGGGCCAGAAGCACACTCAGCTGGGAGGGGAAAAAAATGGGTTGTGTTTCCTGTCTCTGGTGAGGAGGACAAGAACTAATAAGTCTGAATTGGAGAAGGAGGGCTTAATTGAGATACTCAGAAAATCCTGGAAAAAAGTCAACAGTTTGGTTAGGAAGGTTGTTTAGGTTTGGGCACTAAGATCTTCGGGTAACATTAGGATCTCTGTCAAGGATAAGTAATATCGGTGGGGAAGAGGATGGTCCATGCAACCTCCCTAAGACTCCTTCAATCTCTTTGTCTATGTTGTGCTCATGCAATGCCAGGTGATTTGCTTCTTCTCTGTCACCTTTCATTACAGTCTAGAATCTCCCTGGTCCTTCACCTAATTGTGTATAGGCCTGGTGCTTCACATGGCAAATATGTGTTGAAATAGTTGAGCTTTGTTTATGTTTTTCTCTACAGTGTATTCCAGACCTCTTATAAACAGTTACTTCTTTTTTTTTTTTCTTTCAAGAGAAGATATTCAGACTAATTATGTGAAGTCCTTCAGGGCTGTTTCCACTGAGCTTTTCAGCTGCGTAAGTGGAAGAGATCTGTACGCCTTATGATTTTTCTTATCAAAAGTTTGTTGATTTTTGGAGGAATTAATTCAGAAGCCCTGAGAGACAAATATGGGGTTGAAAAACATTTCTGGTTAGATCTCTTGTGCTTCAAGCACATTTGATTTCCATTTGTAGGTGATTTAGCCTTGCATCGGATTCTTCAAAGGAATCTTATTTGGTTTTCAGATTCAACATAGAGATAATAATTCATGTTTACACCATTATTGACTACTCTAAATGTAAAATAAGGAAAGCCTTACTTATATATGATCCCTGATATCTCAGGGAAATAAGATTCTTTCAAAAAAATGCTTAATTTAGGACTTTTGATCTTGGAACAGTTTTTAGATATTATGCATAAAAGCAAATAATTTAATAAGCTAAGCCCCGACAGGCAAAGTTTATTTTTAATAACAGCACACCAGAAGTTGAATCTTTAAAAAATGAGGAGAATAAACATAAAAATTTGTCCCTGATGATACTTTCCAAGCCTCCTCCTTCTTAGGTGTTCCAGGATAAACTCAATACTGATACATGTACTTCAATAATGACAGCAAACTCTTACTTCTATAGTGATATTTTTATTTCTTGGCTTTTCAGTTTGGTTCAAAACATAAGGTCCTTATAAACTCTACTTTAAGATTTATTGGTTGCATTTTGTCAACCTGAAAGCAATTTAACAGCCTGTTCCTGAAAAATTGATTGTGTCAAGGATTCCCTGACTCTGGGCACATAGAAATAAGAGACTTCCTATTCCATAGTTGTCATCCTTCTCCCTTCAAATTCAGTCATCGATTCTTGTTTCTCCAACAACATATGAGAATACAGAGAAAGATGTAGTGAATTATGTTCAGGGAGTCATTGTGTTAGAACGTGAACATACACGTTGTGGAAGAAATGAAGTCCTGAAAGCGTTACGTTTTCTCTCCATTATCTCAGGTCTAAGCTGAAACTCTGAAGTTGTTGTGGTAAATAAACTTTTTTCTTTATATCCTTCAAGCACTGGAAATTTATTTGGAAATGTCATGTACAAATCTTTTTTAGCTTAATTTATGAATGTCATTACGTACCACTCTAAAAATTACAATAAAAATATTTATTTCCAGTGAACAGATTGTCTCATCTGAATTTTTATTTACAAAGACCATAGTAGGAAACTCCCACAATAGCATAGAACCACTTGCTAATTCATACAGGATTCTCTATGGACTGTCTGCCAAAAATAATGTCACCTGCTGTTTTTACTTTTAAAAATGATTATTCTCTAAAATTAACCTCGTCTAAAACAACATTGGTGCTAGATAGAATGAAATTTACTCAAAGCCTTAATTTTGGCTTCAGTAAGAAATAAATTAAGAGTAAATAACATGGGCAAACAGAACTACTAACAGAGAAATGACAGCGCTCTGCCACCATTTCCTAATGAATTTAAATGTTTTGTGAAGTAGTATCCCCTAGAGATAATTGGAAAACTCCCATGTATAAAACTCACTGTAATAAAATTCCAATTTTGCTGTAGTGTTCAAGTTCTCCATTCAAAAAGCTTAAATAATTCACTTGAGGAGAACTGAACATATTTTTATCAGTGTTGTTTTATCTTAAGACCCCATAGTATTTAGCATGGCTGCAGTTTAACGTGATGTTTAAATTCACATTTTAAACCCTTTAGTTAACTGACACAGACCATCATAGAAAATGTGGTGTATTTATGAAGTGGAGACTTTTAAAAGTAACAGAGGTGAGATTTTAGAATTATACCCTTCGTTAAGCCTGGCATTTGTACAGAAAATGCAAACTTGTTTGGGGCAAAACAACAGCAAATTGGTCTGACTTAATTCAACAAGTCATATTTCGACAATGTGAAAATACTATAGCATTTCTGAACCTCTTTTATTAACATTCCAAGCCTTACATCAAGAGGCTACAAGGAGGGCTAGATCTGGTCTAAGAAAGGTTCTTTATTGTTAGAGAATCACATACCAGATTAGACAGCATTGCACAGCAGGTAAATGTTGTCTTCTCCCTTCTCCTTTCCTTGCTTTGTACCCCAGACTGGGTTATTTCTTGAGTTTCTCTCTGTGGATTTGGAACCAAATGCCATGAATTGTCCAGAGGAATATATTCCTTAGTAAGAAGAGCCTCTGCTGACATGAGGCAGGTGAGTTTCAAGGAAATGCTACAAACTTGGTAAGACTGAAATAAAGGCAATATAAAAGGGAGAAATTGAATGTCAGTATTCATTTCCATTTGTGCCTCAACGCTTTTAAATGCAACTTGGGCAAGGCAACTTATTTCCTTTATCATAACTGTCTCCTCTTCCCTTAGTCTGTCTTTTTGGATTTTTTTCACTTCATTAATGTAAATAAATTGCTTATCCAGTTGGCAACAGCAATCCACTGTTGTTACATCAGTCATCAAACCCAGGAAAATTTGTTCCCTTAATTATGTGACATAACCACCTAAAAAACAATCTGAAGGAAGTTCTGTTGTTATCTATTTCCCTAGCTAAACAATATATTTCCTTCAGAGCAGAGCCAAAATCAGAAGCTGCTTGCACATCCTTACCTTCTTAATGTTTGTTTTCGAGGATTATCTTTCCATCATTCCCCATCGACCTCCAGTTTGCTTTTAGGTTTGTGCACCTGCACGAAATGGATATTTTCTCTCTCATATTCTCCGCAATGGTTATTTTTAGAATTAATTAAACCCTCTGAGATCAGGCTTTGCTGTGGTTTTGCAGAGAGATTCCATGCACAAACACTATTTAGGGAAAACTTGCAAGAAGCAAGTACAAAGGGCTTTCAAATCAGTATTAACCTGCCTGGAAAATGCACTTGGGATGGTTCTGTACTTTTTGTGTGATATGGCTCTTTTCCCTACAGTGCCCTGTAGGCCATGGGCCATTACTTGCTGCTGATGTAACAAAGATGGGAAAAGTCAGTGAGCTGGATACTTGTGATAAGACAGTGATTGGGTCACAACAACCCCATGAACTCTACAGACTGGGGAAAGAGCGGCTCAAGCTGCCTGGCGGAAAAGGACCTGGGAGTGCTGGTCAACAGCCAGCTGAATATGAGCCATCTGAGTGCCCAGGTGGCCAAGAAGACCAACAGCATCCTGGCCTGTATCAGGAACAGCGTGGCCAGCTGGATGAGGGAGGTGATTTTCTCCCTGTACTCAGAACTGGTGAGGCCCCACCTCAAGTGCTGTGTCCAGTTTTGGACACCTCACTGCAAGAAAGACATTAAGGTTCTGGAGCATGCCCAAGAAGAGCAACAAAGGTGGTGAGGGGTCTTGGAGCACAAGTCTTATGAGGAAAGGCTGAGGGAGCTGGGGTTATTCAGCCTGGAGAAAAGGAGGGTGAGAGGAGACCTTATCGCTCTCTACAACTACCGGAAGGAGGTTGTACAGAGGCAGGAATCGATCTCTTCTCCCAAGTCACAGGTGACAGGACAAAAGGAAATGGCCTCAAGTTGCACCAGGGAAGGTTCAGATTGGATATTAGGAAAAATGTGTTCGCCCAAAGGATTCTCAAGCACTGGAACAGGCTGCCCAGAGAATTGGGTGAGTTGCCATCCCAGCTATTTGAAAGACGTCTAGATGTAGTGCTGAAGGACATGGTTTAGTGCTGGACCTTGCAGTTCTAGGTCAATAGTTGGACTTGATGGTTTTAAAGGTCTTTTCCAATCTAAGTGACTCTATGATTCTACGATAGCCAAGAAAAGGGTGATCTGTATTTAGATTGTTGGCCTGTTCAGCAAGCTAGAACAAGACTCATGTGAAGATAAAAACACATACATATCTTCCTGGGTTTTGTTTACACCTATTTAAAATGTTAGTTGCACTCAGAAATGTCTGAAATCAGCATTATAATTCTAGATCATTATATCCATTACAACACTAACTGCAGCTGCTGTGCTATGTTCAGTTTTCATCTACCATAATTTTTAACTTTTGATGGTATTTAAGATACCTCCAGTTTTCATTCATTAAAAGCACTTCAAGTCAAGGTATTAGAACTGTTTGTTACATGATATTTGCTGACTATAAACTTTTTCTTACTGAAAGTATTGCACAATAATAATATATCTCACTATATGTTGTCATTCATTTTAGGCTGAAGTCTCCATTGATCTCAAAAGGGATACAATTTCTTTTCATCCCCAAATGTCCAGAGTAGCTATAAGTGACTGTGATTTTTAAAATAGAACTCAATTCAACTTACTGCTGCAATGTCTATAATAAACACCACTGCTAAAAGAAAACTCTATAGAGAGGAGGAAGAGGAAAGTCTGCTCTTTTCTTCTAGCTGTTTTCTGCAATCAGTACTCACAATATTCAGTGAAATTATAGGAATTCGGTTATAAATAGTTCTTGGTTACCAGCATATTTTTACAACACCAGGGACTGCTAAGATGTAAATATGCCTTCCCTTCAGATTTGTGGAACTGTTTTTTCTATTCAAGAACAAACTAAATTTCTTCTCTCAGAGTAACAAGCATTTGGTTGCCTTTCAGCCAAAATGACTTGCCATCTGCTCCTTTTCCACTTTTTGTATTTCTTTCAAGTGGCCTTTTAAACTTTTTTAGAATCAAGGCAAAAAAAACCCTCAAAAATCTTGATAAAATGAAATCAATGGTTTTCCCCCTGGTGAATAGAAATTGATACGTAAATCTCTAGGGTGAACTCCACCGCTCACCGTAAAATTGAAAAAAAATACAGTATAATGTACTTTATGGATAACTGTGAAGAGAATAAGAAGAAAATTTCCCTTTAAAAACAGGAAAAACAATTTCCTTAATTTTTACCAGCATCAGAGTTATGTTGCTTCTTCAGTATTGGAGGATACTCCAAATCAACTCAAATCAGTCTGAAAAACAATTCCAGACACCCAGCCACTGGTTTTTTTTTTTTTTTTTTTTGGTTGGTTTCTTTTCATTATTATTAATATTATTTTATTTTATTTTTTTCCTGTTTTTAATGCCTCCTGTAATTCTAGCACTTCCTACCAACAAGTGTAATTTTCATCATGAGCAGGAATGATAGTGGGGTTATCCACACTCTCAATTGGGAAAAAAAACAATTTGTTACTCAGTCACTGAAAGTTATAGGAGTGCAACCAGCTCTTATCTATGCCTAAGGGAAAGACTGCACCACCAGCAAAGTAAATAAATGCAAGATATGAGTTTGATGACATTAGTTCATGCAGAAATTTGGACCAGTCAATTTGTGCTAGAAACATGACATGGGTAAGGAGGGGGAAGAAATCAGCTGGTTTGGTTGTTAGTTTTCTTGTGGAGAATAACTTCAGTGGCAGGAGGGTAAGGCTCAAGAGTGGGTGAGAAAGATTATACTGAAAATAAAATTTTAGCAAAACTAATACAAAGCAAATGTGGGGTTGGTGGCCTCAAAGTTTGGCTTATATTCATAGATGAGCAGAGGAATTAAATAACAGAGACTACTATTCATTTGCCATCTAATACTTCAGCTGGAAGTTGAATGACTAGTTGCTGATTAAATACTGCCATTCCCAACACCTTCACTCCATCCTTGCTTTCACTACATATTTATGCAACAGTCTGACTTTTTGTCACTGAAAATAGTTCACAGATAAGAGGCAAAATGACTCACTGTGATACATGAATCTTTTTAGATGTTTTGAGCCCCTGTAAATGAAAGTTCTTGCTCAAATCTACTCTGATGTTGCTAAAGAAGGGTAAAATAATTGGGCAAAAATATCTATTCATAAGCAGTTCTTTATTCATAGCATCTCTGGGATCCTACTGATGTTAATATTCAAAGTAAATATTAGAATGGAAACATAAAGCTTTATGTTCATCATCATGCTGACACAACCATTAGTGATGGTCCAAATGATGCAGGATTTTAATCCCCATCTGTTAACTGCTAAGTAAAATGCAGGGCTACAAAGGAAAGAAAAGATTAATTGAAATTTAGCATAAAGAATTAATTTTTATGTATATATAAGAAAAATATTTTCAACTAGAAAGGACATTGATATTGTGGCTGCACATCCTTTGGGGGATTTTTTAAGAATGGTTTCCTTAGACACTTCAGGATTTAACCTCAAAGTTAAGTACATACTTATCAGAAAGGAAAGACGTTTATGAGGGAAACATATGGATATCAAGTTACTTAATTAATACACAAATGTCAGAAACACTAAAATAAAGAACAGGAACTCAGAGTTTTATGCAGAATGAATGCCATTCCACAATCAGTCTTGTGGACATGGGCCTCAAACCACGGTTTAGGAATGGAAAAGAGAAGAAGAAAATATGAAGCAATATCTCTGTGTGGGTAGTTCTATTTTAACACCTATTCTGGATCAAGACTGTAATTACGGTTTTGTTGCTCATCAGTGTTTAACATGCTGTGGGTGCTGTGTTCACAAGGGAAATTATTTATTTAGATGAAACCGCTCCAGAGAATAGACTTCAACAGCATCTAATGCATCCTACCTACTAATGAGATTTCTGATTATGAGATCAGGTTAGATCAAGTCCAAAGCAAAATTTCCATATACTATATGTATAGTATTTCCATATACTATATGTATAGTATAAATGTTAAACCCCAAAATCAGCTGTTTTGCTCTTTAGATCTGCTGCTGTTGCACTGCATTACTTGCTAAGGTAGACATAATTTGTGTTTAGTGTGAAAGAGATGAAGCACGAGTTTGTTGAATCCCTTTCAATGAAGGAGCTGATAGAAAAAAAAGAAAATGTTATACAGGGGTTTGTTCTCAGGGTTGCTCCCTAAGAAGAAAAAGATATATGAGCTACTTCAGCAACTACTGGAAGTGTCCAAGAAGAAGATTAATAATAATGGATGTGTCCTGGAAGTTATCAGATTATCAGCTATATACTAGAAAACAAAACAACCCCAAAAAATCTTAGGCAATATATCTGGACAGAGACATCTTTGTATTTCAGATGATAGGGGAGTGTAATGAAGGAGCAGCTACAGAGCAGAATGTAGTTGATTGAGAATGTGAAAGACTGGAGATAATTTATGTGAAAGTGATCATGAAGTGTGAGCACTCATTATTCTCAGGAAAGGTGTTTGTGATTACAGCAGAATACAGACTATAGGTTTTGGGAAAAAAAACAGAATTCATTACAACCAAAGAATTAGCAGGAAAAATCTCACAAGAAAATAGTGAAAATACCATATTACAGATGAGATTAAGTTTACTGGGAGTGTGCATAACTGCAAAATTTCTCCATACAATTAGAAATTATGATGCATAGTGAATAACCATGCTGGCTACTTTAGTGAGGGCCAGAGAGGGATAATGCAGAAAAACAACACTATTTCTAGAGAAAACTATGAAAGGATTATGAAAGTGTGTAGGGATAAAATAAAAAAACAATTAAGATGCAAAAAAAAAGAGTAAAAAGGACATTAAATAATACAAAAATATATCAAAAGGAGGACTATATTGGCACTATTTTATGACTTCCCAAACACTTTGCTTTTACCTAAATTGTGAGGAATTCTCCAAAGTTTAACTGCTAACATTTACCAAAAAAAAAATTGTTTTAATAAGATTTTTCAACTTCATTAGCTGTACTCTTCAGGCTGGTTTTATTTACAACAGCCTCTCTTTTCTTACATCTCACTGGGACTCCAATAAAATTCAAATTACATTACAGATGATACATTACTTTTATAATAGATCAAATGACCTTTTCAAAGAAAGAAATAAAAATGGTAAAATATCATGTGCTATGGTCAAATCCATGTTCTAATCCCCAAATTATTTACATATTGATTGTTTAGTAATTTGTTCAGATCTCTCTCTGGGTATTAAAGTTAGGACAGCTTGTCCTCTTTTTAGCCACATTTTGAAGACAAATAGTATCTATGCCCTTTTTCAGTACTCTAGGCTCTCATTCGTTCCCCATTACTTCTCATATGTAATCATTAATAATTCAGAAATTGTATCAAAATAAATATCACCGCATCCTCTGCCCTGAATGCATTTTATCTATCCGTATGTCTGTTGATCTACTTATTTGTTTTTTCTGATTTTTCAAAGATTTTAGCAGTGATTATTCTTGTGGTGACAGCAGCTAAAAAGGTCCTGAATACACTCAGTTTTCTTCAATGTCCTCATTTCTTTGATTCTTTTCTCCACCTGGTGCACCTGTGCTTTCCTTTGCCTTTCTTACTTGCTTCTGTTGTTTTCTAGCATTTTTCCTTGATTTTCTATGCCTTCTGGTAGTTGCACCATGGTCTTTTTGAATAAAATTGTTGTGGCTGTGCTGTAATCTTAGGTTTAGTCTGAACCCTTCTTTCTTTATCCCATTTTACAATCCCTTTTAGATTTTGGAGCTGTTAACGTGTTTGTTGTTCAGCCCAACATCTCTTTATCATCATTGCCAATGCCTTTCCAGAATTGCCTTCCAGTCTTTAAAACTTCCAGTTTTTCTTTGCGTGGTTAATTACTTGAAGGTTTTTTTTGGCAATTTTTTTTTTTTCTCACAATGAACCTGCTTTCCCACTCCCAGTGGATTATAGGGCAGATATACCCTTCTGAATATTACTCTTTCCTTTCTGTTTTTCCCCCCAGTTGTGTAGCCTCAGCCACCCTTTGGACTGGATTCCTGAGCCAGTGTGCTCAGCCCTTTCTTCCCCACAAGGTTCACCTACAGCAACCACTATTCCCTGGTCAGGAAAACTGTAATCCCTTTCTCAACATCTACGGATACACTTTTGCTCTCTCTGTCTACAGATAGGCTCTTACTTGTGTTTATCCACCTTTGAGTCCTAATCTTCATGCAGCAAGGCTGACAGGAACTCAGGAAGGCTGCTCATGCGTCAAAATCCTTCACCTTCATTCCCCAAAAAATCAGTTGAGATTTGAAAATTCTACATTCACCATTCTAAGAATTCTTCTAAGATGATTTAGAAAATTTAATTTCTAAGTGAGTCTGCACAGCCTGAGCAGAATATAATGTATTTTAGGGCTATGCAACCACTACACCAAGATGTCAGATCACAGCGGGTGATTCTCTCCCATTTGGTGAAGAATTTCCACTTACATCCTTAAGTGTCATCTTCTCTGCACCAGCAACTAAGAACCTTGTACAGTGTCTGAATATATATTGGGTCATATATACCCATCTGGTACTTACTTATCTATTTTTATTCTTCCTCTTCTATCTTAAAGCCTCTTTGTTGCAGCTCTTTTTTTAATCAGCTCACAGCTAAGATACAATTCTCCCTTCACTGCACTTTGTAGGTAAGACAGAAGTAGGAAGGGGAATTTAAAACAGTACAGTGAATTCTAGAATTAGTGTCCTTTTTATACTTTTAGGATAAGCTGAAAGAAGCTGTACGCAGTAGATTCTCACCCATATGGACTAAAATTTTCCGTTCTAGGAAGACATATGACTTATCACTTAGTGATCTGTTGCTCTCAGAGATGAAATTTCAGAGATTTTTGCTGTCAAAAGTTGATGTCAACATTCATCCAATGTACTAAATTCATTATAGTCTGGATCTAGGATGTTTCCTGGCTGCTTTCAGAAAAAATGTGAATAGTTAAATCATTTAACAAGAACGGTATTGTGTGTTTATGTAAACTATAAGCTATATGATGACTTTTGCCGTATGCAGAGGGCAGAATGCTCAGGGCAGAATGCAGTGAAGAAGTATGACAGTTTGTCTTCCAGGAGACACACAGAGCAGTAGCAATAGCTTCGTCCAATTTCTTTTATTTTTCCCAGGAAACTGAAAGTGGCTTCTGACATAATGCATGCAAATTATACCCCCAAACCATATTGTCTGGTTTCTCTGCTCCTGCAATAAAAATTTGCTAAAGAAAGACTAACTTTGAATCTAGTTTGGTAAAACAGGCAATTACATTCAAGTTACATTAAGAATTGAATGTGTAGGAGTATGATAAGAAGATTTAATGACCTACCGCATATAATTAAAAGGAGAAAAATAAAGGAACATCTCTACATGCTATCTCTTTATTCTCAAAGGTTGTTATCCAACAGCGCTTAATTCCATCCCATGCCACTTACCAAGATAAATGTTTGTTATCTTCGTATTCAAATCAACCAGCTTTCTCAGGCACACAGAGAACAGCTCTTCGCTTCTTATTCCCGGTGCCTTTGCCTACAAACTGCATGTTCCATAGCAGCCTGCAGCTTCATTTGAGATGAAAACCTTACTTGACTCTTCACTGCTTGTCGAAGAAATTTTTCGAACATTTTTGTCTCTGCAGCTGTGTGAACTATGGGTTTTGGGGTTTGTTTTTTGGTTGTTTTGTTTTGTTTTTCTTTTTTCTTTTTAAGAAAGAATTCAGTGGGGACACTCAGGTACCTAAACATTTTAGTTGCTCTGGGATATCTAGGTACCCTGTATGGGAATGATCAGAGCAGGAGTCTACAGAGAAACTGTGCTCCTGAAGAGCAAAAGGTGGAGTACAAGCACAATACACTGTACAATCTAAAATAAAACTAAATCCCTGTGGCTAGGCACCTCAGCCTTCCCTGAAACACAGATTTTGGCAGGTTTTCAGCATCAGCAGTAGCACCAACTCTATCTGCTGACAGCTTTCACATCCATAAACCAAAAAAGGGGACCTTTTTTTCAAATCCCTGCCTCATTTCCTACATTTCTGTTTTGTAGCTCAGACCTCAGTTAGAAGGAACATGGTGGAAAAAAGTTTTGTGTCTTCTTGCCATGTGTGGCCTAAACTTATATCTCCATTCCCTTTAGGGGACAAAAGGAATGCTGAAAAGGAGGGGGAGGGTGAGATCAGCCTTGACAGAACACCGAGGTAAATCTCCCAAAACTTCCCAGGTGCGTGTTTGTTCCCAGCCCTCTCAGTTAACTTGGCAGCAAAACCTCTGAAAACAAGCCCTTGGAAGGCAAGGTGATATTTAACTGACCTCTTGGCTTTTGTGGAGTAAAACTTCAGGTGGCCTGGCCTGGAAGGTGACCCCTAACGTGAAGCACTGTTGAGGTACTGCTTATCTGCTGCAGCTCAAGGCAGCCTCTGAGGCACCCTGAACCACAGCCTGGAAAAGAGACTATTTTCAAGACCACTTAAAATAGCCATTTGCTTATTTTAGACTTTTTAGTTTCCTTTAGTAGCTGTGTTTCCAGTCTTCCATCAAGATCCTGGTTGTTTATGCCACGGACTTGCTTTCATTGTAAATTTAACTACTTAAACTCCTGTGATTCTCACACATGTAAGGCAATTGCTTTTACTAAAGGAGAGCATGGAAAATCAAGGGAACACTCTTTGTGGTATAATCCAAGATTATACCTGCCTGCGTTGCCAGAATTTCACAATGATCTGATGCTTTTGAAAAATTGGTAGAGTGACTGAAATTAAATTCCAGGGTAATAGCTGGTCATGGCGTACAATAATGCTCATGTTACAGACTTTGCACGAAGAGTATTCCCATCTGTTTAGTCTCATGTATGTAACACAACCAGGAAGGTAGGAAAAAAGAGAAGAAATTGTGGTGTCTGTGAATGAAAAGTCAATTAAATGCTTATTTTTATCAAGATTAATATAGTTTTGGACACTTTAAAATTGGATAAAAATGGAATATCTGCTTAGTAAACAATACAATTAAAGCCTAATCATTTTACTGAAGTCACATATTAGCTGGTAGCTGTATTTTCAAAGACTGCTTTTTACCTTATAAACTCAATAGATAGGGCTGCTATATAAAACTACATTTCTGACAAAAAATTCTAGTGCAAGATGTACGTCTCAAGTGTAATTTAGGGCTTTTATTCACCTGGTATTACTAAACTTTATTCTTAATATCCATAAATGAATGTTTGAGGTTAATTGCACTATACTTTTTCTAGACTATTGGATCTCCCTTAATGTAGTACTACATAATTTTTGTGGTAGTGTCAAAGTGGAGGAAAATGTGGAAAACAAGCATCTGAACTTAATAAAAATAACCCTTAAAAACTACTGCAACAAAAATTGTGCCCATTCTTGTCAAAATGCGCTTTTTAAGAAGTGTGGCATAACATAGCATTTCCAGCAGCTGTGTTTTGTTCATCTAGCTGTTTTTTGCCTCCTACACATTTTTTGTATTTAATCAGATTGTAATATATCCCTAGGGATTACTGAATATTGTTTGTGAGGTATTTCTGTGTTTATACACTGAAACTACCGAATTAGCTAGTGTCATTTTTGTTATTTTAATTGTTGCCATACAGTCAACTCTTGTTTATAGCTGAGTACATGAAATTACAGTTTTATTCAAGTTGTGCTAAATATTGAGCGCATCATTTTCTAGCTGGTAAAATACAGAAATTTAGTGACAAGCAGTAGGATCTGGTTCTGTTTGTTTCATTGGGTACGATTACTGGATACCACAGTGAAAACCAGAAATACTACTCAGGCTGAAATTTCTGTGTAGGAAAGCCAACCTATCACTTAGTTTGACTTAGATCCCCAAATTATGGTTGAAAGGGCGTAAAAGTGAAGCAGCGCCTTCTGTCTAAAGCAGGAATTTGAATCTACTTCAGCATCCAGAACTGTACTATAAGATCATTTGAGCCACTGGCACCAGAAATGGCCAGTGGTTGCTCAGGAGCTGGGGAACCACATATAACCCATACATTTCAACAGGCAGATAACTTTGCCTGTTGAGGCCATTGAGAATGAGAGGGGCTGGAGAAGACTGGTCAGGAGCTAAGACAGACATCAACATGACATTGACTGTAAATGCAAGACCTGAAATAAGCTTTAGCTTCAGTCTTACATGGGGGCAGAGCACAGCTGAATCCAATTAATTGAATTCCCTCCCAATGGGGCAGGGAAGAGTATGTCGTGGGGCTACCCATACAGGAAATGTTTCTTTGTTATTAAGTGTATGAAAGTAGCAGCTATACATGCGTGCATATGAGGAGATAATTACTTGAAGTGTTACCACGCAATTTAGTAGTTTCTAAGAACTAAGCTGCTGATATCTTGATGAGAAACACAAAATGAATCCAACTTTTTGAGTTGCAATGGCAATAGAAACTGTCAACAAGTGCTAAAGAGAAAACATGCTTTAATCTTGTGCATAATAAAGAAGCATGTCTGAAAATGCAATATGAAGTAATGATAAACAGGTTCTTCTAAAAGAACATGCAAAATTACTAGAACTAACAGTTCCATTTTGTGACATGTTTTAGATATGTGGTTTTTTGTTTTTGTCACAGTTAGGTTGATGGTTAAACTTGATGATCTTAAAGGTCCCTTCCAACCTAGACAATTCTATGATTCTATGATTCTGTGATTTCTTTCAAAAGTCTCAGAAACAGTTCCTTTAAAGATATGTTTTTTAAGATAGTCGTAAAATGTGCATGATATATTTAAATACAGGAACTCTTAAAAAAAAAAACCACAAAACAACATTGTGGGATAAAACAGAGTGTTCCAATGTTCACAAAATAATTTTAATAAACTCAGCCATAAAATGTGTATATTCATTGTCTTTACAATAAAGGAACGTTCTCTGAAGGTTTTAAAAAATATATGAGGCTTGTTTTCCTCCTGAGTTATTACAGCTTTATGTGAATATGATACCAACAATCAGCTACAGTAGTGACTCGGTGCCTGGGAACACTGGGAATGCATTGCAGGTTTTTCTTCTGATGGCTTGGGAGCTGAAAGAGCTTCAGAAGTGGCAGCAGAAGTTATTAACAGGTTTGGGAGTTTGTTTGTGTGTTTTCGCCCCCTTAAATGAATTGAGGGGGGAAGAAGGAAGGAGAGGCCTCTTTTGCATTGCTAATGTGCCTGTTTCCTTTTCAGAAACTACAAAAGAGATGCAGCCCTAAACACAAAAGTACAATGTGGATTCCAAGTGATGTGGATGCAGCTTTCTGCCCCGCCCCGGGGGTGTTCAAGGCCAGGTTGGATGGGACTCTGAGCAACCTGGTCTAGCTGAAGATATCCCTGCTCATGTCAGGGGGATTGGGACTAGATCACCTTTAAAGCTCCCTTCCAACCCAAGCCATCCTGTCATTCTGCGATTCCACAATGATTGTATGGCTCCATGATTCTATGATTCTATTGGCACCGGGGAAGCATATACCACAGTCTTCCCAGGCAGCAGAGCATCCCTGGGTGCTGTCCATTTGGTAGCAATGTTGTTGATAAAAATCCTGAAATACAGGTCTTAGATTCCAGGCTGCTGGAACTTCAGAGTTTCAGCACCTCGTTTTCTTGCGTCGTTCCTTGTACTTCTGTGATACAAAATTCCAGGCAAGTAATTCAGAATAATACCTATTTGTAGCGCTGCCTTTATTTCCTCTGGATGTGGAAGAGTCTGATTTACTTCCCTGAAGGTTAACCTCAGCATCTGGAGCCCTGAGGAATACGTTTGCTGACATTACCCATCCATATCCATAGTAGCCAGGTCTGTGCTGAGCTGTCTGGCAGCCTGGGGAGATGGTGCCTTATGCACCTCTGCCCTGTACATTGTTCTTGGCCATTTTCCTTTGATCTATGCTGTGCTGCTCCTGGCAGAATTGAGTGTTCCCTCAAAATGAATAATAAAATGTAACTTCACTTTAGCATGACAAATAAAACAAAAATCCATACTTAGTTGGTAAAGCAATTGCCAGACTTGTGAAAAAGCCTACATGTTTTTAAAACAAAGTCTATGTTATTCACCAGGCTTTTCAGTCGCAAAGTTAAAAAAGTTGTTCTGAAAACAGAAATGTTGCTAGAAAGAAGGTACATCTACTGTGCCCAGGTGAAATCCATCTCTGAGTTGCTGCTGACCCTGAGCAACTCTTAAAAATTAATGAAGCTGATGTAACTCCCTGTAACAAGTAAGATAAATGTAAATTCAAGCGAAGTTGAGAAATAAGTATTAGCTCACTTTAATGGTTACATCCTGAAAGGTGAAATCCAGTTTTGAAAAAAGTATTTGTCATTTTGATATCAGGATGATGGAAAGATGAAGTTACAGAGAAAGAATGAAAACGCATTTTCTTCAGGTTCTGGTAGTTCATTTGAGGGGTTGGGACTCAGGATGTGAGCACTGAGGGTTTAAGAGGAATGTGAAGTACATATGGTCAGAGAAGGGAGACCAAAGCCACTAATGGAAACATTGCCACTTTGTGGGAAGCTCCAGGTTGGTAAAGGACTTCAAAGTTCAGTTATAGAAGTGGAGGAAGAAGGAGTTAATAAGACTGAGAACTGAAAAGAAAGATGACTTTTATCTTGCTCCTCTTGTTAATATACCAATACTCTAGAGGATGTGATCTGCCTGTGTGGGTGGGCAGAGTTCTATGGGGTCAGATGAGGCTGTTCAGAATAAACTCCTCTGAATTAGAAAGGGATGTGAAATCTCATTAAAAATATGGAGCTGGAAATCCTTATCAAATATGTAACACATTGTGAAACAGCTAATCACAGATTTGTTACTGGGGAAGTGTGCTCAATTAACTTAAAGGCTGTCAACTCTGCAGTAGATATTGAGGTATTATAAATTTTACCTGGAGGTTTTTTTTTTTTAAAAAAAAAGCCCTGATGGCTTGAAAAATAATGTTCAACTCATGAATGTAAGTGACCTTTAGAGCTGAAGTAAAAGTTGAACAAATCTGAAGATATCATCATAATTAGTCATGTGAGTTGTTCACATACTTATCCTTTTAGCAGAGCAGAAATACACATTTGTTCAATAGAGTAAGGATAACAACCAAAAAATGTAAAAATGAGGGTGTTAAACTTCTGTAGCTGAATAGGCTGAAGGATTGCCTGATCTGTTATTTACTGACAAAATTCCTTGTCCTCAGTCTGTTACGTTCTCTGTCAATTGCAAACGGTGATCAGAACCTGACTCCAGACCTCAGCCCTTCTCTGCTGACTTCCCTCTTGATCCACTCTAGATTTTTTTTTTTTAATTTTCTGCATTTTTCTAAATTGTCTCTTTCAAATATGGAATAGCTTTCTCCCTATTTATCAAGCTACTGTCATGCATGTTTAAGTTCTATCTGAAAACCTGCTTGTTCGTGGGACAAAAAAAAATATTAAAATACTTAAAAAAAAATAAAAAGCTGATTAGCTGTATCAGCCTCTCATTTATTGACCAAAATTCAAGAGGAAAATAGGAAATTCAAGTATAAAACTGTTTTTGAAGTCAATTTCATCTCTATTGAAATCAGCAGTAGTTTTCACCAACTTCAATGGAAACTGAAGAGACCCAGTCCCTGCTCACTGCTTCCTGTTGTGTTTCGTCAGCCATTCAGGCACTAATACTTTTAGGTCAGAGACAGAATTTTGTGACCTGTACTTTGACACACAGAGAAAAAAGCCATCTTCATAACATCAGAAAGTAATAGCTAGTAAAAACCAATTTTGCCCATTAAGAACAGTGAATGAGTGAAGATAAATGAGGTGTAATGCGTAGCTTTGAAGCATAAAAAATTGTTGTAATGCTCACATTTAATTATAATTTATCTGCATTCATTTCTCTTTAGATACCTGACAAGCCACTGTTTCATTTTTCTAACGCTCACTACAATATTTAGCTTTTTATTTCCTGTAATAATTTCATCACTTCACTTCAAAAGCATATCTATTCCTTCTGGACTTAAGACAAATGTGTTTGTTGACTTTCAAGCTGTTAAAATTAGCCATAGTAGTGGATTAATATTCATTTGGAGTTGTAACTCCATTCCGTCTATCTGCTGCTAAGCATGCACAGTCTAATGTATCGTCTGACTTTTATGTAAATAAATATGCCTCCTGCCTGCAGAGTCTGATGGCAATGGTAGAACTTTTTGAACTTCATGGAGGTTTCCTAATATAACAGCACAATTAAAAATTCCACAGCAACTAGTTGTTTGTTTTGGTTGGTTTTTTCCTTCCATCTTCACTTCTTCACTCTCTGATTACATATATAGTAATTTTTAAAATATTTATCAGAAACTTTCTTCAGCACAGACTGGATTCAAGTTTACTCTCCAGCACTTTCAGACCATATTTCAGAGGGGTCCCTAGAAATCATTCAAAAGCCCTAGTTTGCTAAAAGTTTTGTTTGTTTCCCTCCTCATTTTTTCCTCTCTCTGATGCTGGCACATAAGTCTTTCACAAGGCCTTTTTTTGCTATTGTTCCTGTATGCCTCTAGTTCTGTATTTTTCCTGCCATTTACCTCTCCTTCATAGCCCTGCCACTTTCATCATTCATACATGAGTAAAAAGGAATTGGTTGGAAAGGACTATTACTCAGACTTTTCCCTGTAGATATGGTAATGGAGCAGCATATGTAATGTAACATTAGTTTCAAACTTTTGAGATCTACTGGGAATATGAGTGTTCTGTGGGTTGAGTCAGAATTGCTACAACAACCAACCTCAAAAGCAACATGAAATTGTATTGGATGCTATTTTTATTATTATTCTTTTCTCAAGACCTGGTGTTTTAATTTAAATGTTGATGTGGCTTTGTTTAGAAATTACATTCCTTAGGCTTCATGTCCTCAAAACGTGTATTTTAAAGTTGCATCTTCTTGCCCTATTAGTCTTTTAACTAGAACAAAGATATCCCAACACATTGTATATTTTTCTGGTTGTTTTCTTTTGCTCTTGATCTGAAACTAATAGTGCTTTGCTGATACTTGTTCAGAAATAATATGCTTGTCTAATCCTCCAGCCCAATGATGAGTTAAAGAGTAAAATGCTGTGGAATGCTTTTTAACATCATAGAGCTGGTTTAGGGCAGTGCAGTTTTATATCAGCAGGTAATCTGGCCTTTAACGTTTTGCCTCTACACCTCTACTTTTGCTTCCGATTACCCAATGCATTTTTGCAGCTCTGATCCTTCATTCTAATATATTTATGTTTCTGCTTGTATGGAGTTGGTATGGCTTATCAATAGCATCTAGCATTCCACCCATTAAATTCAGGGCTAAAATTCCCACTGGATCATATTTGACACCTAATCCAATGTTTTGTTTTGTTCAATTTATGGGAAACTCAGAGTTCTATAGACTTCACTGTCAGACTTCAGTAAGCTACTGAAAGCAGATTTTGTATTAATCATCACGGATAACTAGCACAACTGAAGAGGAGCACTGTGCAGGCTGATTAGTGTTTCAAAATATCCAGGTAGTTAGAAAAATAATCCTTACTATAATAACAAAATCTTCACTAAGTGCTGGATTTCTTAAACTCTCTAAAACAAGACTGGGGCTGTGTAGGAGGAATATCACGAGGTTTGGACTAACAGTAATTCCATACTGATACAAAAAAACCCATGATAGCATTTTTATCTGAAGAAAACCCACCCTCATAGGTCCTAGTCAACCTGATTTTCAGATAAGCCAAAAGAATTGCTGGCCAATGGTGGGGGAAAAAAAAGTACACAGACTGTTTTAGGTTATTAACTTGGGAATGCATTTTCATTATACAGGGTGATCTGTAATAAGATCTGACTTCAGTGCTTCAAATCTGTTGTTCTCTGATGAGTATAATTTGTGTAGCAAGACCAAGCTCCTCATTTAGGCATCTGAAATAGGTGCCTGAGGTTAGGTTTTGTGATTTTCTCCAGGATTTTTTGGATCTTAGTTTAGGTAACAGTAACTTTTGGTATCTTAAATGTTTGGGAAGTAGTGCTAGTTTAACACTGTGGCAGGGAATAAACAAGTTTCATCATAATTTTGCAAGATGCGGACAGGAATGATTAAATTATGGTAAGTCTGATTCTGGGTGTAAGGAAGTCAGGAAGATCAGGATGAAAATGTTTCAGCTCCTTCTCCATCCAGAGTGGACCACAAAGTGGGATCTGCTTAGGCAAATACTGCCCATAAAGGAACATAGTTTATTGTGAGCATGCAAAGGTATTGTCCAAAGGCAGTCACTTGCAATTGATAGGACAGCTGTGTTTCCTTTTATTGACCAGAGAGAATGAAATATAAAGGACTGGCATGCAAGAGATGAAAACAAAGAGTGGTGAAGCTTGGTAGTCAAAAAAGGGAGGAACAGAATAAGATACGGAAAAATAGAGAGAATGGATACAGATGACACAACTTTCTCCTCCATTCCCCAAAACGTATGTGCATTTCTTTGTATTGTCATTTCTGTGCCTCCCCAGAGATAGCCTTTTCAGCTTTGGTTAGTTTAATACCTTTTATGTTTCTAATCAGTATCAAAATCCATGATGTAGAGGTTCCTTTTTCTGTCTCCCCCAGCAGGAATTTATTGGATCTGTCAGTATTCTTTACAGATAAAATGGTGAACTTTAGGAAGGAAGAAGAATTCATTTCTGCCTCCCACATCAAGTCCAGTGGAACATGATGTGGAGCTATTTTAGCAGAGTATTAACTGTAAAGGGAGATACTAGCTAACAATTGTCCAGTTCCATTCCAAAATGCTACAGGAAAAGCCGATACCGCCAACAGCTTTTCAGAACTTTCAAGCCCTCACTCAAGTAACAGATTGATCAGGTGCAATTATCTTCCTACCACTAGTTTTTTGAAACCACATCTCTTGCTCTCAGAATATGGCAAAGCACCAGGCTGTGAAACTGTGCTATCACCATCTGAGGTTTGAGATGGAATGACAAACAAACCCAAACAAAAAAACCCCAGAATCTAAAACTGGTAAAGTTTCTGCTTTGGTAGCAAAGGGCAAAGAGGCACTGGAGGGAGCAGGATCTTGTGGGATGGATTTTAGGGTGCTCCTCTGGGAAAGGATGCTCCAAGCTTCAGTTTCAAGGAGTTATTATGTACTTTCTTGGATTACGCTTTAATGTCAACCATGAAATGCAAAGATAGGCCTGGAGAAGAGGAAATAAATGTACTTGGTTTTTTTAGGTATGAAGCCATCCTCCTCCTTTAAAAAGACGTAAAATTACCTAAAAATACAGAAAAGAATATCTGTCATGTGTGTTTCCACACATGCTTGATGTCCATAATACCATGTCACCATCAGTATTAGTCCAAAATATCCAAATCTTGCATCTGGGCCTAAGTTACCAGCTGAATTACATTTTAAACACTGCCATTATGTATTTCCTCAGAGAAAAGTGTTCACAGCAGCTTTAAAAGAGCTAAGAACCATTTCAAGTTTAGGATGTCTTCCAATTCCCTCTCATACCTTAAATCTGGTCTCACTATTTTGCTCTTCCAGAAAACCATTTTGACCCATCATCGCAACTGATGGATTAAACCCAAATTTCCTTTGGTACTCTGAATATAAGAGGTGCTGGGCCACTCAAGTTGTGTATTATGCAGGCAAAGAAGGTCGTAGCTGGTCCAGGAGGAAGTTTGTATTTACAGTGTGAGAGGATTAGAAACACCTTCAAGAGGAAGTGGCTGCTTAGAATTTCTTCAGGTTAAAATATCTTCTGCAATAGTAGCATGCAAAAATTATTGCTTACCTTGTTTTGCGTTATCTCTATATGAAAATGTTGTTTATATCTCCATACATACAAGTTTTTGTATTTGGATATAAACACTTTTATATAGCAATTGTGCCTAGTTATCTCTTCGCTGTGCTGTAGAAATTGCAAAATATGGTATTTTTCAATGCTCTCTCTCACTCCTGCTTCTTCCTTCATATCCTGTAATAGATCTTGTACTTTCTTCTGCTGTTGTCAAACACTAGAAACCTTATTTCTTGTGTTGAGCATGTGTATCCTTCTGCCTAATTTACAAATTCTGTCCTTAAGCTCCTTCTAATACTTTTTACACCAGCAGCATTGAAGGTCTTGCAGCATCCTTTTCAGAGATGATGTCCTGCTCCTGGAATTAATTTGGGCGATCAAAAGTCAGGATAAAGTTGTCCCCACTGACCTCAGGAGCAGCTGCACATCTATGATATGCTCAGGCTGCTGCATGTAGGAGCTGTACTCACTTGTGTGAGGACACAGGGATAAAAAACTGTCCCTTGCCCCTCTTGTGAATTCTTTGCTGTGGTATTGTTCTGGGGCTGCTGTGGAGGCAGTGAGATGAGAGGACTAGTATTTTAGTAGTGAATTCTTGCTTTCACAAGAGACCAATATACCTTGCTAAGAGGCTCCCAGTTGGCACGCAGATGGACCATGACTGTGTACTGGCTTTATTGCTGTAAAATCTATGCTACAAGCACAAAAGCTGATGTAGACCTACCAGGGCAAGTTAGAAAGGTAATGTAAGATCCTACTTGAAAAGGATTTCCAATGAAAAAATCTACAGAGTAGTCTGAAAGAAAAATGGCACTTTATATGTCTTCTTCAGCTATGGTGAAAATTAGCATGGTGGGGTTACCCATCTCCCAGCGTGGTGGTGAGGCAGCTATGAGGGTCCTTGTTCAGGCTGTTGTGAGGGATTTTTCCAAGAATATCTCTGCTCTCAGTCATCAGTACCCATTTTATTTTGCAGGACATCTCAGCTCCTTTGACTAGTCCTACCTAGATGGTTTAGCTATTTTGCTGTATGTAGACCAGTGTGTAGAGTAATTGCATTTCTATGAGCTGTGCAGGAACTCTGGAAAAGATGAATGGCTAAACTTCACACTTATGCTCATTTTAATTGGTTTTACATACAATTAGCCAGATTAATACATGGAAAAGAATTTTTTTTCTCTGTTGCAGCCTTTTTTTTAACCTTTCTCTCTTTATTTTGGTATCATTCTTAATGAGGTATAGAGCAAATAGCTATTGCATGCGTCTAATAGTTCCTGTAGGATCAATTATAATGAGATGCTTCTGTAACTCATTCAGAGTGTCTCTTCTGCCTGCAAGACTGGAGCTGTCTGTTTCTCACATTCCTGTTTGAGTTCAGAAGACACGCAGAACCAGCAGATGGAGAAATGTAACGCTTAATGCTTTTTCTGACACCTAGGCACCAAGCCTGAAGACACAGCATTTTGTCTTTTTGTATATTGTAGTTTCCTTTTGATTTTTTTTTTATTAAAACCTCTTTTCTTACTGATTACTTATTTGTCTAGTGATCTCTACCACTTCATTTTTTATGTTTTTCTGTGGTGACTTTTCCTTATCTCTGTTTTTTTTGTCATTTTTTACTTTGGTCAGGTTGCTGCATCCTTATCTTCAGCAAACCATTTTCCTTTTAATCTCTTTTTATCTTTCTCTTCTGTATATTGGACTGTCATTTTCTGTGCTTTTTCCCTTCTGTTTGTGTATATGTTGTGTGTGTTAGTGACTACCTTATGGTATTTGTTGATTCATATGAAGAGTTTTCCTTTGTGTTCTACCTTTTTTTTTAAAAAAAAAAAAACAACAAAAAAAGCCACCAATGTTTTGGTGGTTATTTTTGTCCTACTGTTTTTCTCAGTATATACTGTTGTATTTATTTCTTGCCAGATCTTAGGACTTCTTTTCTTCTGGGTAATCTCATTACATTTTCTATTGAGATTCATTTGAGATTTTTACAGACCAACTTCACTTCTGATCCTGTTCTTAAAAAAACCAATACATACACATACAGACAAACATACACCATGAAAATACCTTCTTGGGCCCAATTCTGCGCTCCTCTTTTTAGGCTTAACTTTGTTTTGGAATATGATTTCCTGAATAAATGGGCTATAGAGGAAAGAGTAACGCATATTTATTTTCCCAACAACTCACCTAATACTAAGGCTCCTTTCTGCTATTTTGGCAGTAAACAAGATGCTCATGTAACACACAGTTAGTTCAAGGCTCCTGTGCATTGAAAGGATGTCTTAAGTGGTCACCGGATAAATGAAAACCACATTTGATATGTTTCAGCCTTGATCTAAACAGCTTACCAGCAATACATGATGAAGTAGATTGTACTGCCATACTACCACTTTTCTTATGAGACTACTAGCAAGAAATCGTAATGATGGTGGCTTTTGTGATGGAGTGCGAGGCTGTGTATGCTTGTGGGAATATGAGTATTTTTCAAAATAATTTCTTCTTCAATTTTAACATATTATTGGTTTTTAAATGTAACTTTATTATATTACAATGAAGATTTACAAAAATGAAATTAAACATAGAAACCATTCCAACTTTCTTGGTTTTTTTTTTATTCCTCAGAAGAAACAGGTGTGAAAGAAATCATTGATGTTCATTAGGTTTTAATTTTATTTCTAAGTAAATTAGTTAGCATCTAGTTATGCTATGCTATTCTAAACTGTCAGATTTTTTCAGTTGACAACAGTTTTATGTAAGAAACTTTACAGACTGGTAGTTTGTCATTGCAGTTTCAAAATTGTCTTCTGTTCTTGTGTTTTTGTTGAAAATTTATAGGATAAACAATCTCTATATTTTATGTGCATATTTGTGTTTCACTTTTTCTTACGAAGAACATCCATGTGTACATTCCTAGTTGCAGAAATACATCATCGTCTATTCATCAAGAATATTTTGAGAGCCGTAAACACTGCAGAAATTCTTTTTAAATGCTTTTGTGTGTGTGTGTTCCTTTGGAAATATCGCAACGTCTTCTTCTCTTGAATTTTAGAGGGGAAATCGTGCTTTACCTTCATGGTTGTCTGGGCATAACCAAATTCTCATAAAAAGCAACAGAAGTCTTTTGTTTGGCTTCACTTGAGGCCAGTATAATCATAAAGACTCAGCCACAAAGATGAAAAACTGTCATGTAGAGGCTGCATGAGTTTAGATTTAAATTTAGAGCTATCTAATCACAGTGACAAAAAATAGGTTACCTCAGCCTAAAGCATCTGGTGCTTAGCTCTTCTTTTTCTCTTGCACTCCTCCTTTTGACTACAAATTATCCTGGGTATGTAAATGCTTGGCAAAGGATAATATTTACTGCTTTCTGTAGCTTTGCAACTGTGACATACTTTTTAATTAAACAGTAACAACTCTAGCTCATGGCATTTTCTGAGATTAATGAGTGGCTGGAAAACTTTGTGGCCTAAAGCAAATTAGCCCATCATTAATTAATCATAAAAAACTTGCTCTGGGCTTTGGTTATAATCTGTTTGGACTTGGAATCAAATGAAAAGAATTAGTTTTCCTTTTCCGTAGTGCTGCCTGTTTTACCCAGACTACTGGGAGCTTCAATTAACTCTAACATTCAGTATTGATGTAATGCACTATGAACTTCATTGACTTAATACATAGTGCACATTTTTCAGAAAACAGAACACTTTTGAATCCTTTTGCCACTGTAGAAGATGCATTCTCACCAGGGCAGATGAGTTTTCCTGAATTTTCTACACGTTTTCTTTCAGCAAAGCTTTTTTCAAGATTTTCTATGCCTTTTTATATTTCAAAAACATTCCAGAAATTGTTGACTTTGTTAAACTATTTTAAGGGTTTCTAAATAAAACCAAATTAAGTTGCCCTTACCTCCCAAATTTATGACAGTTTTAGGAAGAGTCTAAAAAGCAAATTTAAAAAGATTAGGAACACAAATTAGCATTATTGATCCAATACAAACTTTGTGTTTTCTCCACCTGTGACTTTGTCTCAGCCTTCTGCTGTTCGATAAGAAACAAAACCATTAAAGTATCTCAGAAGTGTATGTGAAGCCAGACTGGAGGTGCTCTGGTGTGAAGCAGGCCAGACATAGAACATAAAATCATAGAACAACCCGGGTTAGGATGGACTTTGAAAGATAACCTAGTCTAACCTTTCATGGGATAGCATAGGTGAGGTTTTCTAGCACCCTGTCAAATCTCACCTTGAAAACTTCACTTGATGGGGACTTCACCACATCTCTGGGGAGGCTGTTCCAGAGAACAATTGCTCCTACTGCATAAATTTTTTTTTCTTATATTGAGATGAAACCTCTTCTGGTGTGAATTGTACCTGTTGCCCCCTGTCCTCTCCATGTGGCTCCTTGTGAAGAGAGAGCCTCCATTCTCTTTGTGCCTTAGATAAAGATCCCCTTTATCTATTGAAATACTGTGATAAGATCCCTGAGCCTTCTCTTTGTCAAGAAGAAGAGATCTAACTCCTCAGTCCTGCCTCCTAGGGCAGGTTCTCCAGTCCTTTGATCATCTTGTGACCCCCCTTTGGGTTGTCTCCACTCTGTCCACAACTTTCTTGAATTGTGGGGACCAGAACTGGACACAGTACTCCAGGTGCAGCCTGACAAATGGATAAAGTGGTCTCTATCTCTAGTAGCATCCTGATGGATGCCGCCCAGGATCTGAACTGCCTTTGTTGCTGTAGTGGCACACTGCTGGATGAGGTTTATCTTGTTGTCCACCAGGATCCCCATGTCCCTTTCGGCAAGGCTGCTTCCAAGCCACACAGATCCCAATCTGGACTGGGCCCTTTGCTTATTTAATCTCAGGTGCAGGACCTTGCACTTATCTTTGCCAAAGTTCATACTGTTCTTAATAACCTACTCTTCTGGTCTGTCCAGGCATCTGCAAGATGGTTCACCCTCTGACATGTCCACCTCACCACCCAGTTTAACGTCATCAATGTCATCTTCCAAATCTTTACACTGAGTGTTGTCAAACACTGTTCCACTAGAGATGGCAGCCAGGATATTTACACAAACTCATTTCATTTAAATGCTGGAGATAAGAAGCTACTGTAGTTGTTTTTCAGCATGAAGCTAACAATGGATATGAATGAAATGGGTAAATTTAGTAATAAGATTTTTCTTATTATAGTGGTAATAAGGCCAGTGATATATTGGCCAGAAGAAGCCAATACACTACATGCTCCAGAGACACAGATTGTGAGATTGAGAGAAATCTTTCGTCACTCTATCTTTTCAGCCTATAGTTTCTCTGGTGATACTGATAATAAAACTACTAGCTAGTAATTTTTTTTTCTTTTGCTGCTGCTGATATGTTAGTAACTTGACACAATCCACAAGCAAATACAGGGAGGTAAAACTTTGTTTACTTGTGGTCCATCTTCATTCTCGTGGGGCAATCTCTAAATGCCTGAAGAAAACAGTCATACACCGGAATGATCCAGTTGGGCAAAAGAAAGGTGCTGATGTGACTGCAAAAGGCAATTTGACCAAGCTTGATACTTTGTAAGCTCAGCTGATTTTGAAGACAGTCAACACAAATCTGCAATCAACAGAAAATCACTCTACAAAAGAGATACTTCTAACTTTTTCAACAAGCATTTGGCTCTGTGAAAATGCTCTACCAGAATATGAACATACTTGTGATATTTGTAAAAAACGTAATTAAAATGAACTCATATCACAGTTTTAAAAGCATTAATGGCTGAGGACAAAGGCAGAGAAATGAGAAACCTGACATGTGCATGGAAAAGCAGAAAATGAACTCACAAAGAAAACAGTGTACTGAGATAAGTCAGATAGAAAAGCAAGTTTGGCAAGATAAGATCAGGTTTTCTTGGTTTGTAATTTGCTCCATGACTCTTAATTTCCTAGACTCAGTGCATCAAATTGTCCCCAGGAGGTGCGTGCATGGCTGGAAATGAAGGCAGAGTATGAGCCAATGTTGCTA
The DNA here is from genome assembly GCA_033628505.1 of Tringa tobata. Taxonomy (NCBI): domain Eukaryota; kingdom Metazoa; phylum Chordata; class Aves; order Charadriiformes; family Scolopacidae; genus Tringa; species Tringa tobata. The sequence goes on from JAHREE010000152.1 coordinate 713,415, forward strand.
AAACAGAAACTCGCCTTGTTCCAGATAACCCCGAGGCCAAGTGCTGAAGTGGAGTCCGGGGAAAAGGAAAATCTCATAGCGCCGTTTATCTGTGCACCAATGCACTCTTCATGCCAGCAGCCACTGGCAGCAGGTTCATAATGCTTTGTATTTGATAACTGCTAGAGTTAAGGCAAAAGAGTTAATTTCTTCATAATGAATGTAGCCTTTTTATTCAGCTTGGAAACAAACTATTGATTGGCTTAAGTTCTCAAAATACTACTAATAATTTTCTGTTTATCTTCAGAACCTGTGAGTAGGCTTAATGAAACTGTACGATTACTCACCATGCATAAAGCAAGATATATTCTCAAGCCTTTGGAGGAGTACAGATCCTGAAATCCTTGATTTCTCAACAACAGGGACACACATGATAAAGTTCATAAAAGGGCTTCTATACCTGGAATGATTAAGCAGAATAGGACACTTCAGTTTAAAAAATAAATGACTAAGAAATCTGATAGAAGTCTATGAGAGCAGGAGTGGTATGGACAAGGGGTTAATTGTTCGTTGTTTCTTCTAACAGAAGAACTATAGGGCATCTGAGCTAACAGGAGGCACGTTCAAACACAGAATGCGTATGTAGTTAATCAGCAATATTTGCTGCAGAGTAGTATAAATGGTGTTGGGTTATTTGTGTTCAAGGTAAGTAAAGAAAAATTCATAGATAAAATGTCCATGAAAGACTATTAAATACATGCAAAGTGCCTCAGGCTCAGGAAGACCCTGGGATACAAATTGTGAAAGATAGGATAGTTTTGGCAAAAAGTGCTGTGGTACATTAGGTCTATCTTTAGAGTCTCCTCTAGTCATTTGCTTGTGGTGACTTGAAAACAGGGTGCTGGATTAGACAGAACTTTGGCATGCCTGATGTGTCATTATCACATTCTTATCCTCCCAGTTATGTCTTTGCTGGTTGTTGCTGCTGTGTGATTAGTTGTGGAAGTCTATTGTTTCTGTTATCACATGATTATTTCCATACGTCGTCTGAATAACTAAAACTTTATACATGGGAGAACATGCATTTATAAATACTCATAACTGCCAACATCCATCATGCCACAAATATGAGTGGATATTGTTGAATGTATGAAAAACATGATTCTCTTTATTGTCACGCAAACAGAAACTTTTTATAAATGCTTAAATATGTAAACAAATAGAATGAGGTTCAGTGAAGACCAAGATCAAAGTAATTCAGAATTTATATACCACAAATGCTTTCACAGTGGAATTGCTCGCTTTGGTAACCTTTTTTTCCCCCCTAATTTAAGATTCAGGGGTATTCTCTTCACCCAGTGTTAAATTTATGGCACTTAAGGTTGTTCTCTAATCCTCTCTAAAATTAACGATACTTTGATTTTGAAAGCAGTTGCTACTTCTGTCTAAAAGAAGTGCTCAACAATCACACCATATAATGCCTGAACCCTGGGCTGCATTTATCAAACTTATTATGAAGAAGTTATATTATTTTTCCTAAGAACAAGTGAGTCCAACTGCTACCACTGTAGACTACAGAGATTCCAGTTTGTTTCTTCAAGTACCCAAATTTTGATAGTCCATTTATCAAACTCTCAGGTGATATCTTTACATTTTCTTCCAAATGTCTCTGAAGTTCTACATTTTTGCAGTTACCCAAGGATATTTTTAAGTTTCCGTTTACCATAGATCTCTGTAATTCTGCTTACAAAAGCTTTGATAATTAGCAGGTACACTGAGACTGATGCATAAGCAGTCAAGATTTATGATTCACTGATAACCTAATTACCCCTTTCTGCTTTTGTATCTAACAGCTTTTAGGAGTTCTTTTGGGGGAGGATTTTTTTCTCTTTGTAGTGGGCACCTTTTTATAAGCATATTAGGACTGGAATTTGGAGTTACTACTTTTTTTGTGTGTGTGTCTCAGCAGATGCTCTCACAGGACAGGGAAATGTTGTTTCTCATCATTGGAACAATCCTTGGGTACGGATTGCCCTGTGCTATGGACCAGCACAGCAGCTCATCAAGAATTCACACAAAGAATCACGGGAATCTTGTATTTAATTTGCTGAATGCTTGCTAAACTTAATCTCTGGAGCAAAATACTTATGATTCAATAGAATTTCATTTTGAAGAAAAACCCCTAACGTCTTTCTTCCCAGAAGCATGCCTGCTAAAATGTATTGAAAAAGCATCCTCAAGACTTTTAAAATGCAGCTGAATGCCCTGTGGGAACTTGAAACAGTTACTATCTAAGGGTTTTTCATTACCAATATGGGATAAAGAAGAAATAACAGCAGCATGGATTTTCTTCTGAAAGGCATGCCATTCATTATTTATGGAACAACACTTTCTGATTGCTGTTCCTCTGGAATCTAAATGTACAATAGAATTATTCATCATTTCCACCAAAAGATTTGTATTGACTCTACTGCAGGGCATCTGGCTGCTTACAGCTGACAGTGCCTAAGAAAAAAAAATGTTGGGGCTTACCACGAAGTCCATGTTTTAAAACCAGGTGCTTCCAATAGCAGAGACCAGAAAAGTTCTAATTGGACCAGAAAAGATCAGAAAGATCTAATTGTTTTTATTCTTTTACACTGTTAACTATCTATCAAATGGCAATTTGTAACATTTTCATTTATGAAATATGTTATTACTATTTTTGGATGATTGTTGACTCTAACAACAGAGACATATATGCAGTAGGACAACTTTGTGACCGAAACAACACAGAAAATTTTGTGTAAATCAGAATGTAAACATTTTATTTCAATTATGGAGTTTTTCTACAAGTGCAAAAGTATTTTTCAACTAGCTGTACCTATGACTGCATTAGCAACCTAATTTCCCAAAGTTCTTTAGTGCCCAGAATCTCCCATTGATTTACGGTACAATCATAAAAATTAAATCCATCAATTACTGTGAAATATAAACTTATTTAACATATTTGACAGATGCAGTCACTTGTTTAACTGGTCACAGATCATGACTTCATTGTTAGTATGACAATTGACCTCATCAAGGAATCCATCCCTTATTTTGGCAACATTGTGCAAAATATGCAGCACCTGCTTTACAAAATTATATCCATCACAATTTGCAAAAAAACCCAAACCCTAACCTTTTAATTTTTTTATGTTATTTTGTATTTTAATACTGTGCTTAAATGAATGGATAACAAGAATGATCCCTAGTATTAATATTATTAAACAATAGCTTATTGATAGTATGAATATTGGTTTGGTCTAGCTACTGCAATGCTAGTGTGATGATAAAAATCAAGTGTGCATCCAATACTGTTTTAAAAACAATAAAGAATATTTAGAATTGGCACTGGGAAATATCAAATGTAATTGTAATGAATAATGAATACTGTACTAGCAATAAAATCTATATACCTAATTAGTAAAATAGCTATGACTGTAGAAAGGAAGGAGGAAAAAGTATTAAGCTATTCTAAATGAGCTCAACATTTCAATTATTCTAAAATTATTCTATCCAGGGTCCAATTTTCTTCACTTACCACCTTCTTAAAGCACTCTGTAAAGATTTTAAAATGATTAGCAAAGTGTGTGGGTAAAAATGTGTCTAACATAAGTATGTAGGAGCTGGTAGAAACCCATATTTAATTAGAAAATTAATGTACTGAGAGTCAGTACTGATTTTTTCATTTGCTGTGTGCAAGTAGCAAAATGCCCACAGATCCAAGCTGAGAGCTACGGCAGAAGTGTATAATTTATTATTTTTCTGCATGTGTTTGTTTTTAAGGTATTAAACCTTTCTGGAAAAAATATCTTGTTTCTTTTCTGTGGAGACTAGTGTGTGGTGAATGTTTTGGGACAAGTTTTGTTTGCACGTGAAAAAAGAAAAGATTGGTGGAATGGCAAGTGGACCCTTCAATAGGGGGTCATAAATGTGGAAAAGTTGTGAAAACTAGTGTGTAAATACTCTAGTAAAACTGTAAGCTTCATTCCATACAATGCTGAGCAGAGTTTCAGATTCTGTGCTTCTGGGTTTACTGAGTGCTAATAATCATGCTGTGGTTCTGATTTCCTACAGCGCTCTTCCAGTCTCATGGTATCCAATTTATCTTTGTCTGCTCAATCAGTGGGATGACACAAACGTAAACTGGATCAGCCCAGTGAAAATCTGCAGTGTATAAGATGCCTGGAGAATCTCCATGTACGGGAACTCTACTGCCTGACCTTGCTTGTTCATTCTATCAAATGAAAATACGTGCTTTCAAGTATACACGGTGCACATGACGCTGATAAGTTGTTCTGATCAGTCAGTGACAATTTCTGGTCTGTTGGTGGTTTTAGTGTAATTTGATTATATGTATATGACATCTTAAAAAAAACCAACAATGAATCAAAATTCACTATAGTACACAAGAGTCAGATACTTTCTTTTAGTTATGGATTTCTTTTTTGACTTATGGAGATGTTACTTTCTTAATCAAATTGGCAATAGTTCGTTGAATTTACTGTTAAATATAATATTTCATGGCCTGTTTAGTCTTCAGGGTTAAATTTTTGACATTATTCATAATGATTTAGTAAACAGCTATAAATAATGTCACTCGTCCTGCAGCGTTTACACTAGCAACAACTTTCTCCCTTGTATCTCATATACACGGACATTTCTCTGAAAGAGAGCATCTCCTTTCCACCATAATGGCCATAACTACTGCCATAATTATTCTTTAACTGTTGTTTCTAGGGCATCAGGCACAAGCTCAGCAGGAAATGCTGGACTAGTGCAATGGGATGTATTTGACTGATAATTGTTCAGCCCAAAGTTCACTTTGAAGTGTAATGGTTAGGACTTGCAAGATTCACGGAGGAGATGGTTTACTGATGGTCTGTGCCTGATGGCCTCCTCAGGGATACGCTTGGCAGAGTACCACGGGTTGAAGCCCTGGAGGAAAGAGGGGCTCAAGAAAGCTGATTAATAGAGGATGGTCGAGAGGGTGGTCAGGCACTGGAACAGCCTGCCCAGGGAGGTGGTGGAGTCACTGTCCCTGAAGATATTTAAGAAACGTGTAGACGTGTCACTTCAGGGCATGCTCTATTGCCCGAGATTGTGTGGGGTGTTTTTTTGTGTGTGTATGGTTGGACTCAATGATCTCAAACGTCCCTTCCAACCATGAAGGTTCTGTGATTCTGTAATATTCAAGGATCACCTCCTCCAAGCTCAGGAATGATGCAGCCCAACAAAGACAAAGTCAGGCAAGAACTCCAGGAGGCCTGCCTGGATGAACAAGGAGCTCCTGGACATACTCAAAACAGAAAAAGGAAGCCTACAGAGGTTGGAAGCAAGGACAGGTAGGCTGGAAGGGATAGAGAGAAATTGTCCAAGCAGCCAGGGTCAGGTTAGGAAACCTAAAACCCAGACAGAGTTAAATCCTGTCAGGGATATTAAAGGCAGCAAGAAAAGCTACATCAGAGATAAAAGAAAGGCTGGGGTCCTGCAACTGGGACATGGAAATCCCAGGCACAAATACAGGTTGGGCTGAGAATGCATTGAGAGCAGCCCGGAGGAGGAATTGGGAGCGTTTGTGGATGAGAAGCTCAACATGAGGCAGCAGAGCGCACTTCAAAAGGAGCATGGCCAGTGGATCGAGGAGGTGATTTTTCCTCTCTGCTCTTGTGAGACCCCACCTGGAGTATTGTGTCAGGTTCTGGGGCCCCTACCATAAGAAAGACCTGAATCTGTTGTAGTGAGTCGAGAGGAGGCCACAAAGATGAAGAGAGTGCTGACACACCTCTTCTATGAAGAGAGAGTTGAGAGGCTGAGAGAGTTGGGGTTGTTCATGCTGGAGAAGAAAAGGCTCTGTGGAGACCTTGTAGCCTCTTCCAGTACTTGAAGGGGGCCTACAGGAAAGATGGGGAGGGGCTCTTTATCAGGGACTCTTTTTCAAGATAGGATGAGGGATAACGGTTTTAAATTGAAAGAGGGGAAAGTTACATTAGATATTATGAAGAAATTCTGTATTCTGAGGGTGGTGAGAGCCTGGCCCAGGTTGCCCAGAGAAGCTGTGGCTGCCCCATCCCTGGAGGGGTTCAAGGCCAGGATGGACAGGGCTTTGAGCAACCTGCTCCAGTGAGAGGTGTCCCTGCCCAGGGCAGGGGCGTTGGAAATAGAAGGTCTTTAAGGTCTTTTCCACACTAAACAATTCTATGATTCTGTATTTCAGAGCTTTGAAAAATGTGATTTTTCCATCTTCCCATGGTATGGTCCACTCATGCTGCTCTCTTAACCTTTTGCTAGGCTATTGGTGCTTCCAATTTCCTCCTTTCTCTAGAAGAAATCATTGTCCTATCCATTTTAAGAGTATTTTTGTTGGTTTACTTATAAGGACATATTCATTAAAAGCAAGTTGGGACCCAGCTGAAAGCCTACTAATTGGTGATAATGTACACACCATATTTAAATTCAGTGCTATACTTATGAAGCACCTTATTCCAGTATGCAAGTCGTGTACATAGTGCTTACTTTGATACATGAGCAATTTACTCCCTCAGATGTTAAGTTATACAGAAAAATAGCAAAGCGGATTTCAGGATGTGTCTCTGCATTCTAAAATGAGGCTGATGACGTTCTTCAGCATCATATCTATGGTTTTGAAATGGATTTTTTATGAGCTTTATAGATAAAGAAACATTAGGAATCTAGTGGAAACTGCTGTTCTTCGAAAAATATTTGTATTTCCATTTGAAATGGAGATTCAGGCTCTAGGCCATTTGTCTTAACATGAGTGTATGGTTTTTACAAGCTTTGTAGAATTAATGCATTTAAAATATGATTTTCTTCTAGCAAACAGAAACCAAAGAATGAATCTATGTATGATATTATGAAATGAATAAATACTTGGAAAATAAAAACTTTTTCTAACTCGAATATGAATGAAAAATGTCTTGCAAATGATATGGTGAAATTTATCAGGTACTTGCAACATGTTTTCTTGATACACTTTGACCCTGAGGTTAAACTAGGAAAGTCTTTTGCTAAAGGAAGTTGGAAATAACACCCAAATAATTCTGAAATGTGTATTATGAGCACTGTGAAATGCTCATATTGTAGCAGAAATGATTAAAGTGATTTACATTTATATAGCTTTTACATTGAGAAAGTGCCTCCAGAGCTTTATAAACTCAATGCAGAGATCAGCGTAACCAAAATGGGAAGTGTTTGTCTCCAAAACATTTTATTTTAATACTACATAGCAACATTATGCGATATTTTGGGCAGAATACCCTGATCACTTCATCAAAATTCAGGGAGAAGTCACTTGACCAAGAGAATTAAGTTAAAACATGAACTCTTAAGAAACAATGCTGTGGAATACATAATAATTCAAGAAATACATGGTAAAGATTAAACCACGCACACCTTGGGAAATTGGTTTAGGACAGATAGTTGTGAGGTGGGGCTACTTCCCCAGTGAAGGCAAAGTTTCACCCTGCTTCTTTTTCCTTTCTGTTTTTGAACACCTGGGTATTCCCTTGAGCTCTCGATCTGGATGACAAGGCATTTTGACTCCACTGGGCAGGAGTAATTCTGGCTTCAAACTGGGTGCTGACTTTCCTAATGCAATTTATGCTTCGAAACGGCACATCCATGATACAAATTCTCAGTTGTGGTCAAGGTATGACCAATCTTGCTGCAAAAAGAAAGGTCAAAAGAGCTGTTTAAATATACTTCTCTTTGCCTAACTGTCACACAGCTGAAGGGAGCCTGCAGGACAAGAGGTGGGTCTCATTTTTGTGTTGATGTGAAAGAGAAAATGTTCCATCAGCTGAGAAAGTGAGCTAGGGAGAGCCATTCCTGACTTCTTGCTAGAGTGTTTTAACTCGGCTAATCTTCTGACGTAATTTAGAACCATGGGGGCACTTGTGCTTTAGAAGAAATCTACTACATGCTCTTGCAACATCAAGCCTTCTGAAAAGGATGCAAATTGAATTCCTTCAGTAACGCCTCTTTTAGTGTACATCAGAGCTGATTACTCCTTTCACTGACTAACAGGGTTATGCTGATTTAATAAATACACTTTTTTTTTTTAAAATCATATTACAAGCCATACAGCACTTGCCAACCATGTGTAACAGTCTTTTAGGAGATTCTGTATTCCGAGCCTTCCTGAAGTTTAAGGAAACTTGTCAGTGTCACTGCTGTCAACTGTCATTATTGTTCAGTAATTTTCACCAAGCTCATTAAGCATGGTTTCCCTTTATAAATTCACACCAGTTTTCTAGTTAGTCTGTACCTGTTTTGTTCACCTTCCTTATCACAGAGACATTGAATAGAAAAGGAGAAATTGTATCTTTGAACTTTGGTTTCAATTTCTGTTTTCATTTGGGTGTGGTTTACTCAAACCATTATTAGGTTCTCTACAATTTGAAGTCCGATTTTTTTCCTGTTTTTATTATATTTCAGGACTCTGGTGAATTTAAACACTCACAGCTCCTCTAGAGCTGTTGCTCAGATCAGTTGTATATGTCTCTGTTCTTACAACCATTATGAAAATACTGCCCAGATTTTCTGTAATATTAATTAATATTAATGATGAGAAACACATTGTCAGTATGAATGAAGAGTGATCATCATATATCTTGCAATGAATCAGATGACATCAGGATGTTCAAAGTTTTCCTCAGTTTTTCACTCTTTCAAAGAAGGAGTGGGGACTATGATATGTGTTCCCATGCATACCATGGTCTATATGACCAGACTTTGGAGTCTCTCTACTACAGGAAACTGTTCTTAGGAGGCCCGACAGTGAAAAACTTTGCAAATTTTTAGAAAAAAAAACCTATAAATCCTCTCTGATTTTAGTTTTGGCATACATTGAATAATTGTATGTTAAGCCAGCTGTCCCTCAGATAGTAGCTATGCTTAAATCGATCTCCATAATGCAATAGCTATCTTGTAGACACCTTTGAACAAGCAATTACTTTTGAAACTTGACAGAGCAGAGTTAAAGTCAATTTTAATTACTGTACCAGGTACCTCTGTGAATTGGCTTTTATGAGCTTGTTAATTATTTTTTTTAAATTTCTAATATTTTCTGTGTTTCTAAATGCAAGACATACTTAATGAACATTTGAAATTCATGATATTCAGAGGAAATTTAGACTCAACATACAGATAAGTTTTTGTCAGCTTCTCATAGCCTAGTACAAAATCTCAGTGTGGACTCACTAGATAAATATAAAGGATGTTCCTATGATTATAGCCCCAGAAATATGGCTTTGGTTCTCTACCATTTATAGATTTTCTGTTTGATTTAGACAAGTGATTAATTTCTTTGCTATTCAATCTTCCTTTTCTAAAATTAGGATAATACTCCCTAGCTGTATAAGGTGATAGTCTTCACTGGCTGATTGCTGAAGCTACCGATGTGTAATAACGCTAGTGGTTGTATAAATAATGCAGAGGGAAGAATGTTAAGTTGATGCGATCATAAATTGCACGCAAGTCTTAGGGAGGCAGTGTAGGTGTTGTGAATGCATTGATGGAGAGGAAAGAACACAATATATTAACCCATTGTTTCTATAAAAAGGTTTGAACTTTCCTTTTAATGCAGCGCAGAACATTTACTTTCTGAGCTCGGTCTGTCTTGCTCTGAGGATTCTGAAAGCTCAGCTCAGGAGACTGCAGTTGCTTTCAGTTAGGAAAACTGAAACCCTCTGAAATCAATTGTTCAGTGGATACAACTTAGCCATAAGCAGTAAAAAATTAAAGTTTATCAGAAAAGAAAAAGTACGAATAATGAAATGCTGCTGGGTATGGTATAAATTATTGAACATAGGCTATATTTGGCTATTGCTGAAATAGATTTATATGTGTTATAGTCCTATTATTAGTAAATGCCCGCCTTTTAGAACTTATATACCTATTAAAGAAATTCTGCTGAAACCTCAGGGTCTGTGTCATTCAAAGCACTACTGAGCTGAGACACTCGAGGTAGTGCAGTCCACACAGTGCTGTGGTATCAATCATTAAAGCAAAATTAAATAGCTAAGGCAACAGGGCTATTCCTAACATATAATGTAACCTTGAAGGTTGAAGTCTTTTCTGAATGGTAGGAAATACAGTTAATGTCAGGCTGCGGCAGGATTAGCATCCAGGTTTATCATGTAGGGAAGAGTTCTATTCATGAGACTGTCATTCGGTCATCACCACAGCCATTTTCTGACAACAGAGTTCATGAATATTGTATTTTGGGCTAAATTCTTTGCTGTAATGCATATTAAGCTTTGTAGGTTAAGCCCTCTGTCAACCAGGTGCTGCCTGCTTTCTGGATGGAAGCAGGGCATAGTTCAAAGGTGAGGCGTTTCTAAGTACATTTACGCACAAAATTACATGTCGGTAGTGAAGATGGTTAGAGTTAAGCTGAACAAGGCTTTCGAAAATTGTGACTTTAGTCTTAAGTATCCAAATCAACCTTAAAAAAATTATTTTAGGTGATGAAGTTCTTTTTACATTTTTGTTCCTGGCTGAGAGTCAAAAGAGTGACTGTCTCTTCTAGAGTTGAAAAATAAGGAATTAGTCAATTACATCTACCTCGTGACACTATGGTGAGTTTAACAGAAATATTTGGGATGTTTATATCCACGAGAAGGGACTATACTCAAGAAGCAAGAAATAGAAGCAGAATAAGACTAAATGAAAGTTTGGGATTTGAATATGTTTGATACTATACGAGGAGAGCATTACTTGCCAACAAGACAAAATGAAGAAAATTCCTCATGTACTTGACAGCAGAGTAAGTGATTCGGCAAGATAGACCATGATATTTTCACATGTAGCAGCCTTCCCAATATAGTGTCTTCATTATTTATGTCTAGAATCTCCTAATATGTTATTAATGAGGTTAGAAGAAGAGTTTCATACCATGTAGAAGTTTTGTGAATTACTGTTTTCCTCTTTATCCAGACTTCAGATCTTGATCTATCCAGACTTTAGATAACTAGGAACAATGAGAACAGAAAGTTGGAGGAAACAAAAATGTAAGCTAAATGAATCATTCCATTGGCCTGATTTTTTAGAGGTGACAGAAGCATAGGACGTGAATAGCTAAAAGGCAGGGTTGTATTTTGTTTTTATAAAACATGTTGCTCCTACATCTTCCCTGCATCTATCTTTCATGCTAAACAGTAATTCTCGTGAACATTGTCAGCTTTTTAATAATTCTATTGCAAAGTTTATCAGGTTAGCAGTATTTTGTTTGGTGTCCGTAACTAGACTGGAACAAAAGATGGGACCTGACTTAAAAAAACCACCTTAAAAAACGAATACTGAATTCAGCCCATATGTTGTTTATGACAAGCAGCACTGATTTAGCAGCCAAGGAACACTCTGAAGTAGTAGTGAAGCAGAAGAGGGTCTAGACCTGAACATGAGTACTGGGTGGTCATCTCATCTATTGTTACCAATATAATTTATGATGTTGTGATTTCTATGGGGTAATAAGGCATCAAGGAACTGCAGAGCCAGTGTAGAATCCAACTTTTCTCTGCAAGCCATACCTTGTATAAGGACGGCAGTATTATTTCCATGGCACCCGAGGAAGCCATTCTGACCACACAGAATATAGATTTTATACAGAAAATAGGCTTGAAAAGCTGGTCAGATTACCATAACAAAGTAAACTTGAAATGTCATTTCTTCTAGCTCTGTGTTTTCATTAGATTTTGCTATTAATTGTACATTTTTTGTATGTTGCACATCATAAATTATTATTTTTTAAGAGGAAATTGTGTTTTTGTCATAATGTTGATTTTGAACTGTTTTATTTTTCTAAATTGACTAAATTCAAATCTATATATGTAAATCTTCACACAGATACAACCTGTTATCAGAGAAATGGAGTTCTAGTAAGAGTTCTGAAATGCAGCAGACCAAAACTCTTAAAGATAGTACACCACTGCATGACCTAAAGGATTCTCAAAGCAGCCCAGAAGGATACTGAAACTTTCCTTTTCATGCTGTAGCTGCTTAGTATTTCAACCATGGCAGGGCTCGTGCCTCCTTGATGAAGAGTAAAAGGCAAGTTAAATAAATGCCAAGCAGTTTCAAGGTTCAGTCAGTGACATATTGTTACAAACAGTACATAACGTCCGTGGGATGACTTTTGGGGAGCAGATGGAGGAAGATGCTCTGTAGCCCATCAAGAGGTTGCAGGAGGAGCCTGCCATAAGTTTCTAAAGATACCTACAGCACTGTGTATTTTTCTTTTCCAGCTTCCCTTTTGCTGGTTCTGATCCATCACAAATTATGCAATATAACCATTGCTTCTTGGTTTCCCCGCAGTGATCCTATAAACACACTGTCACAGTATTTTGTAGACAGTATAATAGGTTTAAATGCTACATGAAGATATCTGTCAGGTATCTTTCAAAAGCACAATACCTTTTTGTAGAAAGTAATGATTAGTTAGAGATGTAAAATTCACATCAAACGTAGCATCTGAGTGTGGAGGATTTTTTGCTTAGAATCCCTGTATAAGCATGAAACTAAGAATAGCTGCACTAAAATAAAACTTCACAATTTCCTTAGCACATTAGTCCAGGAAGTAACAGAATTTTTCTTTTAATGTAGGCACCTAAGAACTTAATCTTGAAAAGTAAATTAATCTAGTTTCTTTTCTGAACTTGCAACATGACTTTATTTTAAGCAAAAAGGCAAAACACAAATAACACATCTTTCTTCCCTTTTTCCAGAATGTAGTTCTTTGCTTAGCAAAAATTAAAGTTTCTAATACTTACCATGCTCTGTGAAAATTCTCAGGGAATCTTGAGATTCCCAGCATGAGGGGAAAACTGTAGGGTATTCAGAAAGCAAAACTTAAAGTGTAGGCTTGAACAAGTGTTTACTGTTCCAAGAAGATCAAGAAGCAGCAAACTTAACATTTACTTTTGCTTTGAACAAGAAAAGTCAGTACCAAGCCTGCTTGCTTGCTTTTATTTGGAATGCTGGAAACTTAGCTTGAACTCATCAACTTCAGAAGATGAAATTACCTAGGATCTTGAAATTGCCAAGAAAAAAAAGCAAAACCTTTCTCTGCTGTGTTTATGCTTTGTCTAACTTTCCGGACTTAATGACTCTAGAATTTAAGGGAACATTAAATTGTACAAGCAAAGGAATACCTCATTCTGATCAGAACATTATGAAAAATGAGATTTTTGGAACACTAATAAATCCTCCTGTGCTCAATGTACAGTGAAGAAAGTGCAATAGCAATTATTTTTCTTTTAAATGTGCAGGCAGTTTATTTGAACACCCAGCTTCAGAGCAGAAGATTATTTTCCATGAAAAAGGTCACAGCTTATATGAAAAAGACAAAAGGCCTGCTTGTAATCTCATTTATACAACTACAAATAATGAGTTGTGACTCGCGGGTTCCCCTGTTATTGCTGGAAGCAGAGTGATCTGAGAGTGCAAACTACGTATTCACTGAGTTTTGATTAGTTTATAGTTATCTGCAGTCACTCTGATGAGCATCTTGGATGGGCATATGTGGCAGAGGAGCTGCGGTGGTTCAAGAATATTTGACCTGAGAGTCAAGAAACTTGATCCCATCTGTGGTTCTGCTACTGGCTTTTTTTTGTTTTTTTTTTTTTTGACAAATCACCCACCTACCCTTTCTTTGGTTTCTCCTGCCATCTTTTCTGTTTTATTCAGAAGGGAAGCACTGCTGCCTACTTCATTGTATCTAAGGCAAACAGAATCTTAGCCAAAACACTGTCGATCTTCAATGAATAACAATATAGAATAGGTTTTAAATATTTCTTTGTAAACTTTGTGCGTTTTCATGATTATCTGGCCTGTGTTTTTGTAGCTCTGAACCTGGGCAGAAAAATGTTTTGTTTTGTTTTTCTGATTTTTCTTTATTTATTTTAAAGAAAAGATTCCTGCTGCATGACAGCTTCTTGTGGAGAAAAGCTTGAGCAAGTTTTTTATAAATCCAAGCTGACAACCAGTATTTCATCCCTAACATTTGTGTTTGCTATGTAAACAAAAATGCCCGTCTCTCAATGAGATTATTACCTATTAACTTGCTACGTATGGTTGTTACTCTAGTTAATGTTAAGTGTAAAATTAACTTCATACTAGAGATAGGGTGTAGTCAAAAAGGCAAGATTTGGTGCAAAAGACCTGATTTTCATATTTATGCCTCTAGGTTTACCACAAGACTTTTTCAGATTCTCATCCGACAATAAAAAGAATAACACAAATTATTCTGACCACAAATAACCACAATCTCTGAGCAAAAGCTGTAGAAAACAATTTCCGGATAGAATACAGACACATAAAGAGAAAGAACCCATCCTAATGGCAAAGGAGATATTTTTTTTTCCCCATCGGAAAGGAGGCATCTATTACGTAATGACGAGAGGAAGAAAAAAGTCTTCTAGATCATTAGTCTTCATTTTCTGTAAATAACTTGGCAACATGAGGATACCACAGGTGATTATACAAAGTTGCATTTGGGAATAAACCATAGGTTAAGTGTTATTAATTCGTTTCAAGCAGCGAAGCTCATGTAGATGCACAGGATGCAGATAATCTACCCCATGTATTGCTCTCTCTTACCACCAATAGACTGCTGCAAGTATTTTCTGAGCCAACCTGGTTCTCGCTGTCCTGTTCCACAGAGCATCTGGGTGACATTCAGTTAAGGTCATTCATTTGTGTTATGTACATCCCAGCTGGAACTGGAAATAGAAGAAAGGAAACGTCTCTGGTGCTGTTCAGCTAAAATGATAAAAGCAGGAATTCCATGCTGTTGAATATCTAAGTTTCTCTCCTCTGTAATTTTTCCGGTTCTGCTGTTTTTATTTTGAGATCAGATGACAATAGTCAAAGGAAGGGCTTAGGCATTTAGGTAGTGGCATAATGACATTTTTTGCTCTGTTCTTTACTCGTAATACCTTTTTTTCATATATATCTACTGAGCGTTGAGATGACATTTTCATAGAATTATCTACTTAAACTCCGCGATCTATTGCATTAGTTGTAATAGGTCGTTCCGATCCCTTTACTACTCATGAGAAATTTGGATTTTACCTATGAAATTCGTTTTGTAATATCAACACTGAATTTAATTCTCTGTTTTATTGTGCAATCAGAATCTCAAAATCCCTCTGCAGTTATTTTGCAGTCAGCTTTTTTTCTTTTTGCTGATGGCGACAACCAATAATTTCTTCTCCATTCAATTTTCAGAAGAGAGATGGAGGCAAAAAGATTTCAGAGCCATAAAGTCTTCTAACTCTTAAATTTTGCTTGGGAACTCTGTTCAATTGGGAACTGTTTCAATTTTTTTCATTCTTTTCTTGTTATTTTGGTATAATTTTCTGGTTATAGAAATGTACAGTTTTACAGTTATTGACACTTTGCAAGGCCTATTTGTTAAAAATTACTTTAAATTTGATAGTGAAATGTTTCTTGTCTGTGTTGTAATGTGCAAGACTAGAAAATTCCTATCGCATACTCAAGAAAATAAAAATTCAGAGCAGGGTAATTAGAGACGCTATTAGAATGACCAGACCATGTAAGACACATTGGAGGAGACTAGCAGAACTTGGTTTGATCAGTCTAGAAAAACAAGAAGTAGTAGAAGAATTGGTCTGTGTTTCTAAATCTGATTGAAATAAAAACAAGCTTTTCAAGATGGAGTTTGATATTTTCCAGAAATTATTTATGTTTTGTATTGCTTGCAGTAGAAGGGAACGGAGCTCAAAGGTAGCAATCCTCTTTCAGTTCTGTGTCCTACTCTCTCAAGAATTTTAAAATTCCTCTTTTTGGTAAAGATACTCTCTGGAACAGCTATAAGGAAGTCCAAGAACATGTGTTGTAAAGCAGATCAGATTAGATTACGAGAGCTTTCTGTCTCTAGAATTTTTGGAAACAACACTCAGGTAATACAGACAGATGCTTATAGGTTCTGTCAGTTTGGATTAAAATTGAACCTTGTGCAATAAACTTCAGTGTGGAGAGGGACTGGTTTCTGTCTCCATCAGAGCTTGTGGTGAATGCTATCCTTTGTTGTCTTGCCTCTAGGCTTTCTGTTCTAACCTTCCGTTTCTCACTTGTGTATGTGTCAATTTCTGCTCTGAGATGCAAGAACGGGAATGATGAACACTAACGTATAACACAGGTTGGTTGTATGATCAAGTTTAATTCTGTTTGTAGGGCTGGAGCTCCCTACTCCTGGTTCAAGGGGCTTAAAAAAAATAAAGTGTTATTCCTAAAAAGATTTTGGTATCAGAATATGCAGTACACAGAATAACTTTCCTACATAAAGATTTGTTATACTTTTCGATAAATGAAGGAGACAGCTTAAATATTGCACATATTTGTGCCATGTCAGATTAAGAAATATTTCTTCTTACCTGTTTGTAAGACAGGTAAGATTAATGTTTTTAAGACATCTCCTGCCTGGTATTCCTCAAAAGTGTATGAAAGCATTAGCAAATAATTTCTCACAGAAGTTTTGATTTTCAAAAGTGCAGAACTCAGTCCTGAAAATTAAGACATTTTAATGACATAGCAAATTGTGTAGCAATGTCAGAGAACATGAGATATGTAATTTAAATATCAATGTTTACCTTTAAAAAGAGATTGAATCATAGAAAGTGTTTTCTGTGCTACAAGTAATAATTTATTCACCTGTAAAAAACAGTGTGTGCAAACTGAATCCCTTTTCACTGTTCTAAATCATACTCTGGCAGGATATCTTCTTCCGTTGAACATATATCTGGTTTTTGTATGTAAATATGGTGTTAAGGATTGACTAGGAAGGAAGATGACTCTTGCTCTGCACCTCATAAAGTGGACCAAGGTCTTTACAAAGACATGACAGTGATGGTTGAAAAGTGCAGTTATTTGTGGGAACGGACACAGATTTTGTAAAAGCTTAGAGGAAATCAAGGATAATCTGCATTACCGAAAATTGTTGCAAAGTGCAGGAGTATGTATAAGACAGTTTTCTTCTGGGAAACACTAAAACCTGCAAAGTATAAATGACAGATGGTGGAGAAGAAATTGTAATAGTCTACGCATCTGTGACTCTGTCTTCAACAGCTAGTTAGGTTATGCTGAAATCAGCAGAAACAGTCTCATTGGTGGCAAAGGCCAATGTAGCTCATGAGAATTTCTTAACTGATAATACCTGCAAAAAAGCTGATAAACTAACTACGTGAGAAGAACTAGTAAAAGGTAGAAAGATACAATCCAACGAGCAGGCATTTGCCCAAAGAAATCGAAGCCTTTGAAAATTCATACCTTTAAGAAGATCACGCCAGGTATTGCAGAAAATTGTCAAGGCTATCAGAATGGCAGGTGAATGTCTAAAGAAACACAAGTTTCATGCAGACTTTCAGAAAAAAATTGACAGGAATCTGTATGTGGTACATTTATACAAAAATCCATAATTCTCACCATGAAAATATCTGGTTTGCAACATCATCACATTTTTATCATATTATGGTTGCATAATCCAAATTTCTCCATAGGTATACTTTCAGTTGGTTGGTTTTTTTTTTTTTTTCCCTTTTTTTTCTTTTCTTTTTACTGAACATCATAGAGGCCACTTCCCTGTCAAACTAGACTCCTGTTTAATGAAACTGGTTTAAGTGTTCTTCACATAAATCTACAGAGTAAAACAAGATACAATCTCTGAAACCAAACAAATTTATCTTCACATTTTCCAAAATCCCATTGCTATTCCAGGAGAGAGGGAGAGAAGGAATTTTACTGGAAGATGCACTTAGAAACAGCATGCTACACTGGTCTTAGAAATATCATCTTCCTGTAAATGTATATAATTCAGAAAGTATCTATTTTTAATAAATTCTGTTTGAATACAGTCTCCAGGCCCGTAACTGACACCAGCTTTGATATATTGTCCCAGCTGACATTTTCAGGATGGAGATCTATGATTTGTTTTAAATAATCTTTCATCCTCAAAACATACTTTGATATTAAAAAGAATGAAGGAATTTAACTGCAACTGATTGGTTTTACAGAAACACAAATATTCAGTAAACTTATAAAGATACATTTTTATTGTGAAAAAGTTTATGTTATGTATTATGTTTTATGTTATGTTTTAGGTCAGTTTGTGAATAAGAAGAGTTAAAAAACTGGGAAATCTGCAACAGAACATGTTGAGTATGTTTTTGTCCTTGCTAAGGCCCTTCAGCTGCTGCACTAAAACAGAGAAAGGGATTTTTAATAATTTAATTTTTAATTTCTAACAGTGCACAGCCAGGTCTAGTCTTATAACCTCTAACTGATGGCTGCTTAAGTGAACACTCCTGCCTCTGAGTTGCAGCTCATCAGTGCTGCTGCCTCTGCTCCAAGGACAGTAACCTCTGCAGGATGAATGTGGGTTTGGCCCTCTGCGTTGACCTGACTTGTAAGCATTCATCAGAATTTCACCCATTTCTTCTTGATTTCAGTAGAAATTACCCCAGCAGAAAAGAACTCTGTGGGATCTAATTCTGGAGAGTTGGGATTCCCATACGACATGTAGGGAAGGCTGAACACCCTGAAGGAGATACACTGAAGATGGAATGACTTGCAGGGTCAACAGGCTAAGGAAGGGGATGCTTAGAGAGAGCTGATATGGAAAGGAAGAAGGTAGATTATAATTTCTACCATGATCATATTAGTGGGGGCCTTTTAAATAATGCTGTCCATTTCCCTTAGTAAGTAGTTTCCAAATATATAGGAGATAATAAAAGCATATGAAAACAGAACTACTTATACCCACAGTGCACAGGTGGGAAAATAAGCGTTTATTTGATTTGGTCAGGGTCAAAAAAAAACCTGTTGGCAAAGGAACAAGTTGCAGTACCTGCCTGGTTTCTTCAGCACTGGTCCATCTCTCCAAAGAGATTTTTTTTGCCATGTATTCATAATAAAAATGACAATTTCCTTTCTGCACATTTATACACTAGTGAGCAAACAAGAGCTCAGCTGCTTTAGAACTGAGAGAAATTTAATACATACTAATTTGCTGTGGTATAATCATATAAAATATACTTACCACTGAGAATGAGTTTTAAATTAGTTATAAACAAATTGAAATAACTTAGAATCATTAAGAATAACTGCATCTGGCAAAATTTTGCTGTAGCAACTTCGCCACAGGATTTCTGATGAAGCCTGCTCTTTCTAACTGATATATTCTCTTTTCTTAGCATGAAACCTCAGGTGGTGGACTATGATTGTAATTGAATACATAATTAAAATTAAAATATCACACGAGGTTGTTTCAAGTGGAGAAAGGCATGATGTTCCGTATATTCAGTAGTACAATCAAAATCTGTATTAAGAAACAGAATAAAATAATTTTGTCACAAGTGTTGAAATGTTGGAAAACTTCATTTGCTGGAAGTATTTCTATATTTTGTAGGTAGAACGTACAGTCTGAAATACAGTAACAGACTGTTTTTTTGGTTTTTTTCCTGTAGTTAGATCTGACAATGAGTGAGATCAGCTTAGGTCCTCTCAAGACTCAGAGCAAGGCTACTACCGAGAAAACCTCTAAAGGTAAATCTAGCCATAAGGGCACAGGATAACTTTCTGCATTTTAAGAGAAAAGAAAACCACTGAAACTTGCCATTAATTTGAAGTACATTTTCTCCTACCTGAAATATATCTGCACTGTGATATATTGTCCTATTGTCTAAGATCCTGTTGTTTGTATAGTGCTTGGCACATTGGTTCAGAATTGTACTCTAACCCTTTTTGATATGTTTGGTCAATTTTTCCCCCAACCTTTTACCTATGCATTTAAAAAACTGCAGATGGATGTTTGAAAGCTTTTTTTTTTTTATTCAGTGTACATTTTCTCTAATAAACACATAGCTCTGGTGCACCAGAGGCATTTTACTTTACCTTCTCCCTCATTGTCTTCTTGAGGTACGTACAGATTTGCACTACGGCATGATTTGTCATGTCTTACTGCTTAATTAACCTTTAGTGTGGTGGCATTTCCCAGATTGCCTGCAGAATTATTTCAGAAGAATGTGTCTGTGTAGATAGGCAATGTCAAATATAGCAGCTTTCTACTTAAAATATTGTTATTCGCTAGCACTAAGGACATTATTCTTTTGAATGGAGGCTGTTGAGACTCTCAGATCCAAACTTTGCTGTTATCTTACTTTAAAGCCCAGCTCTGAGCATACAAAATCCTTCTTTCTCTTAATGTGGAGAAATTTTTGAAACATAAAACCAGATGTACCCCTGAGAAACAGAAAGACTGCTTTCAGTGCTTACTGATCCATTTTGTACTTACTAAGTGCCTGCTTACTTTTTTGAGGTAACTACTACTGTTCTGCATCATCTGAAATGTTTTCCCTGTGAAAAAGCATTATTTTACTTATTAAAACAGAATGGATTGAAAGCCATTTTAATTAAGATGCTGCAATCAACTCCCAGATTGTTTAAATGGACAAAAAAGCAAAAGTTAACAAGATTTTTAAAAGAGGGGTTTTTGTTGTTGTTGCTGAGTATTTAGAATGTCTTTTCAATTACTAACCCTTTAATAACCTCCAAGGTCTTTTTAAGTTTGTATTTTTGTTTTACCACTGGCCCCATGGTTCATAAAATTTGCACTTATAGTTGAGGATGTAATCTTCAGCAAAAAAGGAATAATATTTTAGATTCTTTCTTCTGAATCCAAAACTTCTGTAAAAACAGAGGGCAAAAGTTCACGGAGATTAAACAGAAGAGAGAATGGATAGATAAGAAAATAATGAAAGGCAACCTTTGACCCAACAGATGGTCGGAAATAGATATATTGAAAATATCCTGGAAATTTATTTGAATAGTAACATTCATTTCAGTATTCCCATGGAACAGAGTATTTCGGTAGGACTAGCAACCATTTAATGCTCTTCAAATGAGAGGTGACAGATTTAAGCAGTGGAAAATACAAATCGATGGTTCACAGCTTTTCATCTTGAAACAGCCGAAGGTTGACATACTTTAAATGTCTAATGCTAATAATTAAAGAAAAAAGAAGCTCAGAAACATTTTAAATAAAACATGAAATGCTTACGAAATCTCTGTAAAAGTAAAAAAAAAAAAAGATATATTTACTATAGATAATATATGAAGGAAAGAGTTAATAGCAATCTAGTGGTAATGTTTAAAATACTATGAAAATCATACAAAAATAATAACCTCTGGTGAAAAACAGTTCTGGGAAAACAAATGGTTGTATAAAAAGTAAGCAATAAAGATTTAATAAAAGTGAAACCATTAAATCTTTATAATACAAAGATATTAAGTATCAGGTAAAAGAAGGTTAGGATTATTCGTTTCAGTACATTTAAGAAAGAGAGAAGGAGTATTCCTAAAATGATAATGCTTGATTTACAAACTTGAAGGTCCATAGTCTTAAAGAGTATATTGTTCTACTCAAAATTGTTACATTATATACGTATTTGAAAAAATATTTGTTTTTCTCAAGTTTTACCTTTTCAAAATAATGTGATGGTAATAAATAATCTATATGTTAATCTGCCTTTAGTTTTTAAAAGTAAATCTTCATGAGTATAGGATGGAGGGACATAAATTAACAAATTAGCATGTACTGTTATAGATTTCTTACAATTTACCACTGTAGAAAATCCATTGAAGTAATGGAATATATATGCTAATTAATGGTATCACCAATATAGTATTTTGTACTCATCCAACAATTATTCTCAATTCTTTATTACTAGCAACATGCGAGGATGGTATAAAGCCACCCTATAGTACCAGATTCAGATCAAAATCATGTTGTCCTAAAGCAAATTTGTTCAGTCTGTCTGTTTACCAGAACTTTGTACAGTTAATCAGGTGAGGACCCACAAGTGCATTCTGCAGTCAAAGCCTGCCAGTAGGAGAGGTAGTTTCTTCTGACTTCGTTGTAGCACAGCTTTAAAGGGCTTGTTGTCTTCAAGCATCACTAATTACTTTTCATTACATCAAGATCCTATTAAAAGTAATGCATGTGTTGCATTTGTGTGCTGTGAATTGGGACAGGTCATTTAATATTTTGCACATAAAAATTTGAAGTTTGCCTACAGTGGGGAAAAAGATTGAAGATGAAGAAATTTTTTTTTCTATACTTAGATTATTTATACTTTCTATACTTAGAGTTCTATACTTAGCTTACCCATTTTTGTTGCTTGAAAAAGCAGGAAAGGGAAAGGTTTGAGGATTTCTCAGCATTTTTGAGTATGTTTTGTTATGGACTCCTGTCATGGAAATGTCTCTTTTACCTCTTCTATTTTTAAGAGTAGCATATTATTTTCGCATTGAAATTGAAATAATTCTTTCATATAATACAATCTTTTCAGAGCAGAATTTTCTGAGAAACTCTTAAATTTTTTATCCTGATTTATTTTTCAGAATATATAACATGGAAGCCCTTTAATAGAAATTAAAGAAATAGAAAAGCAAGTTCTGTTTTTATTGTAGAGTCGTTAGAGAAGTAAGTGGTGCAATCTGTCATTGTCGTAACCCTCTTACTCTTTATTCTATCTTCACCTGCATAGTTAACTATATAGTTATCTTCAAATCCTGTGTGTCCAGGTGAATACATTCCAGTGCAGATCTCAAGTGAATAAAGCTACTGTTTTCTGTTGACTCTAGAGGAAGCAGACACACTTAACGCAGGTGCCTTCACCAAGACTTAAATGAGAGGGATCTGTTGTTAAATATACGTGGAAAATTAAATATTATTAAAAGATATATTTAAAATATTTAACTAAAATCACAATTTAAGATTTGGGAATATGAACATCTAATATTAGTTTCCTAAGATTGCATCTAAACACCCAAGTAAATAAGTAGCTAGGGTTAAGTGTGCATAGAAAACTGAGCTGTGTGGTAGTTAAGTGGTTTATACTTTTTGTGATGTAGTCAATCAAGAAGTAGTATCATCTTGTGGAAAAAAAAATCAAAAGTAAGTTCACTAGTTTGGATTAGCCATTATTACGAAATGCTAGGTTTGTTTTCGTAGAACATACAGATACATTCCTTTTAATGGGCATTTTTCTAAAAAATAAGTTTTCAAGAAACTCTATGGCCATGTGCTCACACACCCACACACCCACACACCCACCCCTACGCTCACACAGAGGATGAACTCCATTCTGGTAACTTACATTTTGCGAAGTAAACATATAATATTAATATATTATAATAATTCCTTTGCTAAAGAAAGACAAACCATACATATTCAGCCTTTGATCAATCACAGTTAAAGCTGTGCATAAGCCAGGGGGTAAAAATAAAATTCTCAAAAGGTCCTGTGATCTCCCGCCTTGTGCTTTGAACATTGTTGTTTAACAATCAAACTTAACCTTACTGTTGTCTGTTGTATGAAAACAAGCACAGAACAATTGTATCAGTGAATTAGCTGTTGTTTGTTCGTTATAATTTAAATTCATGACCTGGTAACAATCTGTGGAAGAACTAAAATGCAAAGAGATTATAAAAATTGTTCTTTAAGCAAAATATTTTATTGAAGATTACAAAAAAGGAGGTTTTTTAATCATTCCAGAACTTAGCAGTAAGTTTTATTTTAAAATACCGAATAATGCACGGCAGTGTTTTTTTGTGGTTTTTTTTTTTATGATACAAGAAATTGTTTGCTATGAAAATGCCTACTTGAAATTGCTGTAAGTGTACAAAAAATGATGGATGATGATAATTTCATACCATTCAGAGATGACATTTAGATGGATGTTTATTTTAATGCAGCAGAATTACAGTGGTCTAAAACTCACTAGAACAAACAGTTTTGCTGTAAGATTTCCGTAATGTCTTATTACCAACAAAAATCTTAATATTTTAGATTGGATATTCAAGTTCATGCATATTTGTTTAGGATTTGGATACGAAAATGATGTGCTGAAAATAATTAGATAATACAGGATTGGCAAAAAGATATAGCAAAATGAATGAATTTTGGAAAAGGGGGAAGAAACCCAAGAGAAATTAATTCCCAGCTTTGCATTTTTCCTGCTTGCCTGAGGGATTGTGCTAATGCAGCTACTCTGGTTGCTGGCACCAGTGAACGGCAGTGGAAGGAGGATTGGTGCAGAAAAGCTCCAGCTGTTGAATGGTCTCCAGGTGCTCAGATGGAATCTGGTACCCTCTCTCTCTTTGAAAGTGAAATGCAAAATTTCGGCCTCGTGGTGGTTGGGCTGACATTATTTCAACCTGCATTTATACTGTCTGCATCACTGGCACCCGGAGGTGACGCTGGGGCAGCTTTCACACCCACGAGTGCCCATGTAGGGTGTGTGATGCTGCCTAGAGCTCCTGTAAGAAGGTAACCTTCTTCTCTTAGGAAAACAAGCCCCTGCCATCTGTGGTTGGCCAAGAAATGTACATACATTTTCCCTCCTTCACCCCAAAGCACAGGTCGGTTTGCAAGTCCTTAGAGGACAACTTCATAGCTAGCAAGTGTCCTCAGCAGGGGCATTCCTGCCTTGCATGGCCATGCAGAGATACTTTTGCTGACCTTTTACCAGGGGAATCCACAAGTTAAGCCTTACAGCTGAGTTTCTTTTAGCATATGTTACTTCAAGTCAAAGCCAAGTATTTCCAGGATGGTGTCCTGGAAAAATTTTCTTACCGAAGTTTCCTCTGAATAGGAGCAGATTTAGATCTTCACCTAGCATCTGTTAATACTTTTGAAAGCCAGGGTTTTTTTCAATATGAAAAGGACTTTTTGCATCCAAATTTTTATTGCACGCTCTCATGTTCCATGAATCTTTTACCTTCTCCCTTGTACAACAAAATCTCTTGGAAAACTTTCACTTAGCAGATGTCATGTCCTCACCTTCCACCACATATCAGAAATTGTGTAAGACAATGTAAATCATCAAATAGATTTGGAAGCAGCAGTGGTTATAACAAATAATTTTAAGCCTAATTTAAGGAGGAAAATAGAGTAATATTGAAGTGTGGGAAGATAAGGTAACCAGGTACCTGAGCGTCAGAACTTTGAATGTAAATGTGATCCCACACATGAATTTCAGTCTATGCACTGTCCCTTAAACAATTTCAGTGGTTTAATAACTTTTCGCTGTAATTTACCCAAGAAAGCCTTAAAGTCTATTTCATAAACTTTGACTACAAACCCAAAAATAAACTGGGATCATTTTAATGTTGCTGTTCTTTTATTTATCTTTCATGATACTTAGATTTGTGCTTACCGTAACTGTGCTATAAATTACATCTACAAGTCAGTCATGTTTGTTTTTACGTTGAGTACCATGCGTGTTATTTCATTATTCACTTTCTCTACTGTGTTCAGAGGAAAGAAAAGCACTATTTAGGCAATCCTTATGTTCCAGTTGTTGCTTTGTAATTTTAAACAAGCTCCTGAGTCTTGTTTATTCCTTTTTTACAATAGTGTTGCTGTTATGCGCTGATATGTGGCTTATATGGATTTACATCTTGTATCTTACAGCTGTTGGATCTCAAATTGCTTAGAGATATCTAGAGTTTGTAATAGAGTACCATATCCTGACAGTTTGCTTTCCCTAACCCATACACATACTTTTTTTTTTTTTTCTCTCCCTAATGAAGCTGATATTTTTATAAGGGGTTTAGGAAAAATTATTTTATTTTACTGTACATTTCTTCCCAAATTTCACCCTATATTGAGATTTATCTGCAGGCACTACATGCAGAAGTAGCATGCAATCCATATCAAATGTAGAACACATGCATGCCATGAAAAATAATAAGATGAAAAAAGTCTAATCTCTGTGCTTGGGCTTTGTACAAACACTAGATTATTTAGTTCCATAGCACACTGAATTACCTGACAGTGAATAAGTGGCTAATAACAGACTGGACACAAGAATTCTAGTGTTTTTTTCATGAAGGTATTCTACAATAAATATAAAGCAGATATGAAATTATTGATTATTATTGAGAACAGGGTTATTTTTCAAAACACTCTTTCATTATGCATCCTGCTGTCTGGCTGGTGAAACCCACATTTTATTTTTCCGAGTCAAATCATTATCCTTGCATTTAATTTCCATTAAAAAAGAATCTGATCTAGCTGAGTAGGAGTTCCACAGCAAAGTCTTCATTAATTAGAACCAAGTCTTACACAAATTTGAGTACTGTTTATTTTTTGCAATAATTTCGTCTTAAAAATACTTAGTCTTACAGTAAAGACTTAAGAGTGTGACTTCCAGAAACTGTTTTCTGACTTCCTGGGTAAAACTGTCACACTTGGGTCACTTTGTTCTGACAGGATATTCAAAGATGGTCTAAATGGTTGTCAAGTCATATGTTTGTAACCATGAATATCAACTGCTTTCAGCTCTTCATCCAGGAGTTAAATTTTTTAAAAGAAAGCAAGAGAACTGTGAAGAACCTGAAGAACTTCAGATGTTCCTAAACCATCCTATTGACTGGACAAGCCCGTCTTTATGTCTCTCAGGTGCATTAGTTTCAGTCAGAATTTAAATGGGATGAAGGAACTATGGATGACAGTAGGTAGAGTTCCCATGCTCATAGCGCTGGGAACAGCATCCATTCCTAGAGCCAGCCTATGGCAAATTAAAGCTTTCTCCAAACTTTGGTGACTAGGTGACTAGGTGACTGTAGTCATAAGAAGGGAGGATCCACTGAGATACTCAGCTCATTCTTATCTCTGTCCATCACTTGACCAGTATATTAAGGGAGACAATAGAAAACTGTCTCAGTCGTTTATATAAAGTACTACAGAGCTTTGAGCGTGGGTAAAATACACTGAAATTGCAAGATTTGACCAATTCTATGTTATTTGATCTACAGATTATTACAATTTGTTATGTCTGACTGCTGTTTTCACAATAGTTTAAAATTTCAGATAGGAAGCCATGAAGGAGTAATATTTTGAAAATGTGCAGCTGAAAATTATTTCATAAACTTAACAGATTATGCTCTTCTAAAGCCTCAGTTGTTTCTTCTTGATCTCACCTGTCCCATTATTCCTTCTTTTATATTTCTTCGAAATAAATCAGAACAGTAGCACAAAATTAATTCAAACATTCAAAGTAGTACATATGGCCTCCTCTATTATTGCCATATATGGCCTGTTCACCTGGGGAAGATCACAGAATCATAGAATGGTTAGAGTTGTAAGATCAAGATCAGATTTGGAACTTAAAGATCATCTAGTTCCAACCCCCCTGCCATGGGCAGGGAGACTTCCCACTAGAGTAGCTTGCTCAAAGCCTCATCCAGCCTGGCCTTGAACCCCTCCAGGGATGGGGCAGCCACAGCTTCTCTGGGCAGCCTGGGCCCATGTCTCACCACCCTCACAGGAAAGAATTTCTTCCTGAGATCTAATCTGAAACTAAAAGATGATGTGCTCAAAGCTCTGGTGTGAACTTACACCCAGCTAGGCATATCCTACTGATTCTCCCATAAGCTGTGTTAGTGTGCACTGGTGATGAGCTTCATCTACTGGGTGTTAACTCCAGAGACGACTGTCTCAGAGATAGTATGTAAGTCCCCTTCTGATCACATTTCTGTAAAGTGAAGTCTACTGCCTCTTGTCGATATCTGTGAAACAAATTAACAGAGTCCTGAAGGTACTTATGTCTCTTGGACCTTTCAGATGTCAGGTTGGCCAGCCAGAAATGGATAGTTGGATTTACGTTCCTAATGATCAGTAACTATGACTTTAACATAAATAGATGCCAAGCTACACGAGGACTACTAACTCATAGTTTAGGCTACTTCGTTCAAGTGATGTAGCACAGTGGTTTTTAACCCATGGCACATAGTCATGCCACAGTCCATCAAGTAATATGGTCCATCAACCAGTACCAGATGAGCAAGGTGGCAAACCAGGTCCAGGGAAAGTGTCTGGTCAGGAGCAAAAGGAGACAGAAGCAGAGACAGAACTGGAGACGTGTCTAAAACATGGGTCCAAAGTCCATTCGGGAGGTAGGGCTGCAGACAGGCACACCTGTAACACAGGAAAAGTTGGTGATGTTTCTGTTCAAGGATGTTCAATGACCATTCACATGGCTCTGCTACTGTGCCCTATAGAAGTTGTAGGACCTGTGATGTAACGACCAAGGTAAAGAAAGTATTGCTTCATTCTTTAATGCTGAGAAGAATCCCTGAAATGAAATGTAACTGTAAGGACTGCACTTTGGAGATAAGATTAACTGTATAAAGAAATATCAAAGTGACCATCACCTGGGAATACTGAAAATCCTGTTAATTTATAAACTAGTAGAAGTGGTGACAAACTTTTAAATACCTTGTGAAAACCTGCCGATATCTTGCATATTTATTTCACTGCTGCTTAGGTGAGATGTGTAACATTATATTTAATAACAACAAAACAAATCAAATGAGCTTTCAAAGCATTTGTTTAGGGCATGTGCCTCAAGGACTGCTGAAAGCAGAAAAAACCCAAATAAACAGGCAAACCTCCAGTAAACTTTATGCAAATTTCAGTTGTATCTAAATAGATCTAAAAGATTTATAAGTTTTACTTGCATATTTGCTTGAGAAAAGACACAAGGACCTTCCTAATTTGCAAAATCTTCCTCCTCTGCTTGCTAATTAGTTATATAGCACCAAAGATGATTCACTAGTTCAGAGCTGCCTAACATGCTAGAAAATACTATATGTAAAACCTGGTTATATTCTCATAATATAGCTGAACAGAGCTTTCTTTCAAATTCAAAGCTTCTGACGAATCAGCATATTTAAACCATTTAGCCTGAGCAAGTATACTAGTCTATCAGGTAAAGAAGATATATTAAGCTTATTTTTCTTTTGAACTTGCGCATCAAAGAGGCTTGCACACCCTTTAATCTGTGTTGAGGGAATGTACAGTGTTTTGCTCTATAAATCAGCAACAAGGTACAGAGCTGTCTTTTTCTCATACTCCCAAAAGCTGAAAATTACTCAGCTGTGTATGCAAAATCTCTGCTGTGGATATTAAAGAAGCACGGAAATGAGAAGGAGGTAAAGTCTGTTACAGAATCATTTTTTCCTGCTGTAAAGTGAAGACAAAATGGAAAAGAATAAAGGAGACATACACATTTTTCCTCTTATAGCAGAAGAAATGTCAGGTGATCTTCGAGGAAATTTGCAGGCACATGTTAGTAAACAATTTTTACATTCTAATAAAAAAAGTCACTACTGCAGCTGTTGATAAGTGAAAGAATTGATGAAGACCTTTTGCTTAATTTTTGTGTCAGATAATAAAGTTATTTCCCCCAAGATCAGAAGGCTGTTGCACCCTTTGGTTGCTGGCACTGCAGTAGTGATGACGTTCCTAATGTTCAGAAATCACCTTTTACTCTTGAATATGTGTGTGCTGTGAACACATGCACATATTTATACCTCAGTCTTACTGCTTGTACCGAGGCAGTTGTTCACATTGAGACCGCACAGGTATTTCATGGTTGAGGGGGGTTACAATCATTTAAGGAGATTTTATAAATGGGGCAAAGGCCAAGACAAAAAAGCTCATTTTTTTCCATCTGAGTCACAGGGCTGCAGTGAAGCTTGTTTTTATTTGGTCCCCTCTTGGCTCCATAACACTTGGGGTTTAGGCCTTGAGGTGGCTTTGCTGCAGCGGGTTAGAGAGAGGAAGTGGTTGAAAAATTAGACGTAGATAGAGGATGTGGTAGGCTTGAGTTTCATTGGTTTGAGAAGGCTATTGAAATTGCCACTTTTGTGGGGCTGATCGGACTACTAATTTATGATGCAAAGGACTGGCAGGTATTTCTCTCTCTTGTGCTCTTTCTGAATGATCACGTATCTGCTGTGTCTGCTGCCTTCAGTGCTGAAGGTAGTTTGCCCTCCTAGCTGCCTAGGCAAAAGCCCAGGATGCTAAAGTTTAAGATGCCCGGGATGCAGAGAAGGTGCATGTTAGTTCAGTAGCTGCATGCCCTGAGCAGCACTTCCTTGGTAGTCTCAATTCTCTTTGACTTCCTCACCAGAAGTCCAAGTCCCATCTTAGGTGCTCAAATAGATTTTATTAATCATAGAATGGTTGGATGGCCCAGAACATAAACAAATAGAATGATAAGTCCAGCTTTCATCTTTAGGTTGGAAGGGACCTTAAAGATCATTGAGTTCCAACCCCCCTGCCCTGGGCAGGGACACCTCCCACTAGAGCAGGTTGCTCAAAGCCCCATCCAGCCTGGCCTTGAACACCTCCAAGGACAGAGCATCCACATCCTCTCTCAGCAAATATCCGTGCAAGTTATTTCCATTGTAAAACTGCCAGTACAATGCTCTAAGATAATTTGATTATGAGAAATATTAATCCTATTTAGTCAGAAAAAAATATTATTTGGCTGGTTTGGGTTTAGTTTTATTCCATTACTTTTAAAGGATGTATTTTATTGATGATAGATCCATGAAAGAAAATACCTCTTCACAAGCCATACTCCTCTCCTACATTTAGTGGCATAACAGTTAGGAAAGCCATATTCTCATTAGGTCTTTTGTTGCTCTTATGATAAAAATTATATGACTGCAGATTCCATCACTGGTAATGTAATAATGGGGTCTTCATTCCTAAATCACACTTGCTATTCGCAACATAAATCATTCTGTGGTTATAACATTCCAGTCACATACACCTAATAGAAAATAGAGAGTGGAGGAAAGCTAAAAATAGCCTTTGGCAAAGCTTGAACGGATTTGTATCTTACTATTAAAATCATGACTATGTAAAATATTCACAGATGGGAATGAACATCAAT
This sequence comes from Tringa tobata, assembly GCA_033628505.1. Lineage (NCBI taxonomy): Eukaryota > Metazoa > Chordata > Aves > Charadriiformes > Scolopacidae > Tringa > Tringa tobata. The sequence goes on from JAHREE010000152.1 coordinate 744,212, forward strand.
ATACAGCAAGAAATATTTGTCCTTTTGTTACAGGACAACACGTGTACATGCAAGTAATGAAATGAACATCACAAATGTGGGATTTTTCAGGGCAGAGTAATAATCAGAACCAAATCTTACAATGAAAAACCCATTGGCCCAGAACATAAACAAATAGAATGATAAGTCCAGCTTTCATCTTTGCTGATTTAGATAGAAATGCTCTGGTGAATGAACACTATTAACACTTTATGGACATGGATGCAGCAAAGGAGAACCTAACTTTTGGGAATTCAATTTTATTTTCTTCAGCAAAAATGTGCCAACCAGATAACTGAAATAAGTAGATGAAACCATCCAGTCTGGCTAAAGGTCACTAAAAAATTCAACACTTTAACTTTGACTGTATCCAAAAGGTTCTAAATCACATAGTCTTTTAGTATTGCACTCTGAAAACTGTAACCAGAGAGTGGACAGTTTTCTTTAGTTAAAAAAAGGTAAAACATAAAAGACATAGTTATGTCTAATTAAGACATACTCAATGCAGAGCCAAATGCTACTTTTATTCAAGTTGCTAAGGATTTAATCATCTAAATTATTGAATTGGACAAGACTTGAGATCATAGAATCATAGAATATTATAATCACAGAATCATACAATACCTGGCTGGAAGGACCTCAAGGATCATCTGGTCCAATATTTCTTGGCAAAAGCATGAGCTAGAGAAGATGGCCCAGCACCCTGTCCAGCTGAATCTTAGAAGTATCCAATGTCAGGGAATCTACCACTTTCCTGGGAAGATTATTCCAGTGGCTGTTTGCTTGCATTGTGAAAAATTTTCCTCTTGAGTCAAATCAAAATCTCCCAAGGAGTACCTTGTACCCACTAACCCCCATCTTTTCCACATGATTCCTTGTAAAAAAGGCAGTATCCATCTTCTTTGTAGCCACCCTTTAAAAACTGGAACATGGTAAGGTCTCACCTAAGCCTTCTTTTCTCAAGGCTGAAGAAAACCAGTTCTCCAAGTCTTTCCACATATGGCAGGCTTCCCAGTCCTTTGATAATCTTGATGGCTCTTCTCTGGACCCTCTCCAGCCTTTCCACATATTTTTGCATAGTGGTGACCAAAACTGAACACAGTGTTCCAGGTGTGATCTGACAAGCCGTGAGTAGAGAGGGATAATGACTTCGTTATCTCTGCTTGTGATGCCCTTGTTGATACAGCCCACCATCCTGTTGGCTTTCTCTGCTGCAGCAGCACACTGTTCACTCATCATGAGCTTGTTGTCCACCAGGGCCCCCAGATCCCTTTCAACAGAACTGCTCCCCAGACAGGTAGATCCCAGCCTGTGCTGCCCTCTTGGATTTTGTTTTCCCATGTGCAAGAGGTTATACTTTTCCTTGTTGAACTTTATAAGTTTCTTGTTAGTCGACTCCTCCAGCCTGTCCAGGTCTTCCTGCAGGGTAGCTCTCCCTTCCAAAGAGTCCACTTCCCCACTCAGATTGATATCGTCAACAAAATTCATCAGGGTACACTTGATCCCATCATCCAGATCACTTATGAAGATATTAAACAGATGAAATAATGTTATTGTGTGAAAGTACTGGCATGTTCAACATTGGCTTTACATTCAACATTTCAGTTGGAAGAGTAACGAAGCAAAGTAATCACAAAAAAGAAATCCTAAGTCACTGTTTTGTTGAAATCCACTTAGAACTAAAAATAGAATAACATGTATTGTCACTCAGCATACCAATATTCACGAAGCAATCAATTTATTACATGAAGTTTCATTGTTGTTCTTACAAACTATATTTATTGTCTTTGTATTAGCAACTACAGAAAGAAATTAAATGGCAGATCTGCTTTAATGTTTCATGAAATTCTCATGTGGACTGGAGGCACAGCTTGAGTACTTTTTACTGGCCAATTTTGTATGCTTATATTTCAATTAACACTAAGAAGAAGAAAATTGTAGTTATAATTACAAATGTGTATTTCCAGCCACAAAACCTAAAAGTATTTGGGTGAAAATTTGCATGCAACACATTTTGGTGTGTGCTGGGAAGTCTGAAAAATAACATTCTCAGATTTTTTGAATCACTTGCAAGTGTCAAAGATTTAATGAGATCTAGTCCTTGTCTCCTAAAAGGACATCTCCTATGAATGATATATTTTCATCTCTCTCTTTCTGTTGTGAGAGATGAATGTTTTCATTTGTAAAATAACTTTTTAAGGAGATTTACACTGCTACACTAGCAATTTAAGATTCTTCTAGTACATGAATCTGTCATTATTGTCTTTTATAAGCAGCTTTAACTTGTTTAGAATAAATTTGGACATTAGTTCTGATATTTCATCTTTTTCCAGCACATTATTGTATTTTTGGCAGGGAAGAGAAATGATATTGGCATATGTTGTTGACATTACACCTGGCACAACAAACATACAAAAATAGAATGTTGAATCATATATTGTTACTATTAAAGTTGTCTTTCAAAGGATAGAATCACCTAATTACATATACAGGACCTAGTAATGAAAAGTCTTGAAATAATTTCCAAATCTTCTTTAAAGGCAGATGAAGAACAGGACGTTGTCCAAAATATATTGTTAACTTTAAAAAATGCAAGTTATACAATGTATGCAACTCTAATCCAATGCAAGAACATATGTTAAAACATATTGTTGAATCTACTATGTTAAATCTACTATGCCCATCAGGTGACCTAAGCTATTAACAATTTATTTGGCTTATAAATTATAATAATAATTGTCAATAAAACATGCAAACCTATCATGTTTCTGGATTCTAAATCTATTATCACAAAAATGCAAATGAAATACAAATTGACTTGTGGAAAACATTTAATAATTACAAAGTGGGTTGAACAGTCATTCAGTTTGCATCAGGTGAGGGTCTGTAAATAACGAGAATACGTTTGCTACAGCTTTGTGTTGAAAGCAGGGCATAAATCTCTAAGTAATTGAATGGAAAACACAAAAGCAGGTAAAGCAATAATCATAATTTGTATGTAAAATGAAGAATAAAAACATGTTTTGAAAAGTGAACTGTTTATGAATATTTAACCATTATAAATATATGTTACTTTTTATGAAGAATGTAAGGAGAATGCAATAAAATATTCTCTGAGTGAGAATGGACTTTCCTTTCCAAAATGGAGCCAGTTAATAATCTGTCAAGGAGAGAATCATATGTTGTAGAACATATTAAAATCATAGGATGAGAAGCGTTACTCCTGTGCCACTTTCAACTTCATTGTTTCCAGACAAAGACAGACGGAAATTCTTCCATATTGATGTGTGTCAAAAGGAATTAATGTTAAGTTGAAAATATGAAAGTTGTGCAATGTTTACTAACATTTTGTTTGACACAAATGAGTTTGTATCAGAACCAACCAGAGCAAGAATGTTTTACCACTTGACCTAAAGAGACAAAAGTTGTTAGCTGGAAATTGATATTCAGACTTTGAAGTCAGTTTTAAGACTTACAAGTTATAATAGTATAGAATAACTTAAAATAAGAAGCTTAGAAACATTAAGTCTTAGATTTGCTATAAGAGTTAGATTTCCAGTTCACCCTATGTTGGAAAAATTCTACCCATAAAACCAATGTCAAAAAACACAAAGCTATTTTAAATTGTAGACAAATTTTTTAAAAGACTTGGGCAAATTTTATTGTTATTTTTCATGTATTTTGTCTGCTAATGAAATTTCTCCAAGACAGTTAAAATAAAATTATCTGAAAGAATAATTGGTAAATTATGTCAAGCAGTGTTATTTTTTTTTTAGACTAATTTAATATTTGCAATATGCAGTAAAAAAACTTATGGCTTTACCAATGTCTGTCATTTCCATTTATTGTCTTTAATGTAACATAATTCCAGATGTGACTCATTTGACAGGAATGAAGGTGCTATATAGATAACAGCTACACAGAAGAATAAGCCATGTCATTACTTCTTTTCCTTATGCTACGTGGATTTTTAATTCCACTGGCAAGTCTTCCTGAAAATATTGCCTGCTTTAAGGGGGAAATTAAGAAGGGGAATGTGGGACATAGCAATCCATTGAAATGGCATCTTAAATAAACAAACAAAAGCCTAGATTTAGAGCCACTTTTCGTTTTTTGTTGTTTTTTTTAAGTAAAGTCTTGCTATGGATTTTAGCATTGAGAGGAGTGAAATAGTCTTCTGCTTACTTCTCCCTATAATTATTTATACAGACAGTTTTTAGCAGAGGTGTAAGCAAATGACACTCATTATAAGAAGAAACTTTACCCAGATACATCTTTTTACTGAAGTTAAAGCAGTGAATTGTAGTGTTTTACTTTTATTTCCCCTCTTGTGTCCTCTTCCAAGTCTTGGGATAAAATATAAGAAAAAAAAAAAAAAAAAGCTTAAGACTATGAGGAAATACCCCGTGGATCAAATAAAAGATTCTAGTTCAGGACATGTTTTCAGCAGGGGCCACTCCTGTCTCAGAGAAAGAAAAGAAACAAATGGGAAAAAAAAAAAGTCACTGTAGATGTTTAAAGGGCATTGTGAGCTGAACATTACATCTAGATCATATTTAACAGCTGCTAATAAACGTGCTTTCCATGAAGGTGCCTATTCATGTCTTAAAACCATTTATAGCATTAAAATGGTTATTAGGGGACAGATAGGTACTATTTCAGCTGTATTTGCTCTGAAACCATTAGGTGTAATGGTAGCTGCACTTGCAGCCTTAGATGATGTACTTTCTCCTGAGACCTGATATGAACAACATTTTATAGTTCAAGATGAAAATAGTAAAAATCTAAGGTTCTGAGATGTGATAAGCAGTGCCACAATTCTTTTCTCCCAGAAATGAAATGGACATTTTTTGCCCCAAGTGCATTGTTATTCATAAAGGTTTATTTAAATCTTCCAATTTGCCTCCGAATTTTTGAAGTAGTGAGACATTCTGAATCAAATATCACTTTAAAATTAAGTTTCTTAATTTTCATATGTTTTAACGGTGAAACAAAACTTGAAAGGTTGTGGACCAATGCAAAATTTAACAACCAGATTTAGTAAACAAGACATGGTTTATTTTCTAATTACTATAACTCAAAAATATAAAAAATGTCTATCTTAAAAAGCATACAATATAGTTTTGATTTAGTAAATCCATACTACCTGTTTCATAATAAAAACATTGATTTATTGTAGGTATTTTGCTTGATTGTTTTTTCTTGGTTGGTTGTTTTATTGTAGCTTTGGAGAGGCATAGGGAAAGACCATTAAAAGCCAGTGTTACATGATACAAGCATCTCAGGTAGATCAGAAGTAGCAAACATCCCACTTAACGAGTCTGAATGAAATCCTGTGTCTTTTCTGTTCTCATTTGGGAATTCGAGCCTCTGATGTGTCTACTTAACACTTGAAGCAGTTTGTAAAAAAACAAACCAAAGCAAAAAACAACCAAAAACCAACAAAAAACCAAATCAGAGTCAATCAGATATATTTGATCTCCTGCTTTAATCCATCCATCTTGCTCATTTTGTTTTCAATAGTGATCTTGTAAAATAGAATTGATTTTAGACTTTTAGAGCATAGTCTCTAACCCACTTAAAGATTCCAACCACAGAAAACTTTACTTGGAAACCCTATATTTTATGGCCAGACACTAACTACTTTTACAGTGTGTGGGTTATTATTGCAGGGAATAACAGAACAGAATACTTACAGTTAATAGTTTCTCTTGCTGAATAAATCAATGTAAATACTGGATACTCAGAATTAAGAAGTCCCCTCCAATAAAGGTATTGTTGAAGATAAGTGGCTATTCAAAGACAATAGGCAATATAAAAGTGATACTTTTGTGCTGTTCAGTGCTGTTGGTCCCCAAGCATTTTAGAAATTGTAGTGTAAAGAATTCTCCATCTCTGCCTCATAGAAAGAGGGGCAAATGTGTAGCACTGTCTGATTCTAGTACATTAACTTTTATAATGGGAAACTAGTGAGTTTACTATTCAGGACTGGAGGTTAAGCATAAAATATAAAGAATGTTTAAGGGAACAATTGCAGAAGTGTAAGGTTTCACTGACACCACCCCACACTAAAATGAAGGAAATTACATGTTTGATTTTATTTCCATCCCATCCACTCATAAAATAAAAGAAAAAAAGAATAAAACCACCAAACCGCCGCAGATTGGGTTCTTTTGTTCAGATGTATTTCTCAGTTTATCTGTTCCACTGCCATGATAGTACTCTAGATCACAAGAAGAGAGGACTGAGGTGTAATATTCTCTCACCTTCAACTAGATTTACAGAACAGCGTAAAGGGAAAAAAAGTTTCATACTCTCATGATGTTTCTGAGTTATTATGCTCAACTTAAAAATATGTAATAATCACATGTTCAAACTATATCCAAAATGTAATGGGGCTGTGTACACTGAGACAAGGAAACAGGCTTAAAACAGACCCAGATATCCAAACTTTTCTTATTTTAGGAAATTAAAAAAAAATAAATCAGAAGTCTTTTAAAAAAAAAATAAATTATTTTTTTTAGTCTTGCAAGGTGCCTTTTTAGTAACACTTTTTTTTTTTTAAACTGCGTATTCTGAAGCTATATCCTGCTCTTGAAACATGTTAAGTAACTCTCATTTGTCTTTGAATGTTTAATCCTTTAACCATAGAGGATGCAGGTTAAAGATTTAGAATCAGTCTTTGAGAGTAAATATATGTTATGAGACATTCAACAACTTTCAGGTCCTGAGTCTTAGAAGTGGAACTGTCTGAAGTAGTTTTCTTTGCTATTAGCATTATAACATGACTGTGGCCTTTGGGGAATATCTTAGCTATACGTATTAGTTGTACTGTTTGGAAAACTTAATGGTGTTCTCCATCCATGAAAAATAAGCAATATTGCAATGTTACATTTTTTTCATTATCTGAATTGCCAAGATTAGAGGAATTTAGAACATGGAGTTTTGAAAGACAGATTTTTTGAGAGTTCTGCCTGTGAAGGCTGCACAGAAAAGGATATGGGAAGAAACAGTGTCATTGTATTAGATCCTTATCTTCTGAACAATGCAGATCTGTCTCTGAAGCGTGAGTGGAGTGAAGCTAAACTTGGAAAGGAACAACGATATTTCATATACAGAGCACAGCTTTCTCATTTAAAGTGCGCGCCAGTTCTCCCATGGAAACTACAGGCAACCCCTGCAGTATCTGATGATTCAGACATAAAATCAGACTGACATAGTGAAGGAGAAGTTCTGTACTTACATGTATTAACCTCTACCTCTTAAGGACATCCCAACTTTGAAATAAAACTTCAGATAAATACACAGTGAAGAGGCAAAAAAAAAAATAATTGGATGGGTTACTCACCTCTGAAATACAGTATTTAAGGAGTTGTGCACAGCAAAAGTAATACAACCCTTCTGAAATCCTGATCCTAATACGTTTTCATTCAACAGCTGCTTTAGAGTGGCATCTTAATGTGGAAATGTTTGCCTGCCTGACGTGTCAGGAAAACTGCATTTTATTGCCCAAGCTAGTGTCTGCACTTTATAAATTTAAACAGGCTGGCTTTTGTAAAAGGATACCCACAAAACCTTGAAAAGATAAGTTAAAATATCTCTTGAAAGATAAAAAAAAAAAAAAAGAAGAAAAAAAAAGACAGGTCAAATCATTGTTAAGGATTTGAGGATGTTAAGGTTCTTGTTCTGCTTCAAATATTCATGTATCTGAGTGATGTGGATTTACTAGCTAAAAGCTGCAGCAGAGGAAAAAATAGCTTTAAAACACAGTGCAGTAACTGTACTTAAGTTTTAATGGAAATAATTTCTTTTTCTGAGTGTCATGTCCTTCTTAACTCCTTGTTATGCAGTGTAATTGCACTAATAACAATGAATTAATTTAAAATTCATTTGGTTGTCATAGATACAGCCATAAAAGTTCTATTGTAATGCAGAGCTAATTTAATGTAGCACTAAAATAGAAGGTTGCCAGCTTTAGTCACTTGTTAATACTCCACTGCATTTATTAAAACTGAACAGATGGTCTCCAGAGAAGCCCAATAATCACAACAGTGATAGGAGGTGGGCTGCTGCATGGTTTTTTTTCTGTCCTCAGTGCTCTAAACTTTCCCTCGGGATGACTTAAGGGATGGGCCAACAAAGGGTCAACTGGGTAGGGCTAGTCCTTATGTTTCCTATGGAGTTTTGGGGGTGAAGATCACAAAAAAAAATAAGAGCTTGCCAGTCTTCCCTCGTTTCAAGAAGAGATGAGAAAGATGATAGGGTCATGGGGATGGGTTTTGAAAGTTGCTGGCAGTGAAATAAGAGAAAGGTGAATGCAATGGGAAGAAAACCTTTTCACAAAGAATGTCCCCATTTAAAAAAACTGATGGAGATTTCTGTGAGGGACAGAAATTACATTCATGGAAGAGTTTGTGCGTACCGATTACTTTCTTGTAGTTTAAATCTATTTGTACTACAAAGTCTTTCTCCATTTTTCCAAAGAAAAATGTATTTTTCAAGAAGTGTTTTACTCAAAACATTTTATTTCTGTTTCAAGTATCTCTTTCAATATGTGTGTGATTTAAAAACATCTAAGGGAAAACTTATTTCAAAAAAGGAGTCTCAGAAAGAGAGCCAATATTAAAATATTTAACTAGAAATGTTTTCATATTGCCTGAATTTTATTCTCTAATTGTAATCTAAACTAAAATCTTTGTGAAATCACCTAATTTCATCAAGTATTCTTCCTGCTTATAGAACAATGTATTCTGATGGGACAAAGTTCTCCTGAAGTTTCTTTGACTAGCTCCATCTCTGGGATCGTTGGATGGATGAATGCTAGGAAGATTGATAATCCAAGCCATGAATTAGATTTCATCTTAACTGTTAGAATCCTGTTAATTGTTAATTAACAATTGTATTGTCAGTACAGAACTCCATGAATAATTTCCTACATAGTTATATTATGATTAAAAAATTGACCAAGCAAGCAATTTTGAGAAGCTGTGTGGGAAGTTCAGCAATTTCCTCCTGCAGTTAAGTTGATAATTTTTACTCCTAGCACATGCGTTATCAGTATCCTATGGTATTAATAATATATAATAGATGATATGTCAACTTAGTTGCTATTATATTTAATTTAAATTGTTAGCTTAATAACATTAAACTAATTAACTATAAAGCTATAAAACTATTAAGAATCGTGCACACTAATGGATCTCTAATGGAATTGAGTTTGCTTACGTTGTCACTATTTTTGGCCCATTATTATCAGGAGTCCGAAGAAGTCTTTTGCTGCCTTACCTATCTTGGAAGTTCTGATCAGTCCAAATTCTAGTACACATTGACTGTGCTAATGCTTGCTGTAAAGCTCTGAACATCATAGTAAAAGAAGAAATTTCCAGAAACCTGAACTGAGCTGGTTACTTAAATTATTTACAGCTGTATTTCATCCTTTCTTCTTTCAATTCTGGCTCATAAGTGCTTAATAAGAGTTACAATTTCTAAACTTCATAAATGTCAGCTGGTTGCAAAGATAATTCAGAAATAATAGTTATCTGCCAGGGCTACATGTGATCCTTGAAAACTGTGCATGTCTCATTTTATGACAAGCAAAATTTTTCCTTCTTCTTTAACATAATTTTAACATGGGTGACACTTCTGTTCCCTTTACGGTATATTCATTTTCAAAATTAGCAGGTGGCAAGAGCTTCAAAGGAAACAATCAGATCTCATGGCATACGACTTTAGATATCATAATGAAGTTAGCTTGTTTGAAAATAAATACTTAAATATGAGTTTTGAATGTATATATGTATATTGCCAAATATGCGCATGAGTGTTAACAATTTAATTACTTGGGGGATGTCCATCTTCAGGCAGATCTTTGCACTTCCAGCAGAAGTCTTTGCACTAGACCATTGTTTTGGAATTTACTATCATTTCTCTGTGTATTACAAGTTCATTCTTGTCTCGAATTTCAGCCTATATGAGGTTTCCTGGGCTTTTTCATCATTGCTTCCTGCTTACTGGTGACAGTGTGGGGGGTGGTGTTTGGGGTTTTTTTTTTTGTTTTGCTTTGTTTCCTTTTGTTTCGCTTTGCCTTGTTTTTTTAAAGATGCTCTTACAGTAAGAGCAGACCTGCTTGATGCAGGAGATGGAACTGAAAGACTACTGGCTCTTAAAGGTATGCACCGCATGCCTGATGAGGAATTATAACATTAACTACAAGGCTGTAAATCCCTGCTGAGGTCACTTCCAGAATCCTTATCAGGTAGTACCCCTAATTTCATTCCTCCCTTCTGGTTCCTGTTACATACCTCCAGTCAGATAGCTCTCCTCATAACATTAAGCTTTTTACAGCGCTAGCATAGCCTCGTGTGCCTACACTCAAATTTGCAATAAACCTGGGATCTTTATCTTATGATTCTCGCTGTGACCATGGCGAGTTGCCTTGGCAGAAGGTCAGCAATTCATTAGTGACATACAAATACAGAGGTGGCTGCTGACGATTTGAAGGAAATGGACTTTTGGTCTGTTTTTAAACTTTATAACCATGTAAATTTTCGCTCTTGTCTCCTTGAAAATGACATCTTGTATTCAGCAGCCATTGATTACCACCCTCTGTTTTCAAGGGTTATGACAGAGTTGTAAAATGCTTTGTCTTTTTGCAGTGCTTATGACAGAGCTGGCCCTTTTTCCCAATCCTCCAGGTTTTCCGTTTTGTGTGCCGCTACTAGTAATTCAATTGAGACTCTTCCAAATTTTAGGCAAGCAACCAAAGAAAATATCTGTTTAACCAAAAAGCCAATTAGCTCTATTCTTTCTTAATTTAGTTATCATGCTTTGGATATTTGTTTTTGAAATTAAGCATATACAGTGGCCGTTCAACACTCCAAATGGTTTTGTGGACTATTTGCTGCTAAATAAACCAGGGTTAGGTCTGGTTTCTGGCCTAAGACCAAGAGGCACAGACAGATGAAATATGAATGAAAAGTGACACAGTGTCGATGTCACTCCCTCTGCCTGTGTTACTTATTGGTATAGAAATATCCTTAAAGCAGGATCAGTTTGGCCAGCTGTAGATGCCTGTATTCTGGACATCTGAACTTAGCTGAGCCTATAGTGAAACAATTGAGATAGTCTCGTTATAAAGCTGAGAAGCTGATTAAATGAATGTGCTATTTTTTCTCCATTGATTATGGAAGGAGGCACAGTTTATTTAAACTCATCTAAACTATAGCTTCTAAAGTTAGACTAAACAGAGTTAGTACATTTCTTTTAAATATTTCTATTTAAATATCTACTTTTCAATATGAAAGTGGAATGTATAAATTTTTACAGTCTCAACTGGCAATTTAACTGTATTTAAAGACATATTTCACTTCAACACAGAAATCAAGCTTTTGTAAGAACTACCATTCTTCTGATTTGGTAATTCTACCTGTAGATACTAAAGCTTGAAGGGTACAGAAACCTTTTCTGTTGGTTTTTTATCATTTAATCTTTGAGGAACACATGTTGTTAAAATAGTGGTTTACTGTTCTGCTTACTGTGTTTACAAACATTTATTGCCACCCTATAAATCTTTAAAAATAATCACTTAAAAGGCAAAATTCACTGAAATAAAACCTTGAGGTCATATGTGGTTAAAGGAACAAGAAAGGTTTTGCATTTCTAATGTTGTACTATCATCGTTCTTCACTCTTTGCCCACCCTACTTAAGTCATTAAGTCTTCAGTAATACTTAAGTCTTCAGTAATACTTAAGTCTTCAGTAAATCCTCAGCCAGATTAAAGGAAGATTTGTTAAATGGCATCAGTGACCGGACCTGTTTTTCTGGCTTCCATTTGTCTCTCCTGACAGGTATGCAGCTTTCCAGTAGAGAGGATCAATGTAGTTTATTCTCTCTCCTGAGTTGTTTTGCTTTTTGCTTTTAATCAGTAGTTCTCCATATTCACAAGCAATGAAAAGAAGTGGCGGTGAAAGGAGAAGATGTATGAGAGAGCTTGATGGTTTTACCCATTAAAGTACCTCATCTTTCAGTAAGGGTTGTCAAGAGGTATATTGCTGTCTTACTAACTCTGTGAAACCCCTTTTGTATCTTCTGCCATAAAAACGTAGCTGGAAAGAAAAAGGTCCTAGCCACGGGTGTCTTTCCAAGGGTAGTAAAAGCCTACTTGGGAGCAGACTTCATCAAAGCACTACTGTGGGTACAGCGCTTTCCCCAGTAGCCTCATGCCTGCCAAGCACCACTTCATCACAGCAAAACTCTTGGATCAACAGGATCATTATTCTGGACAGAGACAGGATAAAGCTACAGGTAAAAAGAGGAAATGCATTTTGACAAATATGAGTAGCACTCGTAATCCCCAGATACTATGCCTTGAGTGATGCATTGATGTTCATATGGCAATAAACTGGGCTGTTTCCAGTCATTGACAGCAGCCTACTTTTTAACATTTTCTTTCAGTTTTTAATTCCCCCTGGATAGATTACCAGCACTTAGAAAAAAACATGCATTAATGCAGATATATGTCAGTTAACAGGGGGAATCGTGAGAGTGACTGACAAGCTTATTACTCGTTGTCTCTGTGCCCCAAATAGCTTTTGGTGCCCGTTTTAAATTTCTGCTCAGTTTCATCTCTGAAGGGGACAAACTCAGTAGATCATTAGTGGACCTATACTCATAACAGAAAGCCGAAGGCCAGTAACACTATGTCAGTATTTCTATCTCAGTAGAAATTATTACTACATGCAATTCCCATCTAGGAAGGCATTTAAAACAAATAAGGTTTTCATTATTTGAATGATTTCCCATATCGAGTAAGGAGTAAATTTGAGGGTTGGGGGGAATGATAGAAGACATGCATTCAGATATATTTACTTAATTTTTAAACAAATATACCTAAACACTATTTTTAGAGCTAAGGAGAGAAGGTTTAGATTAACAAAATCTATTTATGTGTTTTAATTGAAAAAAAAAAATTGTTTAATGTATACATGGTGGGTTGACCCTGGCTGGACACCCGGTGCCCACCAAAGCTCCTCTGTCACTCCCCTTCTCAGCTGGGCAGGGGGGAGAAAAAAAAAGAAAGGCTCATGGGTCAAGATAAGGACAGGACATCACTCACCCATTACCGTCATGGGCAAAACAGGCTTGACTTGGGGAAATTAGTTTAATTTATTGCCAATCAAATCAGAGTTGGGTAATGAGAAATAAAAATAAAACCTTGAAATCACCTTCACCCCACCTCTCCCTTCTTTCTGGGCTCAACTTCAGTCCCCATTTCTCTCCCTTTTTCCCCCAAGTGGCACAAGGGGAGAGGGAACAGGGGTTGTGGTCACTTCATCACACCTTGTCTCTGCCACTCCTTCCTCCTTAGGGGGACAGCTCTTTATACTCTTCCCTCCTCCAGTGTGGGGTCCCTCCCACAGGGGACCATTCTCCACAAACTCCTCCAATCTGTCTCCAACCTGCAGTTGGAGCATTTCTTCACCAACTGCTCCAGCGTGAGTCCCTTCCATGGGGTCACAAAATCTGCCAGCAAAGCTGCTCTAGTATGGGCTCCTTTCTCCATGTGGCCACAGGTCCTGCCAGGAGTGTTCTCCAGTATGGGCTACCCATGGGGTCAGAGCCTCCTTTGGGAATCCACCTGCTCCAATGTGAGGTCCTACAAGAACTGCAGGGGTAGAGCCTGCCTCACCACGGTCTTCACCACAGGCTGCAGGGTAAACTCTGCTCCAGCTCCCGGATCACCTCCTCCCCTCCTTCTTCACTGACATTGGTCCCTGCAGAGCTGTTCCTCTTACATCCTCTCACTCCTCTCTACATGCTACTGTCATACATTTTTTTCCCCTTAACTGTGTTATCCCAGAGGTGTCACCACTGATGGGCTCGGTCTTGGCCAGCAGTGGGTCCCTCTTGGAGTCGGCTGGCATTGCCTCTGTTGGACATGGAGGATGTTCCTGGCAGCTTCTCACAGATAATAATTTGTTATGGTAGAGATATCTGTTAAATAACAAAAGGACATTTGTTCTTTGTCATTAATCCTGCTGTCTGTCATAACACATGGCAATGGAAACAAAAGTTGCATCAACCCTATGGAAGCTGGAGGGAAGAAAAAAGTCCTGCTTGATGATAAATCACATTGGAATAAAAATGAGAGTAAAATCTCCAAGCTTGCATTATGTTTGATTTTATCCATTAAAACTTCCCTGTAGAGGTTAGTTGTTTCAGTAAATTTCTACACTGGCTCACAATTCTGAGTAAAGTTTGCTTTAAACAATTCAGAAAGGTCAAGCAGAAGTATCTTCAGGATCATCTAGTAGAAAAGAGTAGCCCTATGTATCTGTATCAAATCCCATTTAAGCACCAGGAGTCCTTTCTGCCTGTTAAAAATGGAGTGAACTGAGCCCAGAGCTGTGGGAGGTCTCAGATTTGAGTCTGGGAGAAAATACTTCTTTTTCTTGGGGCTGGGAAGGTGGAAGAAAAAGGGAGAACTTTGCTTTCTTCTCTTCTTTTCTGTTGCACCCGGAAATGACGGGATGGAAAGAGCTGACAGTAATGAAGTTTGTTTGAAACCAGCATCTTAAGTGGGAGAATTAATTTTTTTTACAGATTGTCCTTGGTAAGAAAAATAGAATAAAGAAGAAAAAACTTCCACATTCTACTGAGATGGAAGTATTCAAAGAGACAATTTGGTCTTTAACACATAGGAAAGGTCAAGAAGAATTCAACATGGAACATTTTTTGTGTAAAGCCATTACATACATATTGTTGTGCATAGGCTCATTCTTAATATAAACACTTTGCCCTACCCAAGAACTAACCAGTCAACTCTACCTACAAAGGCAAATCTAGGAGTTCTTAATGTGTAGTCTAATCTATTATTGAGTGCCTTTTACTGCAGAAAAGCTTGATCATCAACCAGTGAAGACACAGGTATGTCTTTGGGATACTACAAAGGTAAACTCAGCAATATATGCCTATTCCTCTATTATGTGTTGTGTCATAGTGGTTTTAATTGTATTTATTGTGATAAATGTCTTGATCTGGAATTCAGGGTTTTTTTGGTGGAGATAAGACCAGTCTTAATCAAGTTCACTTTACTACAGTTGCATGGAGAATTTAAGAAAAAAAAAGTCATGTTTTTTAATTATTTGAGTGTTTGCCCTATGTTTTACTTGTCCCCTGTACACATTAATGTGCATACTTACACCAGGATTAAACACCTGCATAATGTACAGATTAGTAAATAAAAAAAAAAACCCACCCTACCCAGTGGTTTTTCAGACTTCTCCAAACTGTCAGCAGAAAACAGTATCAGGAAAAAAGGCCTTTCCATGGGACTGAAAGATATGCTAAGACAGGGGGAAATGAGTTGCAAAGGAACCTAATCCACCTTTGCACCATTATTTCTTGATGACCATGAGATCAGGACAATGTCTTTGCTTAAGAGTCCACTTCTTGTAGCTCTTTTCTTTACTTTCACCATTAGTCTATGAATAGATTATACAGAACCTCTTCCAGATCCCTCTCATCACAGATGGAACAATTCCTATCTAACTGCCACAGAACAGCTATTATTTCCAAACCTGTCTGTAAAACCACCACGTCTGTCTGACTTTTCTGACAATCTTCTTCTACCCGCTTTTCTTTCTCTTATAGAATCATAGAATGGTTTGGGTTGGAAGGGACCTTAAAGAACATATACTTCCAACCCACCTGCCATGGGCAGGGACACCTTCCACCTCCCACCTCCCATCTCTCACCCATCTTCTTTTCTCCATCTTTTTCTCTTGACCCTGTCCTGGTTTCAGGTGAGACTAAGTTAATTTTTTTTTTTTTTTCTAGTGGTTGCTGTGTTTCAGATTTGGTATGAAAGGAATGTCAATCATTCATGTTGTTTTAGTTGTTGCCAAGTGATCTTTATAGTAGACAGGGACTTTTTTCAGCTTCCCATAGAAGCTGAGAAGGAGCAAGGATAGAATGATGGGATGGCCAATGGAATATTCTGTACCATAGGTGTTATGGTCAGTACATAAATGGGGGTTGGCCAGGGGAGCAAATCCATGATCTCTGCTCAGGTTCGGCAGCTCAACCAATTCACTGAGTGGTGAATGTGACTTATGTATTGTATATTCTATTATTATTATTAGTTATTGTTATTATTATTTTCCATTATTGTCCTATTAAACTGTCTTTATCTCAACGCACAAGCTTTTTTTTCCTTTTTCCTTCCTTTTCTCCCTCTTCTCCCTGCCCTTCTGAGTGGGGAAAGGGGAGTGAGCAAGAGACTGCGAGGTCCTAGTTGCTGCCTGGGGTTAAACCACGACAAGCCTTTAAAGCAACTTTTCTGCCTTGCTGCTTCATTGTAAGGACTGGTTCTCTTCTAATTGCCAGATGACATGATTTTCTCTTTTTCACCAACAAAGTTATATCTGATGTGCAATAACATCAACTTTTCACTCTTTATTAATGGTTCTCTACCTCATCCAATTCTCTGTGGATAAGCTAAAATCATATCCAGGTTTCTTAAATAACATCGTTCTCACCTAATTCATACTATAAGCAAGTCTTATGACAACATCAAGAGCTACATAAAAATGCAAAGAATTTTCTTTCTACTCATGATACAGACTCCTTGAATTCCTGATATTTCTGAATCGTCCAAATATTTTCAGCAAGGATGACTAATTTCAACATAATACAGACACTTGCATTTAGACACCCTTTATTACTGCCTTAACCATCAAGTCAGTGCTGTTGACATCCAGACATTAACTCTTCCTCATCAAAAATTTAAACCGTGCCTCAAGCAGGACCTGAAACACAGGGCATGGGGAGTTAGTGAAGCAGAAACTGTGGTACACTGAACTGCTGTCCTGGCTCCAAGGAAAAGAAAGGTTTGAAAATGTGGCAAAATTCATTAATTTCCACTTAAAATATTTAGCATTCACTCTGGAGGTGTAAGATTGACTGGGGAGAAATACTTTCCCTGAAGTTCATTCTGCACAGACTGAGATTTATTTTGATAGTTTCATCCTTCTGAAGCCTTAGTGCTAAAAATACCTACAGAAAAAAAATACAGAGAAAAAACCTCACAGCAAACACATTGCTGTTCCTGATCCATCACATACTCTTGGGTTTTAAGCGCTGTTTTCTTCTGTGGAAGTTAGCTATAAGCTCTCTCAAATGAGAATAGGATTTCATGCAGTATTTATCTTTTGTGCGGTAGCATTGTGTCATGACAAAAATTATATACTGTTAATAATAGCTCATGTAAATCTGTTGTGACTGTTTTATTCCTCTTCAGGTTTCTACCTCCTTATTGATTGAAATGGCATAGTTTATATAAAGAAATCCAAGCTTGCAGTGCATGGTTACTGCATATTAATTACATCACAGAAATTACACATTGGTTAGCAAAAAAACGACTTCTTAGTTACCTTGGGAAATATAATACCTATTTAACCTCTGTCTTTCTGTATGAAACATGTAACCTCTCCTCTCCCCTCCTCTCCTCTCGCCTCTCTTCTCTTTATCATGCCTCTATGTAATGCTATAATACTTGATTAAAAAAATGTTTTTTTACTGTACAAGGCATGGTGCAAGTCTAAATATTCAGATGGACCTTCTCATACCTTGTCTTTGAACAGCAAGTGGGCTTGCTAATAGAGAACCATACCTAATTTTGTCCTGAATTTTTAAGTGAAACATTCCTCTTTGTCATGCCCTCCTGCTATTAATAACGTATTTTCCTTATTAACTTTCCTCTTTCTATTTTAAAGCAGTGTATTAAAAGTATGGACTTTATGGAAACCTGTAAGGAAACATTTATGCAAAAAATCATCCTATTTTTTTACTAACTTTTTAATTTTACTAATATTTTAAATTCTTTCCTGTGAGGGTGGTGAGGCACTGGAACAGGTTGCCCAGAGAAGCTGTGGCTGCCCCATCCCTGGAGGTGTTCAAGGCCAGGCTGGATGGGGTTTTGAGCAACCTGGTGTGGTGGGAGGTGTCCCTGCCCAGGGCAGGGGGGGTTGGAACTTGATGATCTTTGAGGTCCCTTCTAACTCTAAATATTCTATGATTTTGGAGAAAATACTGCTAAAGTAAAAAAAAAAAGTAACAAGCCAAACTTAGGAAACTGTTACCATGTTCTTACTTAACCAGAAAATAAATATATTAAGATGACTTACCGATCTAAGACAACTGATTTCTTAGGAATTTCTTCCTGTTATGTGTGAGTGTTCAGCATCTGCCCAATTCTTTCTGAAAACATCCCTGCAATCTGTTTCACTTATAAACTGTAGTCATTTATAAACACAAAGGGAACAGATCCCAATGTGATAATAAATTAGGAACTATTGTTTCCTTATAGTATTTGTCATTTGCATTAAACAAACAACAATTTTTTGAGCCTTCTGGTTTCTTTGCATTTTGCATGCTAACATTGAAAAGAGATGTAAGAGCAGATGTCGGTGTGCTACCCCCTGGATTTGGAGCAGACCAAATCTTTCATTATCACCATTTGCAGGCTATTGTGTGCAGGCATTTGCTCTGAAATTTCCTTAGCAACACTCCAAAGTATGCTTTATGAGAGATATCGGTGGGTGGAAATGCTATTAAATAAATCTTGATACTTTTCCCCTTATGCTTTATCTGTATGACATTTTATTAAAATAGCTATAAGGTAACTCTAGTTATAACTGTAAGGTCAGTGTATTTTCCATGTAGTCACTAAACAAGCACGTACAAGTTATGCTTAAATGGAGTTTGCATTTGCATTACAGTATTGCACACTCTCCTCACTGCAGTACAACAATTTTCTGTTTCCACCTCAATCATACCTTCCTCAAAAACAAACAAATTAAATCCCAGATCTTACTTAGGCTAATGTATAATTTTAGATATCTTTAATGGTGCCCATAATGATAATTACCTGCCATCAAAGACTATTCCTTTATTGGTTGTGGTATGACTGCTTTGGAAGACTCATGGGTGGCATGAACTGTAAGTCTGTCAAACATCATTCAGTCTTCCTACAGGTTGTCCTGCATGTATATGACATACCTATTTGGCAGAAAGTAACCTGCATCAAAATTTCTTATAAAAATGCCCATAATTGCATAAGAGGAAGACACAAGTGTCAAGTCACAATCTAAGCAGCTCCACCTGTTAACTTTCAAGGAGAGTCCTCAGAAATGTGTAGGAAGGAGATCAAATACACTCTGAATGTAAATTTCTTTTTCCTCTGTTTTCTTATAAAAGATATTTCTTGTCATAATCGAAATTAAAATTAAATTTTCTGATAACTTATTTGCTTCTGGCAGAAAAAATTCTTTACATATTCTGAGACTTCTTAAGGCTAAGTTCAAATTTTGAACAGAAAAAAAACCAGAAACGCTTTTAACATTTTCTGCTTCAGTGTTATAAGGCAGTTAAATGGGTCAAATTTGTATTCCCTGACACTTCACAAAGTGTCAGGAATAATTAAAATAAGTGAATCTTACTATTCATAGACAGACCTAAAACTGTTGCAAGATGGAAATCAAGACAGAAATTCAGAGCTCTTTGCTAATGCTTTTCTTTTGCCTTGCTTTCTATCCCCCGTTCTGGCACTGAGTTGTGTAACAGCACATTTAACTTCTTTATATCTCAGATTACTTATCGTTAGTAGAAAGTGCTGTTACAGTTATGATTATGTGACAATCTGAAATTTCTGTTTTCACTGAGCGCTTTTCATTTACCATTTTGCCGAAGGAGAATTTGTCAGTCAGATGTAAATTTTAATGCATTTTTAAATTCTGATTAATTTAGCCTTTTGAATGCATTTTGAAGTGAGTCACAACAGAAATGTAACTCTAATACTTTTAAGGCTCAAAGGCAAGTGTTGATGCTAAGGTGATCTGTAAACACATTTTTGTTGTTTTTATTTATTATCTAAGGAATTACCCATTAGTGACCGAGTCAATATTTTTTCTGTTCACATTTATTCCTTCTTCTAGAGATTCTACACATGAAAAAGTGTAGACCTGTCTGTAGAAATTTGGAAGCTATAGGGTATAAATATTAAAGGAATTTTTTTTTTAATGTATTAGAGGGGCAATGACTTTGACAGTCTCATCCTAGGTTCTGTAAACATTTTTCTATGGGGTAGAATGGAATTTTTTGGTATACATCTTAGTACTCTCTGCAAAATCAGAAAGTGATGATTCTTGAACTGTCTGGAAGTTGACTGAACTGTATATTCACCAAATATAAAATTCAGTGGTTGGCAATAGGTGTCTGGTGTCTCTCAATACCCTCCAGATAAGTCTAGCATAGTCACTTTCTCTTGTGTCACCAGTGTTAACGCTCCTTACACCTGTCTTTCTTTTCCTACCTTTCCCATTTGCATTGTTCTATTTAGTCCTCTTATCCATCTTACCAAATACCATCCACCAGGTTTCAAAGCTCCTTATGGCCATTTCTTTCTCTAATAATCATATTTAATTCTGTATTTGCATTGTGAATGACAATCATAATGGATCATGTGATCACAATGCCACACTCCATCACGTATTTTTCTAATTTTTTTAACAACCATCTTTATTTTTCTTTTTAGGTTGTCTATGCTTGAAAATGAAAACTTACTTCTTTCTCTTATTCAAGGTCTATTTAAATCTCTTTATCTCTCATGTCTGTAAAAGATTATTCAGGAGTTGAGCTGCAGATACCTCCTCTTTTCTGTCTGTTCATTTGTGTTTATCTGTTCGTTCTTGTGTTAGCATTTAAACAGGATGAATGAAGAACTTTTCTTAGTTCCTTGTGTCTTAGAAGCCTTGTGTCCTGTGTTTAAAGACTTCAGGTGCTGTAGTCACATAAAAAGATATTAATGAACAATTAATAAATATTTATCATTGTATCTATTACCTTTTGATCCAGCTGGGTGAATAACCTCTCCCTCTTCTAGATCATCTTTAATTACAGGTCTCCAGAGATTTACAGAAAAAGGTTATCTTATTATCCCAATTTCATGCATGAGGGAGCCATGGCAAAGAAACATATTGGGAGAAAACCACACCTCATCCTAACCTGAGCTGACACTGCCTGATATTTTCAAGTGCCTGAGGGCTTCCCTTCTGTCAAAACACAAGTGCAATTTTTTTAAAGTGTAGCAGGACCCATCTGTTTAAGAGGTTTTTTCCTTTTGCCACTAATGGCAACAGGATTAATTTTTCATTATTTTCATCTTGACAAGTAAATGTCACTGTGCCTGGCAGAACCACTTTTGCAAAGAGGATAGCATCTGCTTTTCCTGAGCATTCTTTGCAGAGCTGAGAGATACAAAGAGGATGTGAGTCATATTTATTAATTCTATCACCTGAAACTGCATGCTAATCTGAGGACAGAACTCAGGTTTCATTTCCAATTCAAGGACATATCAAGGACATAGGTGTTAAGTCTTTTCATGAACAAGGCAGGGGAAGGAAGTGGAAAAAAAAAAAAACCTCAAAGGCAGCACAAGTATTGCCTTTGTAATTGTACAAGTCCAATAAAAAAATCTGCAAAACATGAAGATTTTAAATGTGACTGAGCTCTGAGGATGAGTTGTTCAGCTGGAAGGCAAGACGGTCTTTCCAATATATTGTACAATGCAAATGGCAGGACAGTTGCACAAAAGCAAAACTGAGTGGTTTTATTTTGGTCCCATTTCTCAACGAGTAACAAAGCTCCTATTGCAATCATGTTAGTGAGAAAATGTTAAAGTGTATCTTAAGGCCAAAAGCTAACTCTCAAGGTGATTTACATTCCTATAGCACGCAAACCCAATGTTCTTACACAGCTGCAAAATAGTCTTATTGTAAATATTCCCTTGGTGGAAATGGAAATCATTTTACTTTCTTGATTTTACCTGAATCTAATAAAAACAGCATTGTGCTTTCATGTCACTGCAGCCTGAGCAAGCCTCAGAAGTTCTGTTCTTTCTTTGGGTGAAAAGGGAAGTTGCTCTGAAGTCAAAACAAAATTTATTGAATCAGACCTTGTGAGAGAAGAAGGTAGGCAATAAAAGTAAACGCTGAAACTAAAATTGCAAATCATGTTTCTGTATTCGTTTGTTTTCCCAAATTGTTTTCATAGTGATATTTCTCTCCCCTTCTGAATGGCATGTCACAATAGAAACTCACATGCCTGAGTTAAGAATGTGAAACTGTCGTTTAGGCGATTTTATAGAGCAAGAGTAAGGCTACAGTTTTCCTGATTATATTTTCCTAAAAAAAATAAAAAAGAAAAGGTTATGTCATGTAAATAAAAAAACAGATCATGTGATGAAATAAAAAGAAAAAAAAAGTAGGTAGGCTTTTAAAAAAGAGGGATCTGAGGAATCCAAATATTTCTGCAACAGTTATACGAACATTCAGGTTAATGCTGGGGAGTGCTAGTGCTATGACTAAGAAAGCTGCAAGCAGTTTGTGTGCTCAAACAGCATGTGATATCAAGTGGGTTTCCTCCTCCACACAACGGTCCAGGGTACAAAGCTGCTTACTGGTTTATGGGCTATAGCATTAAAAATGCTGTTATTGTAGACACTTGATTGATTCAAGACCCCGTAACATTAATACCCACAAAAACATGGAAGTGACCATAGAATTCTTGGAGCTTAGATGGGTAACTGTGAAAAAAAAAAAGGCAGTAAGGAAATAGGGACTGCAAACTGGGTCATGCTTTGAGAACTATATTGACACATATATATATATCTGATAACTATTTGATATAGCTAATGGAGAGAAATGGAATGTTTCTAAATCACAACTAATTTTATCCTAAAATAGGTGTTTAAAATAAGTCAAATAAATTGCGCCTGTTTCTCTTGGGCAACTCTAAAAGACATCCAGATAACTAGCTCCGGTGTGTCTGTATTGTACATGTCTGATACTGTGTGAGATGGAGACTGTGTAAAAATTCAGTATTCAGAGAATACTGAAAAATGAGCCAGGACTGTGCACCTCCTCCATCACCCTATGCAAGAGATGAAGTGTTTTTTCTATTTAAAGGTGATCTTTAATATTTTTAATTAAAATGTGAATAATTTCTATATTTTTCCTTTGTTTGACTAGACTTTGCTATGCCGACTACATTCTGCAGATGTTGATACATATTTCCAAGTTCCTGGATTAATGACCTCTATAGGGGCTGGAAAACAAATCATATGAAGAGAGGCTGAAGGAGCTGGGACTGTTTAGTATGAGGAAGAGGAGGCTGAGGGGAGACCTCATCACTCTCTACAACTACTTGAAAGGACACTGTAGAGAGGTTGGTGCTGGTCTCTTCTCACAGGTCATTAATGTCAGAACGAGAGGAAATGGCTTCAAGCTCCAACAGGGTAGGTTTAGACTGAACATTAGGAAAGAATTCTTCACGGAAAGAGTGGTCGGGCATTGGAATAGGCTGCCCAGGGAGGTGGTTGAGTCACCATCCCTGGATGTGTTTAAGAGACGATTAGATGTGGTGCTGAGGGATATGGTGTAGGGGAGGACTTTGTAGAGTAGGGTAGATGGTTGGACTCGATGATCCCAAGGGGGTCTCGTCCAACCTAGATGATTCTATGATTCTATGATTCTATAATGGATGAAGTTTTGTGACTGGACTACGCACCCTTCACTCTTATGCTAGTGTTAGTCATCATTGCCATGCAGTATAACTGCAGCAAGGCATCAAGAAAATGTCAGCCATTTTTCAAAGTGCTGTCTCCTTGTAGGGGCTGCTTCTTCACTGCTTTGCTACTATTTTTCATATTTTTGAGAACATAATTTGATTCATAATTCATTATGTATCCTAACATAGAGATATCTTTTGTTTTAATTCAAAGTCTATCATTACTCTAGCCCCCAGAAGCGAATAGTTGTAAGTCACTGGGAGCAGTTAATTCCAGGTAAAGATAAAGAATGAAGGAAAAAATGGACAGGAAGTTTAACATAATAGGATGATAATTAATGTAATAATAAATGACCTATATAACAGTAGATCAATACGCTTTGCACTATAAAATTGTTAATCCATTAAAAAACACCTTATAATTCTAGGTTAACATTGGGTTAACATGGAGAGGGCAAAGTATTTGAGGGAAATACATGGGATGGTAAATTCTAAGGTAGTGATGTCTTTCTTTGGAAGATATATTAGTCGTCAGATAGAAGATTCTTTTTTCCCTGTTATTTTCAGAAGTAGTTTTACTGCTTTCTTTCAGGAAGAACTATTTTGAATTCACTGAGCTGGTTTTAGGCTAGGCCTTAAAAAGAATATGAAACAGAGCAGATCCTTTTTGCTTTTTCTACCCATAAATTCAGCATGCATGACATGGCTTATTCAGGTGCTGGTTACACAGATACTTCAAATATACTTTTCTATGCTCATGTGCAATTCTGTCATGGAGAATACATAGGCAGAGAATAAAGCTGTTGAAACAAGACTCTTTTTAGGCTCATCTGAGGATTCTACCTCTGTACGGAAACCTACTGTTGTTCTATCAAGACTCTATACAAAAAACTTGAGAGAAAAAGTTAAGGTTTTCTTCAAGGACAGATACAAGTTGTAACGCCATGTCCTTGACCCATGTTCTTCCGGATGCCACTGGGAACATCACAGAATCACAACATCACACAATAGCTGCGATTTAAAGGGACTTCTGAGGTTCCACCAAGAATCAGTTACCCTGTCTAGACAGCTTTTGACTATCTCTGAGGATGGGGACTCCACAAACTCCCCAGGCAACTTGTGCCACTGTTCAGTCAGCTACATGATAAAAAATTGTTTCTTGATGTTGAGATGGAACCTCCAGTGTTCCGGTTTGTGCCTATTGCCTGTGGTTCTATCACCAGGCACCACTGAAAAGAACCTCCTTTCTCTTTGCACCCTCCCTTCAGGTACTTATATTCATTGTTGAGTTCCCTCCTGAGCCTGCTCTTATCTGGGCTAAAATGTCCCAGGTTTCTCAGTCTTTCCTCATAGCAGAGGAGCTTCAGCCTCTTCATCATCTTAGTGTCCATTCACTGGACTCTCTCCAGCATGTCTCTTTTGCACTGGGAAGCCCAGAACTGAACACAGTACTCCAAGGATGGGCTCACCAGTGCTGAAAAAAGAGGAAGGATTCTTTGCCTTAACCTGCTGGCAACGCTCCTCCTAAGATCAGCATCCACTCAAAAATCTGGCATCCACTCAAAGTATGATAACTTGGGCTTTGTCTCCATACCACTGGTGGTAATTCACACTAACTATGGTTCAAACCTGCTATGGTGTCTCAGAAGCTACTAAATAGCTGACTTGCTTCCAAACTGCCAGCTTCCAGTGGGGCTCTTCATGCCAATCAGTTGGCTATTTCTTCTCGGCTGGCTAGCCACCAGGTGTTGGTGGCCATTTGCCAAAGAAGCAGCAGTGCAACAGGAGATATAAGCGAGCAGATCAGTTTCTGCTGTGTCGCAGAGAAAGGGAGAATGGCAGTGGCTGCTTGCAGAACAGAAGAAGATTGGCTGGGGATAGAGGAAGGATCCAGTAAGTGTTTGTTAAGATTTTTATTTTACTTTCTCTTTTGTTTAGACCAGGAGGCTTCAGAAGGTCTTGGAAAAAATGTTATGGAGCCCCGAGATGAATTGCAAACACATCCTGGGCTGCATCAAAAGAAGCATGGCCAGCTGGTCAAAGGAGGTGATTATGTCACTTCTTTCAATCACATTGTGATATTTCTGCCACTACTTTTGCTCCTTGGTATCGATTTTCTAAAATCCAGAACTATGTTAACATAGACATCTGACACTAGACCTGAATTTTTCATGAAGACCTCAAATGAAGACATCAACATTTCAAAGCAGAGGTGGTGATATATATTATAAATTAAATGGTTGACTGAGCAGTCTATGTGGAAATAATTCTATACATATGTGAAATTCTATGTGAGGAGTAAAAAAAATGGAAAAAATCTTGCCCAATTTTTAGAGAAGGAATTTGAAAATGAATGTCAATTTTTTGTCTTTGTTAATGATAAATTTCTTATATTAGTTAACATCCAGATGATATTTTTAGTCTTATATCCATCAAATCCCATTGATACACCCAGAATGGAAACAGTAAATTGAGCCTCTCTAGTTTAAGATCTAGTCCAGGATTCCAAAACTTCTTTCTGGTCTAGATCAAAGATCTGAAATAAAATTTAAACTAAACTGAAATTCAACAATTTGAATAAATGAGGTTCCAAATTTTTTCTTATCTCCATCATCATGTGCTGTATTTCATGGCTATAATTTCAAAATGCTAATAAAACCAGAAGACATTTGCCAATATTCATAACAGCTATACTTTGTAATGAATTTATCTAAACTAACACCTCTCACTTTCTCATCTCACACTAATTAATGTAAAATACTGTGATTGTATGCAAATGGGATTACAAGAATAAAGTTAAAGGAAAAAGAGGTAAGGAAGAGTCACTCTTAGTATGAAAATTTAAGGAAAAATTAAGTGGTAGAATTAGTATAGTGGAATACACAAAAGCGATTGCTTTCAATTTATTGTGAATGACACATGCAGTCTGAGAAAAATAAAATTTAAAAAAACAAACTCAGGAACTTATAAAGAGGCATAAAGAACTATCTGGAAATTAATACAAAAGCCATCCTAGCGCTGCTTTTGAAAGTTGTTTACACTGTCCTTACTAACCCGGCTGTATCTGAAGTGCTTGGTGAGAACTGCTAGCAAGTGACACAAGAACATTTTCCAAAGAAGCTAGCCTCAGAGGATGAAGTCATGAACTTCTTTAAATCTATGGAAAAATATCTTCTGACTAGAGGAAGGTCAAAACTCAGACTTGATGTTTTAAATATGTCTATCCTGATTAAGTGCTAAAGGGTAAATGGAGCGCTAGCGGGCGGCCTGATCACATAATCATAAATATTTAGGAAGTCCATTCCACTTCCCATCAAAGGAGAAAAGGAGGCAGAAGGACAAAACCAGACAGTAATGAAAGTCCATCTGTTTCTAAAGTGCCAAGAGGTTACATGAGAATTTTTTCCAAAAGAACGAGACAGTATAGCTCAGAAATATATGTAAAAACTCATAACAACACAGTCAAGCAAAGCTTTCAAAGACTGACTAATATTCTTGATTATTTGTAATACCCATGGATGATAAATCCTTGCACCATTAATGTAAATTTAGAACCTTATATACATCATTAGTTTTAAATATATGAATATAATAAATTTCTATATATATTTTAGAAGTATCCCAATACTATATGTTGTGACCAGCAAAGTATAATTGACTTAACAAAGGAAAATACAGAAGCACATTTGAAACTGTATTTCAATGTAAGTTTGGAGCATGGCAAAAATACAAATACGGAAAGGAATTATTAAAAATGTGTGGTATGACAATATAATTCTTAAAATGTGTGGAAAATAAAATTTCCCTATTGTATATGAAAATATATTTTTCCTCTGTTCAGGAAAAAAAAAAAAATAATTAGAAACTGAAGTTTACCTGAGATGAGTGCGCACAAAATTGACTTGTGCTCAGCATTTCCTTGCTGCAATAAATTTGTGCTTTTCTGAGTTAAGCATAATACACAACCTTTTGTTTTCACTGATTGTCATAATTTTGGATAAAATATGAAATTCAGTTAACATATGCTAATCCCCAAATGCCTTTTTTGGGGGTTTCATTTATATGATTTAATGATGCACATATGGAAAAGTACTGCTTGTCTGTTTGAATTCTGATTAAGAGATAAAGGATGACTGGCAATTATAGAAAACTTAGCTTATGAAAGGCAACATTTCCCCACATTTGTTCTGTTTGCTTCCTGGGACTGAGGTCATTGATAAAAAGACTCTGCTCCCAGTCTGACAATTCAGTCCCTTTCCAATTGTGGCAATCCCCTAATGACTTTTTGGGTGACTGTCCTCAATCAGGGCTATAATTTTATTTGTGGCCTGGCTGCCATATTTTTTTCCCAACAAAACATTTTCTCCAGATTTGATTCCAGCTCCTGACAATCCTGCGTTTCTTTTGAATAAACTACTCTGGTCATTCTGAAATGTTTCATCATAATCGAAGACGAGCACAGAAATTTGTTGAGTGAATTCAGCTAGAAGGTACACCTTGTGACTGTAGCATGGAGAGACACTTGCACGCTTCTGTCTTCCCTGACATGAATCTTGAAGATGCCCCAAGGTCAGTATTTTAGGTATGATAAATGGGACATTTACTACATCTTCTCAGTGAGATACTGAAGATTTAAGCAAATACATAAACCACCTACCATTATTGTGTATCTCTTTTCTTCAAACTACTTTCATTTGAGTTAGAAGTAGAGCACAGGACTTTGGCTCTTTCCTTCTTGATGACATACAGCTTTACATGTTATTGTGAATGCTTACTTCTGTTTTCTAATGTGAAAAGGATCTTTGCTGTGTGATTTAAATTATTATTTGGTTTGAAATACCAGTGGTGTTCCTCAGGGGTTCGTACTGGGACCAGTGGTGTTCAACATCTTTGTTGGAGACATAGACAGTGGGATAGAGTGCACCTTCAGCAAGTTTGCCAATGACACCAAACTCGGTGGTGTGGTCAACACGCTGGAGGGAAGGGATGCCATCCAGAGGGACCTGGACAGACTTGAGAGGTGGGCTCGTGCAAATCTTATGAAGTTTAACCAAGCCAAGCGCAGGGTCCTGCACCTGGGACGTGGCAATCCCAGGCACAAATACAGGTTGGGTGGAGGATGGATTGAGAGCAGCCCTGAGGAGAAGGACTTGGGGGTGTTGGTGGATGAGAAGCTCAACACAAGCCGGCAATGTGCACTGGCAGCCCAGAGAGCCAACCGCATCCTGAGCTGCATCAAGAGAAGCGTGGCCAGCAGGTCATGGGAGGTGATTCTGCCCCTCTACTCTGCACTCGTGAGAACCCACCTGGAGTACTGTGTCCAGCTTTGGAGTCCTCAACATAGGAAGGACATGGACCTGTTGGAATGGGTCCAGTGGAGGGCCACGAAGGTGATCAGAGGGATGGAGCACCTCCCCTATGAAGACAGACTGAGAGAGCTGGGGTTGTTCAGCCTGGAGAAGAGAAGGCTCCGGGGAGACCTCAGAGCAGCCTTTCAATACCTGAAGGCAGCCTACAAAAGAGCTGGGGAGGGACCCTTTGTCAGGAAGTGTAGTGACAGGACAAGGGGTAATGGTTTTAAATTGGAAGAGAAGAGATTTAGACTAGATACCAGAAAGAAATTCTTCCCTGTGGGGGTGGTGAGACACTGGAACAGGTTGCCCAGAGAAGCTGTGGGTGCCCCATCCCTGGAGGGGTTCAAGACCAGGCTGGATGGGGCTTTGAGCAACCTGGTCTGGTGGGAGGTGTCCCTGCCCATGGCAGGGGGGTTGGAACTCAATGATCTTTAGGGTCCTTTCCAACGCAAACCATTCTATGATTCTATGAAATTGGTAGGGTCCTTACCTCCACACATAATATAATTTTAAATAGCAGTTGGTTTTTACTCAATTTTTACTGTGTGTAAATAGTGCTGCATCACTTCCACTGTTCAGTGGAAGTGCTACGTATTGTCCTTGATCTGCAGCAGGTCATCCAGCAGCTCTGGGGGCTGAGAAGGAGGGATGCAAAGGGAATATTATATAGCTTTCAGTTGATAAAGGCAAAGACAGCAAATGGGAAGTGGAAAGGGAGTTAAAATAACCAGAATGCTTTCTTTAATAACTGACACATCTGGTTAACTGTATTTATAAGTTACATATATGCATACAAACATATACATATATATGAACTAGTTGCAAATGTCTCATTATCTAGGCATTGTTTAGACTTTTCTACATACAAACCCACTTGTATGGAAGTGGAACCCATTAGAAGTAATCCAGGGTGCAAGAGATATTTTTAAAATACATTTAGTGGTATCTACCACAATTATACTCACTTTTTTAAGAATAGATGTTCTTTCATCAAGTAAGGAGAAAAAAACTCTTCAGAAGGAATAATTGTAACCTACGCCTTGAATATTTCAGTAGTTCTGTATAACATTAATCTTTTACAGTGCAAAAATTTGGAACATATGATTGTACTTGATATGTAGAACTAGTATTTAACTTTTCAGTATCATGTCTCTTCTCTCATGGAGGTATTGCTAAACTCATACAGAGTTAACACCATGGTTCAAAAGAGAAATCTGTAAAATATTTTGCCATCTCTCTTCACGGCTGGATATGTTTCATTCTTGCATACATAAGATGAGATGAAAAGGCTAATGGTGACTATATCTATGATGATTTATTAGATACATTTTGTACAGCTGGCGTTCAAAAAGATTTTCAGTGCACTTTAATGCCTTCATTCACTCTACGTTTCAATGTGAAGTGGTAACTGAAGCATGCGTTTTGAGTTAAACATCTGAAAAAAGCAAAGAAGACTTTTACGTCATTTTGTGTAGTTGACACATACACAGACACTGAAAACTCTTTAGTAATATTTCCATGTAATATTTTAGCCTGTTTATAAAAGGCACGGAGAATCTCGAGTATCTCTGTCTCAGTATTTCTCTGAAGTGGCTCAAAAAAACCAAGGTCTTGAAAAACAACTCCTAGTTGCAGGTGTCTGATTTCTCATCTGAAGTCCCAGGAGATTAGTGGTATTTGTTTCTAGGTGTTTGCCCAGCTGGTTCCCAAACTGGAGTGCACAAGGATCACATTCCACATTTTTGTTTTGGACAGACTGGCTTACCTGTTTTCCTGCAGTCCCTTTGGAAATGCACAGTAAATTCAGCTTTCAAGGGAAAAAACAGATTTTTGTTGCACTGGCCCAGAGCTGTGATGTGTCACAAGTGCAGAGAGTCTAGCGGAGGCTTCTGGATGTTTATACTACAGGGTGTGGGCTCAAGGCAGCCATAAGCACCTGCACGAGAGGGCTCGTGCACCACACCACCACTGGGCAGGGAATGTGCTCAGGAGCTCCAGGGACACCATGGCCAGGTTGGGACCAACACATGGGCATAGCATTCATAGGTGTGCATGGGCGACTTCATGTTCTGTAGGAGGAACAACACAACAGGCCATAAGCAATACAGGAAGTTCTTGGAATGTGTCGATGACAACTTTCTTCTTCAAATGGTAGAGGAGCCAAGGAGGAAAGGAGCTATGCTGGACCATGTCCTCACCAACAAGAAGGGGATGGTAGGGAATGTTGAGCTCAAGGGCAGCCTTCACTGCAGCGATCATGAAATGGTAGAGTTCAAGATCCTTAGGGCAGCAAGGAGGGTGCACAAAAGGAGGGTCCCGACTACCCTGGACTTCAGAAGAGCAGATTTTGGCCTCTTGAAAGATCTGCTTTGTAGGGTTTCATGGGATAAAGCACTGGAGGGGAGAGGGGCACAAGAAAGCTAGTCAGTTTTCAAGCTCCAAGCTCAGGAGCAACGTATCCCAACAAAGAAGTCAGGCAAAAAAGACAGAAAAGGAAGCGCGCATGGATAAACAAGGAGTTCCTGCACATGCTCAAAAGCAAAAAGGAGGCCTACAGAGAGTGTCAGGCAGACAGGACTAAACTCTTTTCAGTGTGCCCAGTGACAGGACAGAGGGCAAATGGCACAAACTGGAAAATGGGAAATACCTTCTCACCACGAGGAAAAACTTCATTCCTTTGAGGGCGCGAGAGCCCTGGAATAAGCTGCCCAGAGCGGCTGTGGAGTCTCCTTCTCTGGAGATACTCAAAACTCACCTGGACGTGATCCTGTCCAACCTCCTCTGGGTGACCATACTTGGCAGATGATCTCCCTCGAGAGGTCTCTTCCAAGTCCTGCCAGTGTATGATTCTGTGATTCTGGGCACTGCCCCCACCCGGGCAAACAACAACGTACTGCTCTCGCCCTGAAAAGAGCACTGAGACCTAAAATGCAGTAAGGGCTTATTTGTCTTTTGTTCCTCTATTACGAGAAAGCAATAACACTCCAGTGCAGAAGTTTTAATTAACACACTGCTATCTAAGGCTTGGCCAGGCCATAGAGACATTACCCCCGAGCCCNCTCATCAGGTGAGATCTGGGGAAGAATGAGGGGTTCAGATGGGCCTGTGGAGGGGTCGGGGTTGATGGGTCCTGCGTGGGTAGGGGGATTTTGGAGCTTTAAGCTGAAAATAGAAGCTTTGGCTTGAGGGTGCTCCTCTGTGGATCAGCAGGACTGTTTCTGGTGATGAAGTTACAGAATCATAGAATTGTCTAGGTTGGAAGGGACCTTTAAGATCGTCTAGTCCAACCATCAACCTATCTCTGATAAAAGCTATCACTAAACCATGTCTCTAAAGTCCCGGTGGGCTGCATGGACATGCAGGGTTGGATATAAAATCGTCTTCAGTCCAGCAGCTCCAGCTCTGTGGGGTCTTCACACCATTGGCAGCCCTTGAAATTAATTGCAGGCTGCCAAAATAGGAACATGGAAATTTGGAAAGGTTCAGTGTTTCATACATGGCTCTCCCGCCAAGTGCAGTTTCTTTGCAAGGTTTCTTGTCAGTGGAATGTCAGTGGAAGTCCATGTTTTAGTGTATCACCACTAAAATGAGAACGCAATGGGGAGAGGCCAGAGGAAGCCGTATTGCTAACAAAAAGGTTCCGTAGCAGTGAATAACATACTGTAAATGCAGCTGCCTACAGGTCAGTAGCAACCTTTGCGATAAATTATGTATTTAATTTCAGAAGCTCTTTCTTTTTTTGTCCCTCAGTGGTTTGGCAACCTCGTTACCATGGAGTGGTGGAACGACCTGTGGTTAAATGAAGGGTTTGCAAAGTTTATGGAGTTCGTGTCAGTCAGCGTTACCCATCCAGAACTGAGAGTTGTAAGCAGCTGTGAATGTATTTTTGTTTTTTAACTGCCTTCTAAGTCCACTAATTAGTAAGGATAAAGATCAAGCGGATTTGTGCTCGTCAACCACTTTTAAATTTCTGTTTGATAGGATTATGTGATGTTAACTGGGAAGGATAAGAACATTGATTTAACTATATGTAAATATTTTCAGGAACTGATGATGGAAGTAAATGATTGCAGTGAAAGCGTTCTTTCACTTTTTAAAGTGAAAGTGAAATGTCTTTTTAAAGACATTTAGACTTCCAAAAATGTAAAGAAATTAATTTATCTTATTTCATCAAACAGGGTCAGTCTTGAAGGCACTAAAATCTTCCCACTAACTTTAGCAGGGGCCCAATATGTGAAATTTTGTAGCAAAGTGAGATGGACAATGCATCTGCGCAGAATTTTCGCGTAGCTTTACAGTGGCATGAAAATAGGATAATAGGGAAATTCACCCTTTTTTAAAATTTTTTTTTATTGTTTCTGGCCACCCTGTCCTCAAACTGTTGGAATGTGCAGGTGTCTTTTTGGAGTTATTTTTAAGTCTCACTAGCTCAACTATTTAAGTTAGTTTAAAATACTAGAAGTCGTTTGACTGTCTGCATTACTGTTTTAAGTTTTTTTATCCTCTGGAATATAAAGAAAGATACGTTTTCTTTTTTTTTCTGTGACTTAAAAGGTCACGTGGAATGGACTAAAAAGAGAACAAATAGAGATTCAGTAGTTGCTGAGCAAAATTCAGTAGTAATATTTGGTTTTACCTCCTGTTAGGAAGACTATTTCTTACGGAGATGTTTTGATGCCATGGCAGTGGATGCATTGAATTCCTCACATCCTATATCTACTCCTGTGGAAGATCCAGCTCAGATTTTAGAAATGTTTGATGATGTTTCTTATGAGAAGGTAAAATACATAACTGCTGTTGATTTCGGTTGTACTGCTTGTACTATACAGTTGTATTTTACTGGTTTCACCTCTATGTACATGATGTCTCTGAGACACGGTGTTAAT
This sequence comes from Tringa tobata, assembly GCA_033628505.1. Taxonomy (NCBI): domain Eukaryota; kingdom Metazoa; phylum Chordata; class Aves; order Charadriiformes; family Scolopacidae; genus Tringa; species Tringa tobata. Next base: position 778,096 of record JAHREE010000152.1, read on the forward strand.
GGTTTTATGATTTGAATAATACCTTGTCCAAAACACCTGGGTGGATTCAAATGGCAGTTGCTTTTTCCATTTCTAAAATGAGGAAGCCTTACTTCTTTTATCTGTTCTGTAACAATTTAGTCTTAAACCATTTTTTGAGGTTCTTAATGCAAAGAGCTTTTTTCACTGGAGCATTACATGGTCCTGGCTTGTATAGTAATTAAAAAAATAATAAAAAAACTTACTCAATCAGTGACATTTTTAAGAGTAATAATCACAAAAAAGCAAAGTACTATTTCAATATCCATAAAACCCAATTGGTTTTTTTTTAATCAGAGAGACATAGAAAAGTGAACTGCTGTGTAAATTAGTGGTATACTGAAATTTTTCTGAAACAAGTACCTTGCCAGCTAAGGGGTAGTTTTGGTAACACTTAGTCACTCTTTTTTTTCAGGGATCTTGTATATTGAATATGCTGAGGGACTATCTGACTGCTGATGTGTTTAAAGCTGGACTTGTCCAGTACCTGCAGAAATACAGCTATCAGAATACAAAGAATGAAGATTTGTGGAATAGTATGACAAATGTGAGTATTCCTTATTCTCTTTTTCTTTTCTTTTTTCGTATTGCGTAAGTTCTCATGAGTGTTTTGTCTCTTTAATATGTTACTGAAGGCTGATCAGTACTTATGACTATGACATCAAAGTGAGATGGCCAAAGACTTTGTTGTTTGTTTTTTTTTTTTTCCTTTTTAGATTTGCCCTTCAGTAGGTAATGATAAAAATGAACTACAAGGTGGTGGTTTTTGCAGAAGCAGCCAACAGTCATCTTCAAGTGCAGTAAGCATCTGTTTTTCTACCTATCAGTGTTTAGGAGTTTGACATGTGTCTGTGTACTGTTCAGTGCCGTTGCATTGATTCATGCACCTTCCAAAAGCATTCTTCACCACTTCAGTATGGTTCTAGGGAGAGCATAATGTTTGTTCAGTTCCATTGAAAATCTGTTTTCTCTGAGATTGGAGACAGATCCTACTCCTGTGCCCAGGGCTGACTCAAAACCAGCAGTACTTAAAGAAATGTCATTAACTATAGAAAAATGTCCACAAAAAAAATCCCAAACAGCTGGAGTATGTAGAGCTTACAAATACCGAGGAGCTTTTAGAGTTCTTACGTACCCATTTCTGTTTCACTGTCAGTGTACTCCCACCTTTCTCCTCTTCTTACGTGTTGTCTTTTTCCTGCTCTGAAAACACAGCACTGGACTAAAGGAGAGATTCTTGATGTGAGGGCAATGATGGACACCTGGACACTGCAAACAGGTTTTCCACTGGTGACTGTCACAGTGAGAGGGAAGAATGTCCACCTGCAGCAGGAGCGCTACCTGAAGGGAGCAGATGCTCCCTCATCCACAGGGTAAACAAAATGGGGAAATCTTGGCATGCAAACTGAAATATTCTACTATGGAAAACAGTGATGTACAGCAAGAGCTTCTGCTGTCGTTTCTTCAGGGCTACAAAGATGATCAGGGGACTAGAATGTCTCTGTTATGAGGAAAGGCTGAGGGACTTGGGTCTTTTTAGCCTAGAGAAGAGGAGACTGAGGGCGGATCTGATCAATTCTTATAAATCCTTGAAGGGTGGGTGTCAGGTAGATGTGGCTGGTCTTTTTTCAGTGGTGCCCAGTGACAGAACAAGAGGTCGCAGGAACAAACTTGGACATAGGAAGTTCCATCTAAACATGAGGAGGCACTTCACTTTGAGGGGGGCAGAGGCCTGGAAGAGGCTGCCCAGAGAGGTGGTGGAGTTTCCGTCTCTGGAGACATTCAAAACCCACCTGGACAAGTTCCTGTGCAATCTGCTCTGGGTGGACCTGCTTTGGCAGGGGGTTGGACTAGATGATCTCCAGAGGTCCCTTCCAACACCCATATCATTCTGTGATTCTTGAGGAATGGCTCACTGAGCTGTTTGGCTGCAAGTCTTTCCTGGTATAGTTCAGGGTCAATAGCTGTTCTTGGACTCTGGGTGCTTGGCCAAGGTGGCAAGAGCTGCAGTGGCAGGAGACGGACCAGCTGGGAAGTTTGTTGCTTCAGTGTCAGTCGTCCCCCAAAGCAAAAGAAATAAAAGCTGGGAAAGCACCCCTGGCTCGGCGCTGAAGTTGGGGGTCTGAGCGCAGGACGGTGCCGTTACTGTGCAGGCAAAGATGTCACTCAGCCATTGGACTGGCACAAACTGGAGAGGCTTTTGTAAAGTTCTTCCATTAAACAAAGTACTTCTGTTTTGCAATAGGTACTTGTGGCAAATCCCACTAACCTACATTACCAGTAAATCCGACACTGTTCAGAGATTTCTGATGACAACTAAAGCAGGTAATTTCTTGGACTAAACAGATGATTAATTCATTCAAAGTTTGTTTGCAAGCCTTTTAGTTTTGCATGTTTTTTTGTCAGAATGGGGAATTGGAACTATTGGTACCAGAGAAGCAAATTTTTGTCAGCTCAATAATATCATTATATCGATTTAGAAACCATGTTAGTGCGTTCTTTAAATCACTGAAATTAAAGTAATAGTGCTATTGGGTGTAGTACGAGGATGTGTTTGAATTGCAAAGAAAAAAAGGAGTTACGTTTTTGTTTCCAGATGTCATTATCCTTCCGGAAGAGGTGGAGTGGATTAAATTCAACGTGGATATGAATGGGTATTACATTGTGCACTATGAAGGTGATGGATGGGATCGTCTGATTAACCTTTTGAGAGAGAACCACACAGCGATTAGCAGCAATGACAGAGCAAGCCTCATCAACAACGCATTCCAGCTCGTGAGGTATGGCCTTTTGACCAAGTCTGAAAAAAAATACAAACTCTGTATTTATGAGTATGTACCACTAAGGAAGGAATTGTTGATAATGTATGCAGTATTCATTAAATCCGTTACACAGCATATTTTTTTCCTTGCTAACAGTGGTGTAAAACCAGGATTTCTCTTGGTTGCGGTGGATTTATCTAAGCCTATTTAGTGAAACATATCGCGTTCAATAAAGACACGCTAGCGGAAGGACGCCAGTGTGAAGCGATGGACTGGGATAATGTATTTGCACCTGGAAAGATACTGGTGCCATTTGTCAGTTAGAAGCAAGACTGTTGCAGTCACAGAGATGTGACATGGTCACGATCAGGGTTAGTCTTAGTTCTGTGGATGCATTAGGCAAGGCTGTGTCTTAGAGGCGCGTTGCCAACATGTGTGCGTAGCCTGGCACGGAGAAATAGAGAACCAAAGTACCTCCTGGTCTGAGTGTACAGTGTTTCAGAAAGAGGGCACTGCAGGGAGCTGGGAGAGAATTAAGATGGTATAAATTTGAGGGGGTAGCTCAAGGGGATGTCAGCAGGACTTGTCACGATTTTCATTTGGACAGCCGAGGAAAGGTCCTGGTTTGAAAAGAGGAGAGTGAAGAAAGATTTTCAGCATGTTCAAGGAGCTCAGAGAGGAAGGGAGAAGGGAAAATTAGAGATGCAAATTGAGGGAAGCAGGGTTCATTTTATGATGGGTGGCTAGAACATAACGTATTTTGAGGCAGAAGAAGCAAGGGAATAAGGACAAAATGAGAATGCAGGGAGCTGACATGGAAAGGAAGCAGAAAAAAGGATTCACAGCACGATGAGCAAATGATTTCTTCTCTTGGAAGAGAAGCTCCTCTTGGAAGAAATCATTGAGATTTGTCCTGGCCGGGGTGGGAGAGAGTTTGCCAAGTCAGGTAAAAACAGGGAAGGAGCAGCTGGGATTGTAGCCTTGAGGTTTACTGCAGGCTAAATATTTACATGTTGAGCTGGAAAGGTGTTGCTGAGGAAATTGTCTCAGTGATGGGATTCCTCCTGTACGTGAGCGGTTTGCAGAGCAAAAGCTATAGTGGGAGAGAGCATGAGGGAGAGGCTGCACTGGGATAATCTTGGCACATGGGAGGTGGGGGAAAAGGTTGATCTTTCTAAATCATCCTCTTACAGTCCATTTCTTAGTTTAAAGTTTAAATATTAGGTTTCATAGCTGTGGTAGCTGCTGAGCCACATGTCGCTTCAAAAAGCAAAGTTAAAAGGGATTTGAAAATACCCTTAGTGCTTTCCTATTTGTATAGTTTTCTGAAAAAGATTCGTCTTGGATTTCGCTGTTAAGTTTTAATTATAATTTGTTTTATCCTCTGTCTTCTACTTCCTTAGCATAAAAAAATTGTCGATTTCCAAAGCTTTTGATTTAACTTTGTACCTGAAACATGAAAGGCAAATCATGCCTGTACTCCGAGGTATGAGTGAGCTGGTTCCTATATACAGACTCATGGAGAGGAGGGATATGAATGGTACAGAAAAACAGTTAAAGGTAACGTTTTAAGTATCTAGAATGTTCTAACTCTGCCTGTACCCTATAAAATGCACTTTAAAATATATCTTTATTGTTTCCTTGTTTTAGGAATATATTATCAGTCTTTTTAAAGACCTGATTGACGCACAGTCTTGGAGTGATGAAGGCTCAGTGTCTGAGAGATATCTCAGGGATTCCCTCCTGCTGTTCGCCTGCTTGCACCGGTACCAGCCCTGTGTGGACAAAGCCACAGGATATTTTACAGAATGGCAGAAATCCAACGGCACCTTGAGGTCCGTTCTGTAACTATTACTATTCTTCCTGACACTCTGTTTAATTGCACCAGAGTTAATTTACAAAAAGAGCTAAACTTCAGTCCTTTCCGTACTTTGAAATTGAACCTTCCTAGTTTGTGTCTTACGCTTTAGCTCCCATTACCTTCACAGTTTGGTGCAAAATATGTGCCCAAACTGGCACATACTCCACAACTTTGGTTGATGAAGATGTTTTGAACAGTGAAAATAACATGTATTCCACCACTTATGTGTCTGAAGATTGACCTATACCAGCTGTAAAAGCACTTATCTACTGTTCATTAATGTCACCTGATTTTTATTTCTCATCGTGATGTAAGAACTCCCTAAAACACTTTCCAAAATATCTCTTGAGAGGTTGTTCTGGGCAGTCCAAAGAGAACCATATCAGTATCTGACTGGGCATGGCCATGAAAGGAATATACAAAAATAAAGAAAAAAAAAAAAGGAATGATGAGTTCCTAATTTCTGGAAGTCATTTCCAAGGCAGGAGCAATACTGAGATACAGCCTGATATATTAACTGTTTCCTAGCCACGGGGATCACTTTCTGATACCCCCGAGGGACCAGTATTTTTTAATCAAGTTGTCTGCTGTGCTAATTGGCGTGTGGTGGTGACATGGTTGTGCTTCTACCTGTATTGCTAAATACTACATGGAGAATAACTCAGTATTCAACTTGTAGCTTGCCAGCAGATGTGAAGACAGCAGTGTATACTGTTGGGGCACAAACATCCGAAGGCTGGGATTTCCTCCTCAGTAAATACAGGCTGCCCTCCTTCAGCGTTGAGAGAAACAACATTGAGTTTGCTCTCAGCCTCAGCAGAAACAAGGACAAGCTTCAGTGGTAAGTACTCACACAGGAACAGAAATGCGTTTGGGGAAAATTTACGAATGTTGAAACAGGAAATAGAATTATTCAGGGTCTTGTTCCATAGCTTTGTAATTCCATGATGTATAAAATGCTTCACAGAGTTTATATGGTTGGAGGAAACGGCTGCACCTTCTCATTTCAGTGTTGTGGTGTCGGGAGTCATTGTGCTCAGAATTTGCAGTAGCAAATTAGGACAAAATACAAGATACCTTATCTTTGCTTGACAGATACTTCCTTATTTACCTTACTAGTGACTTCGATTACAGGTACACATGCTGTACATTTCTTACAAAAATGTGAGGTTTCCTGCTTTTTGGTGAGCTGAGCGCCACTGAGGTTTTCAGGTGTTAGCTTCAAACCATGCATTCTGTGATTTCTGCCATTTGATGGGGTTGACAACACAAGACACTGATTTAGCTATGTTCAGATGTCACTAGAGATGTACTTTTAACTATTCTGTGATGTTATTATTTATTCTTTGCATTGCATTGCACCTTAGTCCTGAGCAGCACTTGCTGATCTGAATTTTCCACTGACATTTAGTGTAGAACAAATAAATACCTTTCTTACAGGGGGAGGAGTGAAGGCCATATTAATTTGGAAATTTTGAGGAGGAGCAAAATGTAGCCTCATTTTTATGCTTTATATTTAGAATACAGGTCTGCCAGGTAACTGTAATTGTGAAAATAACAGAAATGGGATAGATGGATGTGGCAAAAGAGTATGTTGTGAAAAGTTGGAAGTGACTCAGCAGAAATGATATGTCAGGACCTTTAGAAATGGGAAGTCTCAACTAAATACTAAGTACCAAATTAGAATTAGAAATTTGTCAGCTTTATCTACTGGTCTAAAAAACTTCCATTTTTGTTATTAATTCTTAGGTTAATGGATCAAGGTCTGCGTGGTGACATCATAAGAACTCAGGATCTTCCATTTATTATTGTATTTATTTCCAAAAACCCATCTGGCTATCATCTAGCTTGGACGTTTTTAAAAGAAAATTGGGAGAAGTTTGTAGAAAAGTAAGGAACAGAAGTTGTTTTACTGCTCTCTCTATCCAATTGTACTTTAAAACTCTACTGTCTACAAAAGCAGACATTTTCTGAGTATTGGTGATTCTTTTTGCCAGATTTGAACTCGGTTCGAATTCCATAGCAGCCATTGTCACTGGAGTCACAAGTCGATACTCCACAAGGTCACAGCTTGCACAGGTGAGCCATTCGGGTTCTGGTTTTAAAAAAAAGTTGTAGTATAACTCAAATGAAAACTTTGATTAAAGTTTTTTAATCAAAATTCAATTAAACTTCTTAACCAGTTATGAAGTATCAGGGTAATACCCTGCCTTTTCCTTGAAAAATGATGATAGCAGTGATGAGTTAGGTGACTGAAAGGAGAGCATTAAGTCCAAGGCAGGAGGATGTTCTTTGTTTAAGCAGAGGGCCCAGGTACAGAATATGAATGTTTGTGTGCCCTTCATGCTTTACCTGCCTCTATTAATATTTTCTACCCACTCTGGAAAGTAGTGAGAAAAAAAAAGTAGGTCTTTTCACTGATTGTACAGAAGATAAATGCTGAAGGACAGTGAGAAATACACCAATGTTCTACGACATCTGTTCTGGGGAAAATTCTCCATGCTCCTGGATGTCCTATATGATAATCATTTTGTCCACTGACTCTACAGTTGCTGTCGATGATAAAAAAACCCAGACTGGTCAATGTGCAGATGTAGTAGCATTCCTGAAAATACCTTTTCAGAAGCTGCTACTTTTGTTGCCAGTTTAAAATTTTCTGCTTCAAGGCAGAACACAGGCATAAGTAAAGCAACCATACTCAATGTAAAATGAAAGAATATAGATCTCAATATTCATTTTAAATCTGAGTGGACCCTCAGTCTGTGAGTAGCAGTATCTTGGACAGTGGCAAGGGACATTTCTGTGTCCTACCCAAACATTTGGCCGCATCTCCTTTGGGGATCCGCAAAATAATCAGCAAATGATGTACTTAATTTATACAATACGTACAGCCACTGTATCTTTTGAAAGTCTACCATTAACACCGGCTCAAGTCTGAGGTTCTGTTAAGTTTCCACAGTAAGCCTTGTAATCAGGAGTGCCTCCTTAAAAAAAGAAAAGAAAAAAAAGTAAAAAAAGTGAGGAAGCAGCTGCCAAAACTTGCAGCAGCAGCCACAGGGAATGCAGTGAATCCAAGGAGCAGAAGCAGTCTCCAGATTTCCAGTGGTGGCATTCCCAAGTGCTTTAAGGATGAGCCCAGTGGCTTCCCTAAGGGGAAAACTGGGAGGTTTTTCTTTTTTTTTTTTTTTTTAAATAAAAATGAAAGGAGGTGCAGACTTCCCCATGTAGGGAGAATTCTGAAAGTGTTTTATCGTCAGCACTGACACTTCTGCTGCCCCTCCAAATGGGCTGGAGCAGCTTGCAGGGAAACATAGGAGACTGTCACAGAGGCTCTCTGAAAACAGCTGCAAGGTCTTCTGTCTGTCCCACCACTGTTGCCTGTATCAGCAGAAGCACCCACCTCCGCTTCAGGGAAAGGTGCATTCTGAAGCAGAGCAGTCACTGGCCAGAGCAGGGGATGATGCTCAGTCTCCCCAGTGATGTCCCCGCTGAAACGCTGTGGCTGGATCAGCCCCAAGGGTTTGTTGCTCTTTCAGCTGCCTTTTTTTATAGTCTAGTTTGAAATCATAGAATCACAGAATGGTTTGGATTGGAAGGGACCTTAAAGACCATCTAGTTCCAACCCCTTAGCCTGGGCAGGCACACCTCCCCCTAGACCAGGTTGCTCAAAGCCCCATCTGCCCCAGCCTTGAACACCTCCAGGAATGGGGCATCCACAGATTCTCTGGGCAGCCTGGGCCAGTGTCCCACCACCCTCACAGGAAAGAATTTCTTCCTGAGATCTAATCAAAATCTCCATTCTTTCAGTTTAAAACTATTCCCCCTTGTCCTGTCACTCCACTCCCTGATCAAGAGTACTTCCCCAGCTTTCCTGGAGACCCTTCAGGGACTGGAAGGGGCTCTTAAGGTCTCTCTGGAACCTTCTCCTTTCCAGGCTGCACAACCCCAGTTCTCTCAGTGTGTCAGTCTTTCTCAGATTGCAAGGTTGAGACAGTATGAAACCTTAAAAAATTATTCTTAGGGTGGAGGGTGGGGGAGAAGGAGAGTGGAAGACCCAAGCCCAGGTTCGTAAGTTTCTTCCTGGTCTTGTGCTACCTCTTCATCAACCATTTTTCCACATTTTTGTCAACAGGTGAAAGAATTCTTTAGTTCTCTGGATGAACAAAGCGCACGGCTTCGCTGTGTCCAGCAAGCTATTGAAACCATTGAAGACAATATACAGTGGATGGATAGAAATTTGGAGAAAGTCGAAACATGGTTGCAAAACAACCATCTGTAAATTAAGACACCTTGCTTATTTTTGTCAGCCATGAAAAGCTGTGAAAAAGGAGGGCCTGAGGGACAGCTGAATTGTATAAATTTGTCTGTTTGGGAGGTGCTGTAAGGCAGCCAAACACTGCTGCTCAGGATTTGTTCATCTCGAGGCTGTGGTTTGCTGGGAACAGACCTGGACCATTCACTGATCCCTCACCAGGCGACACTTCTGAGAAAAAAGGGATGTCACAGAGTGAACTAAGGTGTATTGGGGGGACGTGGGGGGGTGACTACTAGAAATGTGAAATACTTTGCTTCTGAAAAAGCAGAAGGTACTGGGAGATGAACAACCTGGAGAAACTTTTCCACCTGCATGTGCTGACCCTTGCAAAGGTGCAACGGGCAGTGCCATTCAACGCTGAACTGCACCAACACTCCAGAGCGAAGCCGTCATCGCACGTGTCTTTATCCTTGGGATTTACGTTACCAGGAGAGGGATTTTTACCAACACGTACCTCAGATCAACCATCTCCTAATTTAAAAAAAGCCAAGTACCGACTGTGATTAAAATTGCATCTGTCAAAGTAAAATTGGCAAGGACCACCTATGCAAGTGGGGACAACGCCAAGGTCCCCGTAAATGCTACCCTCTCCCCACAGCTCTGCCCAACTCCTGATGAGGATGATGGGGATACTTTGCCTGCACTGAAAATATTCTTGCACTTCTAGGTAACTTTCAGGAAATGAGTACATACGTTTTGTGGGGAAAAAAAAAAAAGCTTATTAATTTTGCTTAAGATGGTTAACCATCAGCCTGTTTTAACAGGAATTTTTGCTTTTCATCATCCCTTTTTCACTTAATTGAAATTCAGCTGTTGTCACCTGTACTCACCGACATTTAAAAGGACAGACAGGCATTATGGTCTTTATATCTTACTTGTAGGGTAATAGTAAGAATTGTAAGCAAATAGCTCTAAAGAGAGAAATTATTAATAACGTGCTCAGAAGGGACAGTTACTCAAGAAAGCACAGCTGAAATCTTGGAGGTGGGTGTTTTTTTTGGTGGAGGGTTGTATTTTTAACAGCCAGTTGTGAATGGCCTTCTCTGTTTACCTGCAGTACACTTCTGTTTCTGTACTTAAAAAAAGTAATCATATCCAGATAATTATCACATGTCCTTAAATGCATTTGATTTCTTTGCTCTTACAACCATGCCCTTGCCGTGCTGTCATAATTCAGTGTTTATTTCCTCTGAGCTGTCTCAGCTTCCTCACCAATATGCTGAAGCAACCAGAAACTTCTAACAAAGACTTGGGGGGAAAACCCTCATAATCTAGAACTAATCATAAGCTTTTTTTACTTGCTTACTTTTCTCTCAGCTGGAACTTATGCCTGCCCAAGCAGTTGACACCTGTGTTGTCAGAGTTCAGGAAGGTGCTTAGTTCTGCTATTGAGGGTGAAAAGCTCTGTCACAATGTTGTAGAAAATACCCATTTCCTTTCACTTGTCACATCTTGCACCTCTGAACTCCTTAAAGGAAACAGGGATTCTAAGTAGGCATTGTGTGTGCATTTTCTGGTATTTCGGGTATTGCTGTTGCTTGCTTTAAAAAGTTTTCAAGGCTGAAAAGGCAATTTAACAAAAAATAAAATTTGTTTCCATGACTCTAGATGAAGTGCTTAGTTTGTGCCGTTTTTCCACATTTGTTTCTTTTGCTGTTGTGAGCAGTAATTTGCGTTGCCGTTTTCTGCCGTTATACTGCTCCATTTTCCATATCTCAAATTTGGGGAAATTAAATAGTGTACCTCGTATCCCACAGCCCCCTTCTTGCTTCCTCCTCTTCCTCCCCCCCTTTTTCTAATTGAGGAAGCATGAGTTAGCCAGTGTGTGTATCCAGCCAGACGTCACTACAGGACAAACGTGTGTTTTTAGCTTGTGCCGTGTTAGCTGAGTCTTCTGTATTTCTTTACCAGCTTCAGATAATGGGAGGAACCTATAAATAGAAGACACTGCAGGTGCTCAGGGGCAGAGGGGCATTGACTGCTCCAGAAACCCAGGACAAGTTTAACTTGCCAGAAATAACCTAACACATTTGGAAGAAACTGCTTGGAAAAGCTTGGATTTTTCCTATTTGGGGTTAGTAGTAGGAAATCCAGCTAAAAAGAAAAAAAAATAATATGTAAATGCTGCAGAGTAGTTTGGAAATTCCACCAAATGAATGTTCAGTTTATGTGTCTATTGGTCAGATCAGTAAATCACAACAGATTCATCATTAATGTGTATTTCTAAGCTCTATGTAATTCTTTTCCCCTATATTTGAAGGGATTTTCTTTGATAATTCAGTAAGCTGTTGAAATCCAGTTTGTTGGATGCTGTTGTGTAAATTAGTTGGTATTGTTTATTTACACTTATTAAATGACTTAGCAGCTAAAAGGCGGCAAATGCTGAATTTCAGATATTGAAATGTAATAGTACCCAAAATAGAAATATCTAAATACTCAGACTTTGCTTTTCAACCCCAGTAGAGTGGGAATTTTTGTTTACTTGTAAACATCAGTTATAGATGGGACAGAAATTGCCATAAGCAGCTCACAGTCTCTCATTGACACATCTCTTCCGAACCACAGTGACTATATTTTCAGAGGCAAGAAGTGATTCTGAAACTGCCATTAACCAGACGATATAAAATAGAAAAAGAGTTAGAAGATCCCTATTCAGCTGCAAATTTTCCACTGAGCCCCAATTGATATTCTTTCAGAAGCCTTCAAAATTGAACATCTGAGCATTTATATTAGGAACGCTTCTGTATTGTATTTATTTAGTGAAGGTGGCTATTGCAAGTTTGCCTTACTCATCTGTGGGGGTTTTGTTTTCATTTTTAAAAATAGATGAATTAAGTTGTCCAAAGAACAAAAGCCTGAGGAGAGAATAAAGAAGACAGCGAGGGGTTCACTGTTCATACAGCTTCCTCTGGCATCAGTAGGACGGTGGGTTTTCTCAAAACTAAACATTTGTCAATATATTAGAAATGAGAACATGAGGTGCTGTGCAGCAGTGCCTTTTTTTTCTCCTTTTGTATTAGTCTTGGTTTTGTAGTAAATTAGTGCAATTACGTTAGCAGCAGACTAATGAAGAATTTTATTATTTTTTTTTCCCTTCAGCCAAGGAAAACAGCCTTGAAAGTGAATTCTATTTTAGGTGATAGACATTTAGGTACAAAAACTGTATAAAATAACCTTGAACCCAGACTGCCAGGTTTCTAACTGTGAAATACAGCCCTTACCTGTTAACCTTGAGCCCTGTGAATGCATATTTGACCATTTTTAATTGGATAAATTAACATAGCAATGCCAATGCAGTCTATTTTTTGAAACAAAGTATCTTTGTTGCATTGCCAATTAGCATTTCCAAGGAGAGACTTACTTTTTCAGAAATAGAAATTTTTTACATTAGCATACCTTTTTGTGTGGACTTGTTAGTTGAGTCTTCCATATTTTTTTACCATCGTAAGATAATGGGAAGAATCTATAAATAGAAGGAAAAAGCCTTAAAATAGCATAGATAAAACTCATCAGTAGTAAATCAGGAATACCAGCGGGGACTTTTGACGGATCTGGAATGCTGTCCTAAGAAAGTTTCAGGATAAAGATAATTAACTGTTAATTTTCCACTTCAAGCTGTGCTGAAGCCATTACAGTCATGCAGGACAGGGAAAGTGAATTCTACTTCCTTTGGTATATTTTCAAATGAAATAACTATTTTATCAAAAGTGCATGTTTGTCTAGCAGTCATCACTTATATAATTTGAACATGGACTCATAGAATAGTTTGGGTTGGTAGGGATGCTAAAGATCATGGAGTTCCAACCCCCCTGCCCTGGGCAGGGACATCTCCCACCAGAGCAGGTTGCTCCAAGCCCCATCCAGCCTGGCCTTGAACCCCTCCAGGGATGGGGCGGCCACAACTTTGTACTGCGGCCGAGGAAATTGCTAAGGATGTTGTAGTCCACACAAGGTATGTTCTCCGTGAAGCAAATAATAGTGCAAAAAACCACAAGGGCTTTGCAAAACTGTCCCGCTAAATAGTCTTCCTGGCCACCTTCTGCACGTGGCAATCTCGGCTCCGACAACTGGTAGCGGTGTCCATCTAAGATCTCACACTCCAGCGGTTTCTGAGCCCGCTGAGACAGAAAGTCTTCACTCTACCACTCTTTATACGCCTTTTTAATGCGTTGAGGGGATTATGGCTTTCTTGTAGTGTTGTTAATGCCTGCAGCAAAGACAAACTGCTTCTCTCACGCTCACAGAAAGCCGAGACAAGTGCTATTTGATGCTGTTTAAGGTTTCTTTCTGCCGCTGCTTGACTTCTGAGGCAGGACTACGCTGTTTGCAGTGTTTCAGATGCCACTTTGATGCCTCTGGGTCTCATCCCTAGAAGAGATCGCATTAGAAATGTCAGGGAGTTAATGATTGGAACTGATCGTAAGCAGTTTCTTTTTCAAGGCTGAGCTGTTTGTCAAACGTACCTGGGTTCTCAGTTTTTTCCTATTCTCCGTCTTGAAGCACGATGGCAAACACGTTTTAGATATTTCCAAACAAGTCACGAATACAGGTAGAACTGCATAAGTTATAAAAATAATGACACAGAGCTACACCCATGTTGATTCTTTTCTAACCTGTGTATCAAAATGCCAAAGAAATACTTTTAAAGTATTATCTATATTTGCTTCCGTACCCTTGCAGGAAATTATGTCAATTAATTTCTTAAGCATTCAAAACTTCATAGTACATTTCATACAGAGTATTTCTCTCCTTGTTTCTCTCTATCCCCACCACCTGCTGTATAATTTAAAAATTAGAATAAAATTCTGTACTGATTTTTAATCATCCATTCTAAGTCATCCAGAATAAATGTTTTATAATAAAATGTCCTAAAATTATTAGAATTACCTACTCTCTTCAGATACATAATTTCATCTCTGCAATTTTTCTCCTCGGTTAATTTTTGGGGCAGTGTGGTTGTAGCAGTAAAGGCTCTGGGATATTAAACTATTATTTGTTTTCCCCAACCTGACATTTCTTTTTTATTATGATTATGTAAAATTACTTACAGACTAAAGGAATTAAAGTGAAAAGAGCACAGTCTGTGATACAGAGTCTGAAGCAGAGGAAGAAAGCCTGATTTGAAAAAAAAAAAAGTTGATATCAGGTAAAATGAGACAGAATGCAATAAGTGTAGGAGGAGTATGTGAAAATTGACATATTCCCTCTTTCTTCAGATCACTGAAAGATATGATAAACTTTCAGAAACCAAGAAACTCCCTATGTTGAAGAATAAAGATGCTGAGATGCAATACAGACACCACACAGCTGAGATACCAATAGGAGGACTTTTACATACTTCTTCATAGTGAAATAGCTCATATAGTACCTATAAACATAGAAGTTGCTTATTGAAGCAATAACTTGCTTATTGAAGTTTCAAACAGCTATAAGATTTGAAAAACTGAATTAAACTCTTACTTCGCATCATTGTCACCTGAGTGCCACTGCTTCTCATCATGGCATCTTATACGACTCCACGTAATAATGCTCATTAATTAGTTGTCCTACTCCAAAGGACATCTGCAGGCTCACTGCAGCGAGCTCCTTCCTGGTTGCTTTTGAAATGCAGAGAAATTGGCTTTTTTGACAACAAAGTGATTTCTCTTTCCAGAGCTTACCATCACAGGGAAGGAGGTGAGGATGTGTCCTGCTGACAGTGCAGCTACGTGGTGGAAGTTTCTGGTGCACCTACTGCCAGCCTTGTGGGCAGCAAAGCCAGGCCAAGAAAGCAACGTATATGCATACATACTTTGATTGACAGATCCACGGCTTTTGATGTTAAAAGCTTTTCCCACGTCCTGATCTGGACGCCCAGTCTTCTCAATGATTCACTGGAGAACTGTGGCCGGCACAGGACCCCACTAGTGTGATATCCACACAACTTTCTCTCAGCGTGTTCTGGGGAATAAAATGAAATGTATTCAAAGTTCCTGCAAAAAAAACCCAACCCAGTCCTATGACTGACATCTATTTTGCTCTTTTTTCCTGTTTTTCCCCACTGCTGTGTAGGTTTTCTAGTTTAAACTGAAGCACGGCTGTGTTCCTTCTATCCCACAACCCTTACGAGGTCTTGTGTTTGTTATTTTACGGATAACGTACAAAGTGGCATAACATAAAAGTAGGCTTCATTTTGTCATTACTTTGCACTTAACCTGGGCTCTACAGACTGTACTGAATTAATTATTCTGCATCCCTCTCGGAAGATAAGTTTACTCAGGAGTAACTGGTGGTATTAGTGGAAGACGAGGAGGGTGTATGGGTCAAGCAGAGACTGGATTGCAGGTTCAGCTCTTTGTAATGGATTTAACTGCAAAACAAAATTATCCATAAGGTTAAGGTGAGAATTTAAATCACAGTATGTATAGTGACTTCAAATAAACCCTGCTATTCCACAACTTTAACAGATGCAATATCTTTTAAAGGGCCAGTCCAGGCACTAGCAGCTGTAAGGTCTGGAACCAATGACAATAAGATATGAAAAGAGAAATGAGGAAAACTGTTACAAAAGCTGATATGATTTTTAGGCTATTTTGATTGCTTTGGGACAGAAGTTTTAAACCTCCATCAGTTTGTGGACCTCTGATTTTTATTGTAATGTCAGGCTGCAGGCACCCATATGAATGTCAGGTGTATAGATGCATAGCAGCTATGTTCTTATTTTCCTTATCAAGTTTCACAGACTCTTCTGAAGTAACCAGGAGAACTCCTGAAGGTCCAAAGTCTGCAAGTTGGTAATCGTTGTATTGTATGTGAGAGTAGCTATCAAGATATTGACAGATATCTCTATACTTCTTTTCCCAGAAGACCAAGGTTAGGGGAGCAAGGAAATGATCTAATGATGGCTCTTATCTCCATAAGGATGCAAAAAACATATCCACAGGTGACTGCACACCTAAGAGGCGCCCAGGAACCATGAGGATGATTCAGTAGCTGCACACACACATGCCATGGTGCCTGTGAGCATGTCGACACAAGCCTCACAGTACAAATGAGTGAAATCAAACTCTTTCCAAAGTAAAAATCACCTTCCCTTCCTACCAGGTGTCACATCGGCTATGCTGTTGTTGCATTATTTCTTACAAACAGGGAATAAAATAGGATGCTTCTATCCAATTTAGCTTAATTCATCTCCTACCAGTCAGGAAGATCATGGAAAAATCACAGAATAAATGTCCACGTGCAAAATGAGGAAAGTAGCTATTCTGAACAGCTACCCCATGCTGCTCCTCCAGTCAGACATTTTGAGCAAACTACTAACTACATCTCAATAACAATAAAATTATACAGAGAAATGGGAAAATGTGAGAAAGTCGGGTTAGTTTTTTTTTGCAGACTTACTTTTGCTGTGTTTTCAGTTGGCTCTGGTGTAAATTATATCTGAAAAATATGGCGTGTGATGCCAAGAATTACAGAATGCACATTAGAAAACAAGTCTGTTGGATAATTACAATAGAATTAACTATTATGTTAATATTTCCTGATTTTCAATATTTAAAATAATGATAATATATATAACCAAAACCCAACACAATCTATTAAAATTCCGTATCAGTTAATATTTTATGTATTCTTCATATTAGTCTATATTCTTTTAATAAGCCCTAATTTTAGACGGAACTGCAATGAGTAATGGGACAATATTATAGACAAAGTATTAGAACTTCTGTTTAAAATGTGTGTATTTCCATTGCCTTTAAAACTTGAATTCAGTCACAACACGGTTCACTGTTTCATGGAAAAGTTGTACACTGGGGAATATCTAAATTGCTTCCCCACCCCCTTATCCCCCCCCACACCCCCCAAAAAAGGGGGTTGGGGGGAAGCAAAAGCATTGTAAACTAAGTCCTTTTCCCTTGATGTGGCCTCCTTTTTATTAACATTGCTAAAAGATTGCTGCCTTGTGCTGTCCAAAAATCATTTATTGTGTTTACTTTTCCCTGTGATTTTGTCAAAGCTTATTGAAGCATGCTGTCAGTTCTCTAACACAATTTTAAGGAATAGCGCACATGAATTTCAGATTTTATTCCTGTAGGATAGGATGGCAGAAGTTAAATTTTTACTCAGAGTATGCTTTTTTAAAGGAAAAGAAAGCCTCTGCCCTGAGAACCAAAGCTCAGGAACTGAGGTTGCATTTGAGAAAATTTATCTTGAAGAAGCAATTCTGGTTACTAAGGAGGAAATAAGTTAGAGACAGAACAAGAACCATTCCACAACATGGATACTGCTCATAAGCCAATTATGAGCTCTTTACTCTCTTACCCCACAAAATTCACAGCACTGGCACGGCAATTTTAATTTAAAGCTCTAGTTTTCTATTAACGCTCGCTGACAGTTAAGGCTACTGTCAGAAACCTGGCTACCTCATGGTGTCTCCCTCTCTTGCAGTTCTCCTGGACACATTTTTGCTATTCCCAAGCCCACTGCATACTTTGAAAACCTCTGCTTCCATATTTGCCTGAGAAAGACACAAGTTCTGGAACTGTGTGTTCCTGTATGGTGTAACATATCCTTGTTGCTGTTGTATAATCTCATGAATCTTAAAACCTAGCAGTTTGCCTAGCAAAACTGCATTGTCTACTGCATATGGAAATTTCTATGATAGAGGCTGAATACAAAAAAAGCTGGTTTGAGATTTTTGTCTTCTCATATGTTTCTTTCTACCCTGAAATCTTGCCCTCTGGCCCCTGGCAAGAAATGCCTCCGAAATAATTGCCTAGCACTGGGGCAGTGCTGGCTGTCATCAGCCAATGTCATGTCAGGGAGGGTGCAAAGAGCCATGTAATGTGGACAGTCACGTACCAGTGCCCAAGGAAACGTGTGCCTTGTATGGCTTAATTGCGTATATTTATACAAATTTATATTAGATCAATATAAAAATTATTTTAATATTAGGGTGAAGGGCTAGTATTCATATATTCCCTGAGGTCACATATATATACATATGCCTTTCTGCAGAATGTACAGCTTCACATTACCATTGGGAAAATTTGGATTTTATATGTAAATAAATAGTGTTCCAACTCCTACCTCTTTGCTAGTTTCTGCACTCTTAATTTGTCTCTGTGACAGTAACACACTTCTTGAGAGAGAATAGGTTTTACAGATACAGATATAGAAAAATACTGATTTCTAATTATTCTGATGTGTAATCTTATTTGCAAAAGAAAAGGGTTTTTCATTATTGTAGTGCCTGTCCCAAATTCTGCATTAAGTTCCCCAGTTTTTCTGCAAGTTGGCATTTGAGTTTTTGAGGGTAGGAGGAAGTGGAGGCAAGATGGAGTTTGTCAAAGGACCACTACTCGACAAATTCACTATTTGCAGCAATTACTGGTTTATCTTTCCCATGTAAGTCAATACAAATAAGTTGGTATGGTCTGCAGACTCCGATAAATAGGATGTATTAGACTCATCTTCAGGATGACAGTATTTCTTGTTTCATACCAATTCTTCTATGACTCGTGGCTGCAGTTTCTTAGGGATAGGTTTGATTGTGTTATTTTTCCCTTTCTTGATTGTTATACTGTAAACTAGAGAGGGAGGATATTCTTACTAGCAAGCCTGAAGAGTTATGTCTGTATGCCAAATATTGTTCCTGAGAGTAAAAAGTTTCCCTAACAGGGCCCAATAATATAAAATTGGGAAAGATACATTTGCCTTAATCATAGTCTTGGCTTTTATTTTTTTTTGTTACTATAAGAAGTTTTTTGTTGATGTTTGTCATAGCATATTCTCTGAGTTTTGGTCCAGACAGTCTTTTGAAGACTATATTTAAGGTCAGTGAAGGAAAAGCAGAGAATACATCTGGACTTGGTGGTAATCCCACTTAGAAAGAAAGCTTGGTCAATGAGCTACCACTTAAAATGTCTTGTAAGATACTCGCTTTGGTCCAGTGAGAGGTGTTTTTCCAAAATCTTTGTGACTTTTAAAAATGCATTACCTCTTAAGAGTAAAGAAGCATATCAGTATGCGCTGCAGAGTTTTTCCTCTCTGATTTGCACAGAAACTGTAGGCAGAGTTTAATACAATAACCTTTAAATGAATCCTTCTGCTAGAGACTTTACAATACATTATTGATTACACTACAAATTTTCAAAAATCATTGTTTTTTCCTCATCTTTGGGCCAGTTATTCAGTATATTTATTTCTTGAATATTCCTCATTGATTGCTACAATAATGTTGTATTACAATTAATTTATTTTACTTGCTATTAATTTGAGGTGGCTTGGATTATACTACTGCAATGCTTCCCTCCTTTCTGGTCTGATTCATGTGAGACAACCTAATTATCTACAAAAAATCTATTCAAGATAGTGAAGAAGCCTCAAGTCCATTCTCCAGGTTAAACTGTGGGAAAAAATCTTTATACATATAGCCATTGTCATATATTGTAAGTAAAAACACATAGCTGTTGAATAATGTCCCACAATCTTCTATTTTTAAAATAAAATAGTTTCTATAGATCTTTGTCTGTCACCATTCTGTTCACAATTATTTAAAAAAATTATCTCTGAAAAGTTCAGGGAAAGAGAATATTAAGCAACTGATTCAGAAAGTTTATAAAAATGAATTTGTAGTCCCCTCTATTTGCACTGCAAGCTTGAATCTGAGATAACTGCTGGCAGTAATGAAAGTCAAATACTCTCTGCAATCCATGTTGCTAACCCAAACAGCTACAGCTTTAGCATTTGTGGAAATGACCAGGTGAACAATAAGGAAAAATGAGCATGTTTGAATGTGACTGTCTAGAGCTATGAAGAGGATTGCAGTAAGAATAATTGCAAATCCTAAAGCACTGTTTTTAGGTTTGTAAGATTTGTTTTCTGATGTCCTCTGTGATCCAATTTGTTTCTATTTTCATTGGAATGGAAGGGCCATAACTGACTGAAAAATTATTCTTAGAAGAATATATCTTAAGATATTTTGCCGCTTTGGGAATTGAATTGTTAATATGTAGAATTATGAACCCGTCACCCTCTCTGATTTCACACTCAGAATCTGTCTGTACTGTACAATCTTTTGGGTGTTGATTGAGCTAGCTTGCATAATGGACATGGAATATCCAAATTATTAGCTTTGTCCTGGTTAGTTAACTTTCCTTAAGGAAAGATAATATTAACACAGAAGATATTTATCCAGCAAGCAAAAATATTTGCAGAAACAATGAACAAAGAATACCATTTTCCAAATATTTGGTTTCACTACCCATTATTTATATTTCAAAACATAATACTTTCTTCTACTAGAATGAATGTTTCTAGAAGTGATTAATGAACTGTGTTGGTAAAACAAAATGGAAGAAGTCAAAATATAACTATTAAGGCCACGTGTAAATCACACATTGTAAAATCCAGTGAATTTCAGTTATCTTTGGCTATCCTGTAGTATTAATGGTTTCACCTCTCCTAAAACTACAGCAGAGTATATAAGAAAAATAAGGAGAATCAGGAATAAAACCATTTTCAATGAAAGTACAAAAATGTGAAATTACCATCACTGATTAAATGAACTTGAGCTGTAGTTCACTTGAATTTGTTCTGTTCATTGTTTGAAGCTGTTTGGCAAAGGAAAAGCTACAACATACTCAATTTATGAAGAACCATTTCCTTCACAGATATTTACTAACTAATTTACTAACTAAAATAGCTGATTATCTTTTTTTTTTTTTTTAAATAGAGAATTGTGAAAGAAATTTGTCCAGAAATTAAAAAAAAAAAAAAAAGCTGATTCATTTCTTTGTGAAAGAATTCAGAGGAATTAGGTAAGTTCTCTCTGGCATTACTTAAAAGTTTTAAGTAACTGACAAAGTCAAAACCATGAGAGTTCGATGAAATATTAGCAACTAATATTTTCCAACAACTCACTTATACCACATAACCTTAAATACAAAATACTCTTCTATATAGTAACATGAGACTTTAAAAAAAACCAAACCTGTGAAAATCCTAAAGAAACTTTGGTGTATTCAGCTATTGTCTCAATTCATATTTACAAAGACATGTGCAGTGCTTTGGAAAAAAAAAAAAAAAGGAAAAAAAAAGAAAAAAAAAAGAAAAAAAAAGAAAAAAAAAAAGAAGAAAAAAGAAGCCTTTCAAGGGATGTAAAGATTTACAAAAAAATTGAATTGATCATATCTCTGTGTTGAATGCCTTTCTCTGCTAAATTAACTCGCACATCGAAACAGTATTGTAGCTTGGGATCATCTGAGATGTACGGTAGCCTTTCTTGAAAAAAAAAAAAACCAAAGAGAAGAAGAATGAGAGAAATTCCTTCTTAAGAATTTTTTAGTGCCGATTTTATTAAGGGTGGCCAGCTCCTTTGTAGAACCAGATGAGAGCCAAGCAAATGTTGTTTAGCACTGTGGAAAAATAAATTTTTTTGTTGTTCTTCAGAGCTTCTGGGTCTTTTTTGTATCCAGCACCATGCCTCAAAACCTTGTCTGAAGTCTGTGCAGCCACGGTTTTCCAGGCACTTCAGTTGCCTTCAGTCAGTTTTCTAACTCACTTTCTGAACAGCCTGAAAGTGGTCTTTGTTTTGGTCAGTGCCAATTATTTCAGATATTCCACCTCAAAAGTATGATTTTTAATTTTTTCTTACAATATATGGTCTCTTCAAGAATTTGTAATAAAAAGGTTTTTATTAATATGGTTTTTATTTTATTCATAAAAATGCAAACTATGTACTATTGTCATTTGACACTCATGAAGAAGTGGATTTCTTTTTAAGACTATTAATCAGGAGAGTGCCAAGAAGATATGTGGTATATTTTAAGCTGGAATTAAAGATGAGTTAAAAAATCAAGGTATGCTCATGCATGACTGTGACCTTAGTGTCCATCCTGAGGGTGGATGAATTTAAACAGTCACTTCAGGGCATGGTTGCTGTGGAAATGTCATGATTAATTTTGAATAGCTTAATTGAAGTGAATGATCTCAGAGTAAGCCAGATCAGAGCTACAATTTTTGCCATAAAGTCTGTAGTCCAATGGTTAAGCGTGTACAAAATTTTTCTGATTGCCTTTTTTTCAGATGCATTTCCAAAGCACACATCTACAGAGATAATCTCTCACTTACCCAGCCTGAGGGTATCCACTGGATCTCTGTTTCTTTCGCAGAGTGGGCAGATTTGCCCAAGGCTGGAGGAGATCCAACTGGCCAAATCTACAGGATGGCGGGTTAGCTACTCTTCCACGTGGTGGAAATGTGAATTTGAACACCTGAATATTGAGGAGAAAAATAAACATCCATTTCCAGAATGAGACTGGGGCATTGTGTGAATATGGGCACAATCTCATGGGCACAATATATTTATTTTATGAAGAAACTCTTCTTCAAGGATCCGAGCACAATCAGAACTTACATATCCTGTACGTTTCAGATATGTTTTGAACAGTGTCCCTTCTGAATTGCTCTACCACACATAATATTTCAAAATGCTTAGGAAGAAGTAAATTGTGCGGGGACAGGAACTTCTGGACCTCTCCATCCAAAGCAAAATGCCACAAACAAAAACGGCAGGTTAAAGATTTTCCAGCCAAGCATTTTCAAGTCAAATCTGGATTTACCTAGGTGAATCCGTGTAGAGATGGCAGCTGAAATTACATTTTTGGAGTGCAGTTGTAGACACAAGTGCCTACAGTTTGTCAAAGTGCAATTATAGTTGTCTTCTGGTTGGGATCTGGGGCTTTGTCTGTGAAAACTCATACATACTAAATATGAACCATTAATCTGTTCTGAAAAAAAATTGTCTCAAACAAAAACCTTTTTAATTAGATCCATGCTATTACAAAAATTTCCCAAAAAAATTTCAGTATAGTTCACAGAAAGATCCCTTTGAAGAAGTACCATAGTATGATTTATACTCAATAGATTCACTTGAACTGATCTGAATATTCTCATGCAGTCCATTTATTTAAATAACGTAAGACTTTCTTTGTTTATAAACTAATAATAAACTGCTGAGCTATGGGAACTTCACAGTATTTGTTAGCCTTGACTGTGTCTAACAAAATGCAGTACTGTTTTCAGATGTTTCTGTATTCTACTAATTCTTTTTCAAAATGAATAGTAGGTAAAATAATGTGAATGAATCAACAATGTATTTTCCTGCTTCACCAGGAAAATATGAATACTAAATGGCTGGGTAAGTCTGTAACAAAACGTACGTAGTAAACTGCCTCCTGTCTTGTTGGCTTACAGGAAAACAAAAGTATGATTTAGTTCTCTGCTGCAGACAACAGAACTTGTCTTCATACATTTCTGCTGCCAGGCACATGGCCAAACTACATCACCTGAAAGCATGCTTGTGATTTTTAACCATTCATTCAATAGGGAGGATGGACAAAGAATGCGTTCAGAAAAGAGATTGCTCTGTGGAAGGAATGGAAGTCAGTTAGAGATTTCCTTATGTACGAGCCTGATGAGACCCACAGGTTAGAGCACGTTTCACCCACCTGCACCATGTATGATATAGATGTGGATGCTGACTTAGTCACCAAGCTTCATTTTACAATCAACAGAGAGAAAAAGAGTTCCTCAGCAGATTCTAAATTATTTTTAATTCCTACTTAGTGGTGAGAATTTTTATTGAATGTCAATACAAGAATCTAGGTGAGTAGATTTTGACATCTTATATTATGCCAAAAGTCTAAATTATCTAATCTGAGTCTACATTTGAGAAATTATTGAATTTTACACAGTTACTTCTGTCCTAAGACTAGTTTGTTACTGAGTGAAATTTAACATGCTTAAAGCTGTGTGATTGGTATAGCTTTAGCTTTATACACATGTAGTTGTAAAGAATCATAGAATCAAAGAATAAACTTGGAAGGCACCTTAAAGGTTATCCAGAACCACACCCCTGCCCTGGGCAGGGACACCTCCCACCAGACCAGGTTGCTCAAAGTCCCATCCAAACTGGCCTTGAACCCCTCCAGGGATGAGGCATCCACAACTTCTCTAGGCAACCTGGGCCAGGGTCTCACCACCCTCAGAGGAAAGAACTTCTTCCTAATATCTACCTGCCTTCAGTTCAAAACCATTACCCCTCATCCTATGACTACGCTCCCTGATCAAGGGCCCCTTCTCAACTTTCCTGTAGGCCCCATCTAGGCACTGGAAGGAGCTATAAGGTCTGTTCCAACCCAAACCATGATTCTATGATTCTGTGACACGCTCTGCAATAAAAACGGGGGAAAGAAGGAGGAAGAGGGCACATTCAAAGTTATTGTATCTGTCTTCCCAAGTAATCATTGTGCTTGCATGCAAAGTTTTTGCTTTACCTATTAAACTGTCTTTGTGTCAATCTGTGACTTTTCTCAATTCCACCCTTTGGATTCTCTCCCCATCTCACTGGGGATGGGTGAGCGAACACCTGGTGGGGCTGAGATGCTGAACCATGACAGAGGCTCCGAGTTTGTCTTCTGCACCAAGAGACTGTACCAATCTCCCACTGCAGATTCTGTTCTTTGCAGAATGGCATGTGCACTCATAAGCCTTGGACCTTCAAAAGATGTCTGCATACTCTCAGTATAAAGCATGCACTTACAGATTTTTCTGAGTCAGTGTGAAGATGAGAATTAATTTAAGAATAAGTAACATTTACATGAATGGATCCTCCTTGGTTTCCACCATAGCCTTTTCCAAATCAGAGAAAACAAGAGGTTTCCTACCTCTTGATTCCACTGATGAATAAAAAAAAAAAAAAAAGAAAGCTTAAAAATTTTGGTGAGAGTTTCACTTGACAACAAAATTTTTACACTTTGGATTAACTTAATATCTCCCCGAACATTACACAATCAAACTTCCCTGTTAAGAGTTGCTTTTAATTCCTCGTTTTTCTAGTAACAAGTGGCATTTTCTACAAATTTTATAAAACTTTTATTTACTGTTATACTTGCACATAGAACATGCTTACTGTTTTATACATTCTTTTTCATTTTACAAACTCTGTGTTGCCACACACTAATAATTATTTTCTCTGGCTTGTCAAAAAAATAAAAAATGGACCTTGTATTTCATTACATTAGTGAAGCAAAAGCATCATGCTTTTGACTCGGTGATTTACCCGTGGAGAATTCATATCAGTTCATCACCCTACTTCACTATTTCACATGTTTTTCTAGGCTTGTTTGGAAAATTCTTATGGTTTCCAGCATAAGCTCTTTGGGTAATTAGCAACATTAAGCTTTTCTCCCATGATCTATTTCCATTTGCAGTATCTCCTGTGGATAACAAACTAGAAACACTGGCTACACCCAGACTATAAAAGCAACACCCATTCTTTTATGAAAACGCCAACGTATGAATGTTAGTAGTATGTAAATTTTGACAGCAAAATGTGCTGAAAGGTGATACCTTATGTTAAGCTGACCATCACAAAAGAAAAAAATGAAACAATTTTGTAGCATAAATCTAATTTAACATATTTTGATTCAACGTAAAGACTATTTTAGTTGATAATGAAAATAAATACATTACCAAAAGCATACCCACTGCATTCCATAGTTACTCAAAATACAGATGAAGCCAAAATTCAGTTTTATTGCTATTATAACAGAATTGAAATCATTTAGCCATTAGTAGAAATGTGTACAGTAAAAGACAAATTAAATTTAGGAAAAAAGAAGTAATTAGAAACTTCTCAATTTATGCAACAGTTTATTAAAAAAAAGACAACCAACCAAACCAAAACAACCCCAAAACAAACAAAAAAACCCCACAAAAACCACAAAACCAAAGCAACAAAACTGCAGAGACAGAAGTTAAGCTTTGTCTTCAGAGGATATCATTGACTATCTTCCCTGCTTTCAACAAAATATGTTAAAATGCAGTCCTGTGGATTTCTTTTATTTTACCTTTAGCAAAGACTTAAGGGCATAGTTCAACCTGAATGTATGAATTAACTTTTTAGGATCTATTAATTTTTTGTCTTACTAGTAGAATGATTTGATTTAGAAATTATACTTTTGGTTGGCAGAGTAATTTCACAAGCTTTTACCATCTTTTGTGTCACTGAAATTTAGTGGTCTAATTCACAGTCAGAATGATTA
Organism: Tringa tobata; assembly: GCA_033628505.1. NCBI lineage: Eukaryota > Metazoa > Chordata > Aves > Charadriiformes > Scolopacidae > Tringa > Tringa tobata. Next base: position 804,142 of record JAHREE010000152.1, read on the forward strand.
TTTAAGTGAAATTCTGTTTATTTTGGTGAAGTAGTATATTACAGTATTCCTCAAAGATTTAAGATAATTAGAAGCACATATTCTATAAAAGTGGCAATTTTTAAAAATAGAAATTGTTGCCTATAGGTAGATTATAATTACCACATGTAGTTTACAACAATGCTTTTTGTCACACATCTGGCCACCAGGGTGTTTTTTACTATTGCCAAGTAGTTAGTTTCTTTTCACTATATCTAGGATAAATATAGTTCTCTTTAAATTGGCTGCACAGTTATTATCCTGTCATTATGAATAATTCTACTCTGTAATTTTAAAGACAAAAAGAATATTGATCCAAAATGAATGTCCCTCTGCAAGTAAAAGCTCCTGCTATTTTGGGACTATAAGTTGCTTTCCAATCTGCTTCACCAAAATCAACTTTTAGAAAAAAACTTTTTTAGCTACAGCTGTACTTTTGGATAGAATTATGGCATGGACAAACAGCAAAGGCAAATATATGAACACAAATTAAGATTTTTATCTTATTGTGGCTTTAATGGACAGTAACAAAGTGCAAGGACTCTTCATTATATGTGGCAGAAAGGGCTCACTCACTGGTTTGTTCTGGTAATTGAATTCCCTGGTAAATTAAGGCAAACTTGAGAGACACTAACCTGATGTCTCCCTGAGCCCTTAAAATATGGTCTATTTAACTGGAGGAGAAAGCTAAAGATGTTAATGTGTCTTAATGTGGAATGGTTAATGACAGGGGAATTAGTTAGACTTTAGATTACATACGTTTTTCTTTGTTCTGTTGAAGTCTATTAATTTCAAAGCTGGTTTGAAAGTTTTTCTTTCAGCCTTTTCTGTTATTTATGCATGAGTGATTTCCTGCAAGACTTCTGCAGGCTGATCGCTAGCACAAATGTCTTTTTAAGTGTAGATTGTCCCACTGTTTTTCAAAGCTTTTTCTTTTAGTTCAGCAGGCCAAGAGCTAGTTATTTTTAAGGAGACCCAACAGCAGTTCTGACAAAGCAGGTGCAGGGCGTTACCTGAGTCTGTAAGTGTAACGTGCCCTAGAAAGTTCACGAATGCAGCCTGATAAACTCTGAAAGCCTCTGAATTAACCTGAAAGTGTCCTGCTTTCTCAGCACTGCCCCAGATGGCTACATTTCTCAGGTACGTGGCTGCTTTGCTCTTGAGAAGTCCTCACTGGTAGGCACTTTCAGGGTATATTCAACAGCAGCATCTGAGGAGAAGGCAGGGCAATCCAAGGTCAGGGTTGCCTTTACAAGGGCAAGAGTAAAAGAAATCATGTTTTATATCTCTCCAGCTTAAGAGCCTAGGATGCTGCAGAATAGCTGGATATCTCTTAGCCTTCAGTGCAGTTTGGGTTAGAATACAGGAACCAAAGGCCGTTGGTGCAGAGACTGATGAGCAGATATAAACTGATCTGCTGCAAGGAGACTGAGGCACAGTGGTGTGAAGCAGTCTGGCTACGTTTTAGGGTAAGATGAGGATGGCAAGCTGCTCCGCAACAAAATAGCTTCAGATTGAATCTTCTGGAGCAGAAGAGCTCCAGATTATGAATCTGATAACCAGTGTTTTGCAGAAAGGTGTTCTATGTGCAACGCTAAGACATTCATACCTTCTGTGGGAGAGAACAGCTCTTCAGCTGTTGTGTGTGTGGTGACTCGTGGAGGGGCTCTGTCCTTTCTGCTCTGCAGCTGTGGGCAGTATGGCATCTCTGAAAAAGGCTATGGTGCGACTGTTTCTCAGGAGATGCTGACTGTGGTATTTCTATGAAGCTAGTAGATTTTGATTTTGCATCTTTTGAATTGCTCTACTGAAGCTAAGGTACTGTTCATTTAGTGTTTAATGGAGATTGCTGTGAAAAACATAAGGATATTTCTGATTTTCTACCATATTTATCTACCTGATAAATAAACATTTACCAAAATTTGGGGGTTTTGGTTTGGTATTTTTGTTTGCTTTTTTGCTGGTTTGTTTGTTTTCTTAGTGCTCTTATTTGTCTTTGTGGTTAAATAAAAGCGGTAATTAAAAAAAATGAGAGGTGGGGCAGAGACGGGTTCTTGCCCTAGACTATTGACACTGTGTGAGGATGTCCTGGTTTTGACTGGGATTGAGTTGGTAGAAGCAGCTGGTATAGTGCTGTGTTTTGGATTTAGAATAACAAATGTTGATAACACGCTAGTATTTTTGTTGTTGCTAAACAGTCAAGGACTTCTCGGCTTCTCATACCAGCCCACCAGCAAGAAGGCAAGAAGCACTGAAGGATGTGGGAGGGTACACAGTTGGGATAACTGACTCCAACTGACCAACAGGGTCTTCCAAGCCCTATGGTGTCACGCTGGGTATATTAAGTTGGTGGAAGAAGAAGGAAGGGGGACGTTATGGCATTTTGCTTTCCCAAGAAACCATGAGGCGTGACGGAGCCCTGCTTTCCTGGGGATGGCTGAACATCCCTCTGATGATGGGAAGTTGGGAATTAATTCCTTGTTTTGCTTTGCTTGTGTGTGTGGCTTTTCCTTTACCTATTACAGTGTCTTTATGTTAACCCGTGAGTTTTCTCACAAAACTGAGAGTCAAAACTCTGCTGATTCTCTCCCCCATCCCACCAGGTGGTGAGTGAGAGAGCAGCTCCATGGTGCTTAGCTGCTGGCTGGAGTAAAACCATGGCAGAGGGTCGTCCCCTTGGTAGTCCCTATCTTAGTAACCCACACCGCACCTGTGGCAGGGAAAGGTTCCAAGCAAATGCGTCTGGCCAGGCCAAGAAATAAACTTGGGTTCCAGGACCCATTTATCTGTCTCTCAGGGACAGACTACAACAACTAAATCTTATTAATTGGGAAATACAAATAGGCCAGCTACTGTATGACAGGTCAATGAAAATCTGTATCTCAGTGGTTACTCATTTTCTGAACTTTAGTTTGGACCATTAAGATGCCACCATGGGGACAGAGACTGCACCTTCCTCCACTCCACCTGTCCTCTGCTGTCCTGAGTATGCATCTGAGCTCAGTCCTGCTTCACTTTTGGGATGGAGGGTCGCTAGCTTGAGAAATGGTTCTGCCCTCACCAACTGAAATACAAATTTGTTGGTCTTCAGGGATGACGGCAGACATATCTGCTCACACTGGTTGCTGCATACAGATCAGAAAGAGACCTTTCTCTCTGAGACTATTCTAGCGTATTGAAAGTGTATTAGCTATCCTTATTCACATTCTATTAGATCTAACCCATTCCATATAAGTTCACTGATTTCTCTGAACTTACATTGACTTCAACATTTGACTTATAGCCACCGCTGATACCCATTAGTTGCATCTCGTGATGCAGGTCACTGACAGAGATTAATTGTTAAAAATCATAAAAATCAAATCCACCAGGAAGGAAACTCTCCCCTGTTTTCAGGAAGTAGATAAAGTACTTAAGAGATTTAACTTTGTAAGATTTATCTACTACAGACTAAAATTAAATTTAAAAAGAAAAAACAAAAGTATATTAAGCTCATTCTTTTTAATAAAATGACACCTACCTACAGATCCTCTGCCTCTGTCCCACACATGGGGTTTTGTCCCACACAGATGGAGTTTTGTCACACATGGGAAACTGGTGAAATCTTTGCAGCCGTGCCAGCCTTTTCTCTCTGTCCCAGTGATGAATTAGAGACGTGGTGACATCCCAAAGAGCTCAGCCTCAGTGGTCACCTGAAAATAAAGGGCCTTCTGAGTTAGGCTGTACCAACACCAACTGATGCTTTTCTCAGTGTGGAGGTTGTGACCACATCTGGCACACAATAGGTGATTTTAGCTACACACTGAGCTGGCTGGCAGTGACCTGTGCTATTTTGTTTGCAGTCCCGAGGGGTCTGATGCTCCTCTGCTGGTGGTGACCTTGATGGTGTTGGCTCCATGCTGTTAGAGTAACTATCTGTCAAAGCATGAAAGAGAAAATAAATTTTTTAACAGACTCAGCTTTGGAGAAACAGAAGGCAAGAATAAAATCAGTAAAACTGTACTTATTCATGTAACAGGAAAGGTTTTTACAGCAGCTGAAAAAGTTTTTCTTAGAACTACTGGAGGCAAAATAGCTATACTACCTACAATAGAAGTGAAATGTAAAAATAAAATTTAAAGAAGCTTAGAATAAATGTGTAGAAATATTAGATTGGATAGACTAGAGAGCTGGACAATCATAAACCGTGTGAAAATTAACAAGACCAAGTGCCAAATTCTCCACCTGGGATGCAGACCGTAATCCTGGTCATAACATACAAATCAGGGGATGAGAAGTTGGAGAGCATCTCTGTGGAAAGAGATCTGGGGGCCTGGGTTGATGGCAAGTTGGATATTAGTTAACAGTGTGCCCTGGCAGGCGAAAGGGCCAACTGTGTCCTGGGGTGCACCCAGGACAGCAAAGCTCAAGGGAGGTGATTGTCTGCACGGCACTGCTGTGGCCCCACCTTGAGTCCTGTGTGCAGTTTTTGAGTGCCAGAATATAAGAAGGACATCAAATTATTAGAGTGTGGACACCAACGACAAGCAGGATGGTGAAAAGTCTCAAGGGCAAGACTTAGGAGGAAGGGCTGAGGTCACTTGGCTTGTTCAGCTTGGAGAAGAGAAGGCTGAGGGGTAACCTCATCACTGAGGGGTGACCTCATCACAGTACACAGCTTCCTCAGGGGTGCAGTGGAGAGGGACGTGATCTCCGCTCTCTGGCGACCAGTGACAGGACACAAGCAAATGGAATGAAGCTCTGTCAGGGGAAGTTCAGGTTGGACATTAGGAAAAGGTTCTTTATTGAGGGGGCGGTTGATCACTGGAACAGGAGCCCCAGGGAAGTGGCCAGGGCACCAAGCCTGTCAGAGTTGAAAGAACATCTCAACAATGCTCTTAGTTGTAGGGTTTAGTTTTAGGTAGTCCTGCAGGGAGCAGGAAGCTGGGCTTGATCATCCTCATGGGTCCTTTCCAACTCAAGATATTCTATGATTCTATGGTTAGTGAATTCACTGATTATGGCTTTACCATTTCTAAATAGTGGGGCTTTTATTGTCTATGTGGCAAAGCGGTTAGCGCATTTTGAACTTTGGAGATAACAAGGAGCTAATAGTTCTCCAGTAATCAGAAAAAAATTCACTTAGAAAGATTTCCTGTTATTTGCTGTGTGCTACCTTATTTAATCACAGAGTATGGCTTTCAGTGAGTCTGCATGGTAAAACAAATTACCTCTTATTATGGTGCCTTCCACACAATTATGGATTTTTTTTTTCTTAAAGATAATTTTAGCTTAATTATCACAATGAAATTGCGATTTTAAGAAAATTCTTCTATAACTTCCACAGTGTGGGTGAACAGGATTGTGGAAGAAGCAGAGACCAGAAGAAGGAATAGAAAAAGCAGGAACACTGGCAGGGAACAGCCCGTGAGCAGCTCCAGACGACCCATAAACAATGCCTGATGGCCCGACTGATTGAGCAGTTGGGGGTTGCAGGGGTGTGTCGGTTGGGAAAGAAGATACTTAGCACTATATAAGCTGCCTGTTTGTCATAATAAACGATTCTGGTTGCATCACTGACCAGGGTCCATGCCTTCATATGCTGCACCAAAGTGCATTCTCTTTCTTCTCTTCAAAAAGATCTACATCAACCATTTGTATGTTGCATGGGTGGGATGTGGTTCATACTTGGACTGTTCAAGCTTTTTTGAAACAGCTGACTGCAGACTGCTAGAGTTGTTAAATACTTTTTCCTCTGTTTCTTCCACAAAAGGTAACTTCAATTAAGTAAAGTGGGCTGGCTTATTTGACTAGTTTCACAGGGAGAATTTGGTATTCGTTTGTGTTTTTTGTTGGGCAATGTTGTAGCGATGCTTCAGCCAGCTCTGGGATCTAGCATATCTCCATCAGGTAAAAGCATATCAAGGAACAAGATAAACTCCACTTTTAGAAGTCGTGTACTCTGCCTCTTAACAAGACTTGGCTCTGAACTTGATACAATGACACTGTAGCTAGGAGCTAATTACACACTTAATTCATGCTTACGCTTGAATAAGCATTATGAATAAATATGTCTTTTCTTGTTTTACTCACAGAGAATCATCTGATGGAGATGCTCTGTAGATGATCAGTCCTGTGCAAAAGACAAGAGATTCCTCCTTTTACCAGAGTAGACTGGTCTAGAACACTCCAGTACAGAAATTCTGGGTTTAAATCCCACCTCTAAGGAAGCATGAGGCTGTATTCTGGGAAGCTCTCCTTTCCCTTGTGAAGGATCCCCCCCTACATAGTTTAGAGCCAGTTACAGATTAGTTGGAGAAGCCACACAGTTCTCTCTTGAACTGAAATATTTTTTCCTACTCCTTGTGAAAATGGTATATTATATACTAAAGGGACTGCACATCATCCTTTTGAAAGAAAGGACCTTTTTTTTTTTCCCTTGAAGAGGGAATTTAGATGCCCATCTATAAAGGAAAGCACAAAGATTTTTATTTCTTCTTGAGATTTATATCTAAATCCCTGAAAGTCTCTCTGGTACTTAAAAGCCACTTTTTACCTCACCAGTGAAACTTGCCTACTGTGAATCTTCCAGTTACTAGTTTGAGTCATTTTGTTTTATAAATGGGTGTCTTCAATTAAAAGGCTCCTTATCTTGTCTCAACAACACATATTTCTTTGATGTTTAAATCCCCACTCTCGAATCCAGGGAAGATTTCCAAATACATTTTTATGACTGCTTCCCCTTGGTCATGGAAAAAGCTTTGTGTTCCAGACTTTTCATTAAAGAACTGCCCCTATGAGGCTTTTGAAGTACTTAAATGTACAAGGTTCTTTATAGATAATTGGACAAGTCGCGTTCAATTACATTCCAAATAATAGAACTGAAATAGGCAATAGAGAATAGTTGTAGAAGCATAAAAAGATGCATGGAAAAGCAGATTTGACTTTCACATCCAATACAGTGGGGAGATTTGGGAAGGGAAAAGTCATCTTCTGAATCAAGGAGAGAACGCTGTTACTCCTTTATGCTGGATCTTAATCCTTCCAATTTCCTTATAAAATGCCTCCTCTGGGATGGCCTTTATTTCTTTTACACAGCATATTTATATAAGTCAGTTTGTTCAAATTGCTCCAAAGAAGGGTATCTCCAGAGTAAATATCAGGTGATATTTCTATGTGGAAAAAGTGCTTTGCTTGTACATAGGTAAACTAGAAAATGAATTTGTCCTTATTATGTAAGGCAACTCAGATTGTCTATTTTCTTAACTGCCTAGCCAACTACAGGTAAAAATTGAAATTGTTTGGGTTTCTCATAAGAGAATCTATATTACTTCCATATCTGCAAATAATGTGCAAATAGGACATCTCAAAGTTATTTCTGATATGTTTTTCCTCCTTTAAAAGCAGACGGGTATTCTACTGAAATAGCAGATTCGGGGGCTAAGTTGAAGATCAAATAATGAATTGCTTGTCAAAAATAATACAGAAGAGAGGGTAGAAAAACTAAATTCATTCATCCACTTCTACAGTATGTGTGGCTGCTCACAGTATAGTTCAGTAAACACTCTGGTGGGGAAAAATGCTCATTCTACTTGTGCATCTGGGATAAAGTCCAGAAGACAAAAGACAGGAATGAACTAAGTTAGTAGAAACGTCCTAAATGCTGCATGACTCAGATAATCAGATGCAAATAGTGCCAGTGAGGAACTGTAGAATGCACATCTTTTAAATCAAGATACAATACTTATGATAATTGTTTGGCACCAAAAAAACCCCAAAACAAAAAACAAAACCAAAAGAAAACAACAAAAAAACACAAGTAAAAAGGCATATCTAAAACAGTATTTCATTAAGTTCTTTATGTTTTTAAACCATTCTGTAGCAGTTTTTAGCTTGATGCTCCTCATTCAGAAAGAACAAAAATCAGGTTTTATATCTTGAAACCTTCCCTCTTGTATGCAGCAAAAATCCAGTCTGAGGGTATTTAAACACTGTCCAGGAGGCACAGACAGAGCTGTAGCCCTGATCTAAGGGTTCCTTCCTCCCAGACTGTCTCCTCAGCAACAAGGAGACAGCTTATGTCATCCTGCCGGCCTGTTAGAAATTGATGCCCACCCTCCAGGACTCCTGTGGCACCTGCTGTCACCATTTGAGAAAATCTAGTAAAGTGTAATTCAGAAAAGCTAGTATAGAAAAGCTGGCAATAAGCCACTCTGTTTAAGCCACATGAAATGCTGATCACAGGACTGGGAATGTGGTTGCACCTCCTCTGTAAGGTAACAGCTGAGAGCTCCAACAAACCCCTCCGTAATCCTTAGGGCAAGACTGAATATTTATATCAAGAGCAAAGCTTTTCTAAGATGGCCTTATTCAAGAAAAAGTTCAATTTCTTTGACTGCTTGAATATAACTACTTTTATGGTCAAGTGGTCAAATTACTTATTTGCAAGTTATGATTCCCAGTGTTTGCGATCAGGCCTCAGGGGGATTTTGGGCCAACTCAATGACTTGTAAAAAAGTCTTAAAAGCATGAAATAGGAAATGAGATTTTTTTTCTACATATGGTGAAAGAGGATCTTTTTAAATAACGAGACCTGTAAGGCTATTCTGCGATGCTGTACTGGGAAGGGGAAGGGAAATTTGTACTCTCTTTCTCCATTATCTTGCATTCACAGCAAGAAAAAGCAGGCTTATGGGTTAGGGGGAAACTGTGGAAGGATTGACAGTCAAATCTTCATTCTTTATTTCTTTCCAGTGCATAGGTACCACAATATGTAGTCAACATGTGTTTCTCGTGTCCTTGTGCAGCCCACATGGCTTTCTCATCATGAAGAAGCAGTTTATTTTGACATGTCCCTGGAAACCTACGAAGCAAAGATTTTCATAAAAGCTAATATGATGCAAATGTGTATGCAAATGTGGGTACAGAAGTTACTTATTTTTTTTCTAAATGTCTCGCACCAAAACTACAGAAAACTAAAAAGGAATTATTATCTGAGGATGATTCTGGGGGGATTTAAGACATTTCAGGTGCATGAGAAGTTTTTTTCCTCTTGATAGACAGAAAAATAAACACCATTTCTTTGCTTTCAGGGACCTCTTGCCCAGGGGGGAGCCCTTACCAGCTGCCAGCAAGAGATGTGGGAGTCATCTGGATGAAAGAAAAACAACCAAAACCTAAGTGCTGCAACATTAGAGGGAGTTTCCAAACAAAACAGACAAGTTCCTGGAGAACATCAGGTGGATGAAAAAGGTGAGCTATTATTAGCACATCATTGCCATGAGGGAGCCTGACAGAAAGCTGTGAGATAAACAGCAAATTCGGCACAGGGAGATGGTGGAGAAGGTACCTGATGTCAAAACCTGGGTCTGCAGCCTCTCCTCTGCCCCACGGACTCCACAGACCAGGTCAACTCAACCCCTCACTGAATGCAGGTATTCCTTCAGGTATGAAAAGTGCAGCAAAAAGGGAGGAAGAACGCTTCTAGAACAACACGCATTGCATGTGACAATAGCAGGGAGAGAGATCTTGTCAGATTCATGTTTAGCCAAGGCATGTGATAATTTTAATATACCAGATTTGTAAATTATATCCCTTTCCTCCCAGTCTGTTGCCACCCTTTGTTGCTCAGCTGGTTTAAATCTTTGTTTGTGCTACCTATCCTGTTTTATTTTATGCATGTTTTTAGTTTTATTTTACGCATTTATTTAGTTTTATTTTTCAGGATGTGATAGGAAGGGATTCAAATGATAAATACTTTTTTTTGGCCTTTATTTCCATGTGATTGTTTACTCTCTATGTGAATGTAAAATATTGGATGTAGTGTTGCATTTTATAACTCAGAAATCCTAAGGAAGTATTAATTAAAATTCTGCCTTTAATAAATTCTCGCATACATTCATACATTTGACTACTTCAGACCATTAAAGGAAAAATAAAGGAGAGAGAGAGAGAGAGGGAAAGGGAAAAACACCAACAAAAAAAAGAACCCCCAAAAGCAATCTGTCAAGACACATTGCTGAAGTTGCATTATCCATTATGACAGCTCCTCCCCGGCCAACATTTTACATTGTTATGATAATTTGCTCTGCAAAACAAGTGTGTGGGCACATACGGCATCCCATTATTTCTTTTGCTTTCTTGGAGTCAGACCCTGTTATCACAGGTGCATTTTCTGGCTGCCGCCTCCTCCTGTGTAAATGAACACTGGCACCAGCCCACCCCTGGGAAAAGCTCACCGCCTCTTCCTTGCAAATATTATGCGGTGCAAAGGACTCCCCTGCAACACATGGCAATTCTACCCTCTTGCAGTCAGTCAGTTGTGTAAGCAGCCTCAAGTTGCCCGTAATTGCCCAAATGCACGTTTTACAACCATCCGGCAATTAATTGCAGCTCAGCGTGCAATTAAACCTCCTTCTGCCAGGTGCTCTCACATCAGGACCATCCTTCATCAGCCAGGGCATGGGCACATCAGCCAGGTTTCGGGAGCTCTCTGGCTTCTCACATCCCGCTCACAGATGATCATGGCAGTCAACAGATATTGGCATTTTCCTCATCAGCACCATTAAAGGAGAGATCATGGGCACATATGTACTGCGACAGGGCTTGCATAATTCATGAAACCTTTTCACATGTAGCCTACTCTTGGTGTGCTATCAATCCTCTCTAGCGAGAGCAGTCTGCTCCACTACCGCCTGACAAACTCCTCTGCAGGAACACCGAGGGCTGATTAACAAATGTGGGAGGCAGAATTAGTCAGATTTCTAATAGCACCCTGTTTGGGCAGAACCTCTTTTGTGGAATGGGGCAAGGTTTGTTTCGGGGAGGTGGCTTGTACAGGCCCCCCCTGATGACCACATCACTGCAGGGTGGTAGTCTCACCATGCTTCTCATTCTTCGTCAGAGCCACAGATCAGCAAGCCTCTCCGCTGCTGTTTCAGACCACACCTGCAAACTCCATTGCTCTCTGTCTGCACCCAGCAGATGGGGATTTCCTAATAAAACACACAGTGGGTAGGTCAGACCAACAGGATGTTCTCAGTTTGTTGCTGACTCTGTCTCAGACGCTGCCTCTTTGCTTCTCACCGATGGGTTTTAAAAGTTAGAACGTCTCCCAAACACAAAGGCATTCCCTTGTCAGGGATGCTTCTGGTGGTTTTCCAAGCAGAGGTGCATTTCTATATTGGATTACAGGAGATAATTTGTGCACCACACTTCACAAACTAATTAAGATGACCACTTCTCTTAGAAACTTAGTGTAATATGTTGCTGTACAGCATATAGCTCTGACACACACACAGTTTCGTGTTTCCTCTTTTGCTGAGACTTAACTCTAATATATGCTGTATAGACTCACATATATAAAGTCCAAAGTCTCACTCTGTGTTCTACAGGAGTAAGGATTTCTGGCTCTCAGTCAGTGCTCCATTACTGTCTTTGAGGCTTGATTATAGTCCATACAGAATATACAGGATCCTGTATCAGAAATGCATTAGATGTTTAAAATGGCTGATAACATATCCATTAAGATGACTGCTAGAAATCAGTCCTAAAAGTCGCTCTAAACAGTAATTTCTTCAGAAACGTATGCTATTCTTATGAGGTAATCCTTCATCTAGCATGAAGATGATCAAGTCTGGAAGCCATAAAAACAAAATGCAGGTGCTGCCTAATATAGCAGTAATTGGTTTGTAAATATGACATTCTTTAGAAGGGAATAATGTATCTTCAATACCATTCAAAGAATAAGACATGAAGTCTCAAAATCTTGCCAGCAGTTAGTTGGGTGCCTGTATCTGTTGTCTGAGAAGGAAGAGAGGCTGTGCATGTTTTTGGCATAGTTAGAACACAACTTAGTAAACATACATTGTTGAGTTTGCCAATCTCAAAGCAATCTGTATCTTAAAGATTATGTCTTGTCACATCTTTGCAAATAATCTTCTTGTCAGAAATACCTTTTTATGGCTTTTGAATCAGAAAGTCTTTGAAGGTGTATGAGGGGTGTCTCACCCCTCCATGAGTTTAAAAGGAGGCAGTGGATATTGAGAAGAAATATTGGTTGAAGATTATTAAATACTCGTAAACATATCCAGCTCATGCGGACCTGAGATACCTTCTTTATCTGCTGGGAGCAGAACATTAAATTGTCCTCTAAGGCAGATGGAGCAATGGGTGCTTCTTTTTTGTTTTGAGGAGGATTTACAGTAAAAGAAAATCAAGAACCAAAACATTGAGAAAATCTAGGTTATCATTTGTGCCTCTGGATTCTGTGGTGAGGAAGATGGGCAGAGAGTGGGGGAAGAGAGCCCTATATATAGAAAAGTATGGCTGAAAAAATACAGCTGAGGGTTTTTTAACCCCACAGAATGTAAGAAGTGGGACTGGTGAATGATCCCTTTTGCTTGCAGTGGATCTGGGGCATATCTGCCACTTCAAACACTCGCTGCCTAAAATGGTTTTCCAAAATATGAGGTTTCATTTGTATATCTATGGTGTGCACACATTTTTGTGATTTCTCAGGCAGAAAACTGGCTCTTTTCTCATATAATTAGTGTCTTTTCATATCAGTTAAGCAAGCAGATGGTCACACAGTTTGTACACACAGATTTCCAAATGTTCCTAGTGTTTGACTCTTGTTGATGGTCACAATCGACAACACCAAATAGGATCCTCTCCAAATTGTGATAAAGCAAAATGACCATTAAGTTGGATCAAAGGCAGTTATTCATTTAGGTTTAGTAGAGTGTTCATTATAGTCATTATAGTAATACACATTATATTACATAAATATGAGCACTGTGTTAATAGCCCAATTCTGCAACAATTCATTCAAAGGAGCAGGAAAAAACTTCCAAGTGAGATATCTCACAATGAGACTGTCCCAACTTGGGACATGACATTTGCTGGAGTAACAGGGTAATGCTAACTACCCTGTGATGACTGTGTTACATTCTTTAACGGACAAACTCAGGGGTACAAGAAATCGCCTGGATCCCAGTCAAGCTTGTCATATGAACCAATATTTTTGTTTTAGAAAAACTCTTTTCTAGATAGCTCAATCCCTTTTGAGGTAAACTTATTCCTGCTTTCAGTATACATATTTCTGTTATTTTCTCTTGTTATAGGGATGCTCCATAATAGTATAGGCATAGCCATTTGATTAGTATGTCACTAGTCTATAGGTTTGAAGGTATATATATATATATATCACGGTCTCTAAATTTTGTTAAATTTGTAAAACTTGTAACATACCAGTTAAAAAATTAATTTATGCTATTATTTGTCCATAACTCACAATAAAGCCCCCTTGGAGTCAATAAAAATCCAAAGGATTTAAGTACGTAAGAAATCTCCCTCTTGGTGAGATCAGTGGTACACCCGCCTTCCACACTGATTACAGAAGTAGCAATATGAGATGTTATTTACTGAGACCACATGATTTTGGTTTATTTCTTCATTTAATGAATGCATTAATAAATAAAATACTGTTTCAAATGTGAGAAAGGAGCAAGAAAATTCTATAAAGCGAGAAGACAGAATTATTTTTGCTTTCCCACTAGCTATTTATTCACTCAGTAAATATATAAATGTGTGTCAAAACATATGGGCCTTTTTCAGTCCTGGAAGTGCAGAGAAGTCTGAAAATAGCAAAACTGTTAGAAAGTACAAATACATTCACTGAGCGTCCTCTGCAACCGGCAGGTAATTCTATTTCCCTCCAGGAATGTGCGGTGAACCTGAAGCATTATTATGAACTCTGTACACAATCAGGGTCATGGTGATCCTGAAAGAAAATAATAAAAGAAAGTCAGCAGGAACAGCAGTGAGACTTTCTGTCTTCATTCCCAACAGGATTCCTCTCTCTTTCCCTTGCTGTTAAAGCACAGCCAAGGCATTAGTGATTCTGACCCATACATCTGCAGGCAGCCAGAGCCTGCTTTGAACACATGCTCTGGGCACACACAGGTACTCCGGAGCCCCACTCTGTTAACTCTCACCGCTGCTTCCCTTCCCTCTCTGAATCTCAAATGAAAGGATAATGCTATTGTCCTTCTCAGTGACGCTCGACCTATTCTTCACATTGCCTAAGTCATCCCGCCCCTGCCGCTGCAAGAACAAAAAGAAGCCTGCATTCAAAAAGGGCAAGGACTGCAGTGAGGTTCTGCTAGGAGCTTTTTCACAGAATCTCAGAATGCTATGAAGTTGGAAGGGACCTCTGGAGATCATCTAGTCCAATCCCCCTGCCAAAGCAGGCCCACCTAGAGCAGGTTGCACAGGAACTTGTCCAGGCGGGTTTTGAATGTCTCCAGAGAAGGAGACTCCACCACCTCTCTGGGCAGCCTGTTCCAGTGCTCTGCCACCCTCGAAGTGAAGAACTTCCTCCTTATGTTTAGATGGAACTTCCTATGTCCAAGTTTGTTCCTGTTGCCTCTTGGCCTGTCACTGGGCACCACTGAAAAAACACTGGCCCCTTTCTCTTGACACCCACCCTTTAAGTATTTACAGATGTTGTTTAGATCTCCCCTCAGCCTTCTCTTCTCCAGACTAAAAAGATCCTAGGCCTTCATCCTTTCCTCATCAGCAAGATGCTCCAGGCCACTAATCGTCTTCGTAGCCCTCTGCTGTACCCTCTTCAGCAGTTGCCTGTCCTTCTTGAACCAGGGAACCCAGAACTGTACACAGTACTCCAGGTGGGGCCTCACCAGGGCAGAGTAGAGGGGAAGGATAACCTCTCTCTACCTGCTGGCTACACTCTTCCTGATGCATGCCAGAATGCCATTGGCCTTCTTGGCCACAAGGGCACACTGCTGGCTCATGGTCATCCTGTTATCCACCAGGACTCGCAGGTCTTTCTCCTCAGAGGTGCTCTCCAGCAGGTCAGCCCCCAACCTGTACTGGTGTGTGGGGTTATTTCTCCCCAGGCAAAGCACCCTACACTTGCCTTTGTTGAAGCTGCACTTTTTGTCACAACAACCCCATGCAGCTCTACTGGCTTGGGGAAGAGTGGCTAGAAAGCTGCCCGGCAGAAAAAGACCTGGGGGTGTTGGTGGACAGCCGGCTGAACATGAGCCAACAGTGTGCCCAGGTGGCCAAGAAGACCAACAGCATCCTGGCCTGTATCAGGAACAGCGTGGTGAGTAGGACCTGAGAGGTGATTGTCCCCCTGTACTCAGCACTGGTGAGGCCTCACCTCAAGGGCTGTGTCCAGATTTGGGCCCCTTACCACGAAAGAGACATTGAGGTGCTGGAGCAGGTCCAGAGAAGGGCAATGAAGCTGGTGAGGGGTCTGGAAAATAAGTCTTATGAGGAGAGGCTGAGGGACCTGCAACTGTTCAGTCTAGAGAAGAGGAGGCTGAGGGGAGACCTTATTGCTTTCTACAACTCCCTGAAAGGAAGTTGTAGAGAGGTGGGGGTCGGTCTCTTCTCCCAAGTCACAGGCAATGGGACAAGAGGAAATTGCCTCAAGTTGCGCCTGGGGACGTTCAGACTGGATATTAGGAAAAATTTCTTCACTGAAAGGGTTATCAGGCATTGGAATGGGCTGCCCAGGGAAGTGGTTGAGGCACCATCCCTGGAGATATTCAAAAGATTAATTGACATGGTGCTCCAGAATATGGTTTAGTGTTGGTGTGTGTGTTTGGTTTGTTTTTTGGTTTGTGGGTTTGTTTTTTTTTATAGTTGGACTAGATGATCTTAAATGTCCCTCCCAACCTAGACGATTCTGTGATTCATCAGGTTCCTCTCTGCCCAACTCTCCAGCCTGCCCAGGTCTCGCTGGATGGTGGCACAGCCTTCTGGGGTGTCAGCCACCCCTCCCAGTTTTGTATCGTCAACAAACTTTCTGAGGGTACATTCCATCCCCTCATCCAGGTCATTGATGAATATATTGAAGAGGACTGGACCTAGTACAGACCCCTGGGGGACCCCACTAGTTACGAACCTCCAACTAGAATCTGTGCCACTGATCACAACCCTCTGAGCTCTGTCTTTCAGCTGGTTTTCAATCCACTTCACAGTCCGCTCATCTAATCCGCACTTCCTAAACTTAGCTATGAAGATGCTGTGGGAGACTGTATCAAAAGCCTTGCTGAAGTCAAGGTAGACAACATCCACCGCCCAGCCCTCATCTATCCATCCAGTCATACCATTGTAGAAGGCTATCAGGTTAGTCTGACATGACTTCCCCTTGGTGAATCCATGTTGACCACTTCTGATAGCTTTCTTTTCCTCCAGATACTTTGAGATGATGCCCAGAATGAGGCGTTCCATCACCTTTCCAGGGATGGAGGTGAGGCTGACCGGCCTGTAGTTTCCTGGTTCCTCCTTCTTGCCCTTTTTGAAGACTGAGATGTCATTGGCATTCCTCCAGTCCTTGGGCACCTCACCTGTTCTCTAAAACCTTTCAAAGATGATGGAGAGCAGTCCAGCAATTACTTCTGCCAGCTCCCTCAGCAACTTTTTTTTTGCTTTGCTTTGCTTTTGCTTAAGAGAAAGGACAAAGAGGAGTACCAAATGGAGTATTTTCCCCAACAGTGAAGAAAAGGATAGGACTGTAAACCCCTTGTCTTAAACACCAGTGGAGAAAGCAGAACACAAGGGTTGTGTGAGAGTAGTGGTAAAGGTACAATGTTTGATATAGTCATGGTAATATCACAGCTGAAGACCATGTAAAGAAACTGGAGATACTTTAATATCTTCTTTTGTCTAAAGCTATTTCAACCTGCCTGAAGACCTATCTCTGATACAGATAGGTAGCAATAAAACAATGGTTTCACTAATATGTGACTCTGTGTGAGAAATGTTGTTTTGCCAAACACTTCATCTCACTGAATCATAGCAAGCACATGCTTGCTGATTACATTGTCATCTGCCATGAGAAAAGAGCAATGCAGAAGGCAGCTGGTATCTAGCATAATAGCAAGAGAGTGAACAGAAATGCTCTAGAGGGCTGTTTAGAGCAGAGTATTCAAAATCACCTTTTGTAGGAACTTGTGTCTCATCATGGCAATTCTAGGGAGAGCTGAACAAGACTAGCTTCCTAAGTCAGATGTTCTCAATCTTTACTGATACTGGGAACACCCTTGAGAGTAAATTAATTCAAATTAGAAATCACCCTCTTGCCCCTGTTAGTCAGCGACTCAGAATTTATCTCATGGTGTTTGTGTGAAGCAGATATTTTTACCTTTTCTCTGTTGCTGCAGAGTTGTTCCTGTCATGTATTCTTTCTCCTCTTTCTGGATGCAGTCGCTGTTCACAGAATCATATAATGGTTTGGGTTGGAAGGGGCTTTAAAGACTGTCTAGTTACAACCTGCCCTGGGCAGGGACACCTCCCACTAGACCAGATTACTCAAATCTCCATCCAACCTGGTCTTGAACACGTTCAGGGATGGGGCAGTCACAGGTTCTGTGGGTAACCTGTTCCAGTATATCACCACCCTCATAGTGAAAAATTTCTTCCTGATATCTAATCTAAATCTACCCTCTTCCAGTTAGAAGCCATTACCCCTCCTCTTATTACTACTTACCCTTGTAAAAATTCTAGGGGGGGACCCATGCTGGAGCAGGCTGTTCCTGAATAACTGCACCCCATGAAAGGGACTGACACTGCAGGTGTTGGTGAAGAAGTGCACCCCATGGGAAGGACACAGGTTGGAGAAGTTCATGGAGCACCGTCTCCTATGGCAGGGACCCCACGCTGGAGCAGGGGCAGAGTGTGAGGGGTCCTTCCCCTGAGGAGGAATGAGCGGCAGGAGCAAGGTGTGATGAACTGACCACAGCCCCCATTCCCCGTCCTCCTGCACTGCTTGGGGGGAGGAGGGAGAGAAATGGGGAGGGAAGTTGAACCCGGGATAAAGGGAGAGGTGGGGGGAAGGTGTTTTAAGGTTTAGGTTTTATTTGTCATTACCCTACTCTGATTTAATTAGTAACAAATTAAACTATTTTCCCCAAGTTTAGTCTGTTTTGCCTGTGACAGTAATGGGTGAGTGATTTCCCTGTCCTTGTTTTGACCCATGAGCCTTTCATTCTGTTTTCTCTCCCTTGCCCAACTGAGGAGGGGAGTGACAGAACAGCTTTGGTGGGCACCAGGCATCCAACCAGGGGCAACTGACCTCATCAGCTCACAATATTCTTTAAATCATACTCACTGAGTTCATTTGGAAACTTTGATACCATTGAAAATCCACACAAGGCAGATGAACTGATGAAAACAAACAAAAAAGAAATTATAAATTAAAAATTTCCAAGGGAGTAACTGTACAATTGTGAGTGATGGATAATATTTAGCTCTTCAGCTGCTTTGTTACTTTATGTTTCCTAGAACTTCCTTTCTGCTGTTTTGTGATTACAATTTCCTTTGCATTATGTAGTTTGCATATGAAACTTTTGATCAGTCTTCATGTGGATGCCTATTCATATCAATAATAAGAAAAGTTATTGTTTTAAAAAGTCAGAAATGGCTAGCAGAATAGAACAGATCACTCGAGAAAAAAAGCCTACAATATTTTCTAGTCTTTGATTTTATAACTTTCTTTTGCAAGCCATTATTACAAAGAATTTATATATTAGGGCAGATATTATGCATGTCATTACTGTAAGTTAAAGCAAAGTTCTCACAATGAAAAAATGTGAACCCATGTTTTGAAAAAAACACCCCAGTATTGAAGCTCATGCTTCAAATAGTAAAGCAAGGTAAAATTGTTTATCACAAAGAAAATGAAATGGAGGATCTGTTGTACAATATTTCCAAATTCTGGGGTATCTCCTTTTTCCAGAGTCATTTAGAAATGCCTTTTGATGAACATGGTGTGAATACGTTTGTGTGTACTGTGGTCTGATAACTCTTCTAAAGCTCTCACAGTAGGTTCTATCCCTCCCTTGAGTCCAAGCTCCAGTGTGAGCCAGAGCCTGTTTGCATGCCTGAGATTCCCCATCGGGCGAACTGGCTGCCTCATTTGAGATGTAGGGTGAGCCAAGATGTGCTCATTGCAGATAATTGGAGGATTTCAGCTTGAGGGCAAACATGAAGTCAATATAATCAGCTCATAAATTCATAACAGTATCTAAACAACTCCAATTTGAGAACTCTAATAGATATCTATTCCCAAGGATATCACACCATTTTATGAGCTCTACATCTTTTTTTTTTTTTTTTCAATGAAGTCAAGGGAAAAATTGAGGTGGAATTTTGTTTTTAAAATAATCTTATTATCCAAATTAACTATATGACCCAGTTAGAATTCATCTTGGCATAAATAAAACTCCAAAGACTTCAAGGACCTCCACTGTAATCAAGTGATTCAGCACCAGCTCCCAAGTTCCAACAATAATGAAATTATATAGATATAAAAGAGAATAATGTTAGAATAAAGAAACAAAAATATCAGTATATATTAGCTATATTAAGTCATCCCAATCCGAGAGACACATGAATTACAATTCAGTATTTGTGAAAGAGCAGTGAGAACTGGGTGTGTGTAGCAGCAGTCACTACCTACTGGACTTACAGGCAGTTAAAATATGTTGGGGAAAAAATTCTTTTGAAGTAGAATGGAAACAAATAACAAAATGATTGATGTAGCATTTCTGGTTAGGAAAAAAAAAGAAAGAAAGTGGGGGTGGCAAAAAGAGGTGAAACCTACTATGTTGGTACTAATCTTTATTGGTCTGTGCCTGTGAGCAGAAAAGTTAATGAGCTGGGAAAAAAAGCTCAGTATTTTAGTGCTGTGAGACAACTGCAAACTCCCCAAGCAGATGGGTCATCAATATAAAGATTAAAGTCTTGGACAATCAAACAGTTTTCAAAAGAACACCACAAAGTTTTCAAGAGACTAAAATTTCTGTAGTAATTGATCCAACCAGCTTCAGGGTACAATAACCATGAAGCAGTAAAACAGATACAAGAAGTAATGCAAAGTTGCAAACATTTTACTCAAATTTTTGTTTCTTCTTCAGCTTGTTTTAAGCAATGTGTCAAGACTCTAGAAAAAAGTACATTTCCAAATATTGCTATGTTACTACTTCAGGATTTCAAAGTCACGTGCCATGGTCCGCTTCACAGACTGTGGGAGGGAGTATTCCTGCAGGACAAATCATTATGCCTATTCACTAATTCCCACATTCCACCCCTGCTGCCTTGCATTAGTTTCAATTTATTATGTATCATGTGTAAAATTTAGGTACTCTAGATGTCCCTGACAAAGGGCTTCATCATGTTCATGTTGAATCAATGATTAATTAATTTACTTAAGCTACTTTAATTTTGAATAGTAGAGTCGTGAATAAAGATTGACTCCCTCTGCTCAGACCTTTATACAACTTTAACATCAGTCTCCACCTATCTTATTTAATAAATATCTGTCCTTCACAAGAAACGTTGAGTCACTATGACAATAATAATAGCTGTCAAGATCATATCCGATGCATTTCATTAACACTTCTCTTAACTAGGCACTTTGAAATAAATTAGCATTGCCCTTTACCTGGGAAAGAAATTCACTGATTTCTTCAAGGTCAATTTGTAGAATGAATCAACCACCAGTTCTGGTGGAGCCGACTTTGATTGTCAGCATTTGGATTCTGTATATCTCGTATCTTTCTTTGGCTTGACAATTCAGGGGACGGAAATGAGTTTGATAGCAAGCTAGTGAGTAAAAGCTAAAATACTTAAGTAAACTCAACTGTAAAATATGTTCTGTAAAAACATAGGGTTCAAAAATCCTCTTGAAGGATGGAGTTCAGTTACTTGCCATGGTTTATAGTCTACCATAAAAGCATTTATCTCTGGGTTTGAATACAGAGGAATTTTTCCGTTATTGTTCCTTAAAAATTTGCTATTTTCTGGGGGACGTTTACTTAATTCTAAGCTTAAATACCATCATCAATGTATTATTCTCCTTTGTCCTTGTGTAAATGTCGGCCCAAATATTGTTATGGAGTTTATCTAGCATTTGTCTTATCTTTTGCCTTCTGAGGTACCTGTACAGAGGATTTTGTCTGATTTTATATCTATCTTTTAATTATGGAGAAGTAAGTCTTTCTTAGTCTTCTCCTATGTTCTGATCTAATGTGTTCTGTGATCTAATTCTGCTGGGCATCCTAGCAGCTTTGTTGCACCCCTTTGAGTTTGATCTTCTTTTGCCTACATCTTCAACTGGAGCTGAGCACAGTGTTCACATTTTTTTCTAGGCTGTGTGCAAGTTTTTAACAGGTGGATGATGAACAAACTTCTCTATTCCTCCACTGGGTTTTGGAGTCTAGGTTTATAGCATATACTCTTGTTATTAGAACCCAATTAAATTGCTTTTCATTTATAGGTTTCATTCTTTTTGCAATTTCAGTTTTCACAACCACACAGTACTTCCCATGTTTCAATATATAATGGATTTCCCAGGGACTTCAATAGCTGTGCAAAATCCAGTTGCAAGTTATTGATTTTGATGACAAGAGGACCATCATAAATCAATAGAATGAACAGAAAACTGGCACAGAGAATAAGAAATTCAGATTAGAATCCCAACCTTAAAATGAAACAAAATGGTAGTGTAACATAAAATAGAGCACTTAATTTTTTACCATTTCCTGAAACTTTTTTGTTGCAAGCTTCATTTAGATTGTAGCTATCTTGGCTTCAGAGTTTAAAAAAAAAAAACAGTTAACTTCTGAGCAGGTTTGTTTGCCTCAGCAGGCAAATCTTTTCTTCAGTGAGAGCTTCTGAGATTTCTTGCCCTTGTTTTAGATAGTAATTATATTACGTACTTAAACACATGATTTTACTCTCCCTGGGTGGATAAAAGTGTTTATAAAATTTCTCTCCAGTTAAAATGTTTTCTAGAACTAGTTCACTGATTTTACTTAAGGATTTGTTTGGGTTTTATTTTTGTTTTTTGTTTTTTTTTTTTAAAACCAGAGTGATTTGTGACAGTGTTGTTAAAATGTATACTGTAAAGCAGCAATGCAGACTTAATGCTTTCCCAGGCTGCGGCCTTCATAATCTCACAGACTCTAGCTACAGATAGCTGTAAAAATTGAAAAGTTGGTCTTAGACTTACTTGATAGCATTAGTTTATGAAGGACTTTCAAAGACATTAGCATAAGTCCAGCATTTAGGAATTTCCAAATACCTGACATATATTTAAAACTGATATTGCTTTAGGTTACTTTTTCCTAGGTTAACCACGGTATTGCATTATTAATTAAAACTGCGGAATAATTCTCCAAGGTTTGTTAGAGTCTTTACTTTTTGAATGTTATGAAGTTTACATGTTAGAATTTTCTTCCAGCAAAATCAATAACAGAACACTTATCAAGTTCAAAATTAAAAATATGTTTGTCACTTTAAAGCTTTGTTTGTCACGTCTTTTGGTAAAATCAGAGGAAAACTCGTTAACTCAATATTATGGGATAATTTTTTTAAACCACTATTGTTTACCAGAGCTACTAGGAAAGACATCTAGTTTCAAAGAATCAAATACTAGTTTTGGAGACTAAATTTCTGTTTAGCTTTGATTTTGGGGATTTTTTTGTGTTCTTAATGTGCATCACTCTAAAGACTGAGAAAATGTACTGTTTGTTATTAATCTCGAGTGCAAAGATAGGAAAGAAGAGATGCTGGACTGCAATATACCTCTTGAAGATACAGTCAATGTGTATTACTGCTAGATTAATAGATGCCCATGCAATGTGGCTAGGTTTACATAGCAGTCTTCACCATAAAGTGGAAAATGTTACACATATGTCTTATCATTGGATAGAGGGAAGGGATGCCATCCAGAGGGACCTGGACAGGCTTGAGAGGTGGGCCTGTGCAAACCTCATGTAGTTCAACCAAGCCAAGTGCAAGGTCCTACACCTAGGACATGGCAGTCCCAGGCACAAATACAGGTTGGGCAGAGAATGGCTGGAGGGCAGCCCTGAGGAGAAGAGTTAGGGGAGTGCTTGTGGAGAAGCTCAACATGAGCTGGCTACATGTGCTGGCAGCCCAGAAAGCCAACCACATCCTGGGCTACATCAAAAGAAGTGTGGCCAGCAGGTCGAGGGAGATGATTGTACCCCTCTACTCTGCTCTCATGAGATCCCACCTGGAGTACTGTGTCCAGCTTTGGAGTTCCCAACACAGGAAGGACATGGACCTGTTGGAATGGGTCCAAAGGAGGAACACTGAAATGATCCGAGGACTGGAGCATGTCTCCTACGAAGACAGGCTGAGACAGTTGGGATTGTTCAGCCTGGAGAAGAGAAGGCTCCAGGGAGACCTTATAGCAACCTTCCAGTACCTGATGGGGGCCTACAGGAGAGATGGGGAGGGACTCTGGTAATAGTTTTAAACTGCAAAAGCGGAGATTTAGATTAGATACTAGGAAGAAATTCTTTCCTGTGAGGGTGGTGAGACTTTGGAACAGGTTGCCCAGAGAAGCTGTGGCTGCCCTATCCTTGGAGGTGTTCAAGGCCAGGTCGGACAGGACTTTGAACAACCTGGTCTAGTGGGAGGTGTCCCACTAGGGGGGGGGAACTTGATCTTTAAGGTCTTTTCCAACTCTAACCATTCTATGATTCTATGATCCTTTTTGTGCTTTTACTTCATTTCAAACTATGTGATCAATGCCACTTAATGCATTGTTATGGAAATTAGGCATACATGATGTGATATATCCTCTTTGAATCTTTTTCTTTCATTCTCAGAAATGAACTTTGTTTCCCGCTGAATTATCAAAATTGCAAAATTTTTCATGTTTCAGATAAGGGCTCTGTTAACATTAGGCTATGGACCAGAAATAATAAACATTTACAAAGCTATATTTTTATGAATCTTTTCAGGTTTCTAAATGGCACAGTAATTACAGGCTTTAGACTGCAGGGAGACGGTTCAAGAAGCAATGAGGATTGTACCCAAAATACTTGTCCAAAATTATTGCATTCATGCTCTGCTATCATTGGAGAGACATGAGTCTGGGAGTATCTGGTGCTGATTCAGAAAATAAAGTCATTTTCATCCTCTGTTTGGTTCTGATTCCTGTTTAGAGGGAGAGTCTCTAAATGCTGGGTAGTGTGCAGATTTGTAAACAATATATATACAACTACATATTATACTTGAAAAAGCCTAATTGTAGGAATTCTTTGAAAGGTGCTCTGGACAAGGAGGTACTAGAAGACTATAAGCCTACTGTTTTCCATATTTTAATTGAGGTATATTTAAATTATTCCTAAAATAATACTATTAATCTCTAGTTCCTTCCTAATAATGAGATAATAAATTTTAGAATATGAGTATTTCCTGCTCAGAAAATAAAAACTTAACTTTATTTGCCCAAACACTCCCAAGGAGTTAGGTAAACTTCATCTTTCAAGGACTTTCTGTTGTTCACAGCTTAAAAATATCTTTTTTTAAAGACCCTTTCCATCAACTCTGACTTTCATTATCAGAGAGTAATTACATCTGCGGAAAGCTGGGCCAGCAGAAACACAGATGACCTTTTTTTTTCTAGAATCTGTCTGTCTGATCTTAGGACGTGGTCTGGCAGGGTGTTTTCACACGCTGCCACAAATAAAACCTGTTATTGGATTATGAAAAGCATGCAGCACTGACCTAACACTGTTCTCATTCTGACTAAGGTATTGAGGCCAACAGTAGCAGAGCTTGGTCAGTGCTGAAGACTTCCAAAAATTCCTTCTAAACACATAACTGGAGCACCTAGGATTTCTAGGTTGTCCTACTTATTTTTTCCATATAATATAAAAGTTTGTACAGTGATTTTATACTACAATAAATACTAGCCTTAGGTATAAGAGCTGAAAATGTTCCCAAAGCAGTTACTTTGCTGTCATCATCTTATTGCAACTGACAGTGTATAGTTTATAACAATGTCTGTTCAAAAGTGGCACTATACAGATTATCACCATGGTGAAGGATACAGCCATAATGCATGGTTAAGGATGTTGGAAAATGTGGTCAGAAAGCAACTCACAATCCACTAATTGAAGAAAACGATAATGCTCATTTGGTCAGAGTTATGGACTATATTCAATAATATAATGAATGAGACAAGTTGGCAAAAATTATTTAATAATGCAGTTATCTGTGCTCCTATGGAAGAATTCCCTAACTAAAAATGTAATAGATAGGAACCATGCAGACTATAGGGTTTTATTGCTTTTTCTTCTAGGATAAACAAGATTAGTTATAACATAATTGTGACATAGTTAATAATTTCTTTTATCTAAGAACATTTTTCATGAAATTAGTCCATTTAGTCATGCAAATGAACAGGCAACATTTTTAATATTCACCTCTAATAATTTCTATATATTTTTCTAAGGAAATCACTAGCAAAACTAACAGATTTTTAGTCATAGAGATAGAAAAGATCAAGTGATTTACCAAGCCTAAAAAGAAGTGGTTGTAAATTTGTGTATTCCAGGTCTTTCGCAATATAAATTACTCCTTTTCTACAGACCTACACCAACATTGGTGTCTTTGTTAATGCACAAATGACTATCAAAATTTAGGACACATTTCCTAAAATGCTCAGAACAACAATGACAGTATTAGTCATGCATTTGTAACTTTTACTAGAGCATAGTTGATAAACTGTGGGAAAAGTAACCTTATGTCAAAAATTCTGGTTTTGAACTGTATTTGTAGAGATTTTTTTCTATGCTGCGGAAACATGTTGGAAACAGAAATCTATTGTTTCCTCCAAATACAACACATGAGTAAATCATACCTGAATGACCAAATGACAGCTAAGACTTACGAGCAGCAGATGGCAGTAGGTTATTTATTATTTTTACGCTGTGTTGCAGTGGATCTATGTTTCAGTCTATCATTTATAGAAGTTGCAGAAAATTCGTGCATATTAATTAATGAGTGCTCCAAATCCCTTTTTATTGTTTGCTGTTGATATATGCATCCTGTTGCCTCATCATGGCATTGGAACTTCTCAATGAAAAAAGGTAGGGAAGGTGACCTAATAATGGTGTTCATTGCCAGGGCCATTGTATATGCCTTTATAATCTCTGCTCACTGATCACACCTTTTGTATGATAGGTATCAGGCCCTGTCTTACAAAGCACTTTCAGAAGTTAGAGGGGTAATACAGGACATGTCTTTACTTCAGGAAACCACCGTGCCGTATGTAGCATCACAAATACTGATGGATCAGAGCTATTGAAAACAGCAGCTATGGTAGGTGGAGAAAATAAGTGACTGGAACTAATATGTCTGAGAAGAGAGCAGAGCTGGTATCAGTAATACGAGTGTATTTGTGGGAATGATACCAATTCACTCTAAACAGTCTTGCCCCAAATTCCCAGTAATTTTGAGGAAATTACAGTGCTGCTCAAGACTTGTGTGATAATGCTTCATGAGACTATGCAATTCAGCTATGGAATGAGAAAATAATGGTAGTCATCAGTAGTGGCTTGCTATATAATAAATGTCTTTTTAAAGTCATGATTGCAGTAGGGAAAACATTAGAGGAACATTGATTTTTGAAGTGTGACATTTTAATTAGATAACACACAGAAACTTTTTGAGGGAGTACAAATAGTATTTGTGCTTCATATCATTTTGTGTAAGTATCATTTCTCTGTAATTTTGGTGATGATGGTATTTTTCATTACAGATAAAACTATTTAATTTCTTTCCATTCTCTTTAATTGCATGTGGCAGTCTCTTTTGGTTATAGCTATTTGAGCAGAGGGGAATCTTAAAGAATTTGCAAATGAGAGAATATCCAGGTCACATGTACCTGCTGTCAACAGTCTACATTAGATTGAGTATGTGCTACATGTCTTATAATAGAGGAAACTATGAAAATTTTGATAAAGTTTACAGATAAGAAATACGCTCTTTCTAAACTTTGGAGCACATACATGAAAACTCAGTGAAAAGGCAAAGTAGGACTTCAGGAGGAAAAGTTCTCCTTGGTAACGACTACTCTTCAAATCTGTAGCTCTGTATTGCTTTTAAAGCCACAGGACAGCATAGGAGAATCTGGCTTAAAATAGAGTATGTTTGACAATCATGTCTGTAAAAAAGAATAAATGGTCTTGAAATCCAAAGTTTTCTTCTGAACACTAGAAAAACTGTAAAAAAGAATAAATGTCTGTAAAAAAGAATAAATGATCTTGAAATCCAAAGTTTTCTTCTGAACACTAGGAAAACTATGAGTTGTTACAAATATATACTAGAAATCACAGTATTGCAGAATCAGAGAATCACAGAATCATCATGGTCGGAAAGGACCTCTGAGATGACCAAGTCCAACCATTGACACACAAAAACCCCTACAATCCTGGCCATTAGAGCATGCTACATCTACAAGTTTCTTAAATACCTCCAGGGATGGTAACTCAACCACCTCCCTGGGCAGGCTGTTCCAGTGCCTGACCACTCAGTAAAGTAATTCTTCCTGATATCTAATCTAAACTTCCCCTGCTTCAACCTCAGACCATTTCCTCTGCTCCTGTCATTATGCCCTTGGGAGAAGAGGCCAACCCCCACCTCTCTGCAACCTCCTTTCAGGTACTTGTAGAGGGCACTAAGGTCTCCCCTCAGCCTCCTCTTCTCCAAACTAAACATACCCAGTTCCCTCAGCCTCTCCTCATATGACTTGTTCTCTCGACACCTCACCAGCTTGGTGGCTCTCCTCTGGACACGCTCCAGCACCTCAATGTCCTTCTTGTAGTGAGAAGGATATATTATATAAGGAAATTATAGCTACCGTTATGGTTCGGGCCAGAGTGGCCACTGAAATGGATGACCGATGTTTTCCCCAACCTCTCCCTTCAGGGAGAGAAGAATGAGAGAAAAAGAGACTTATGAGCTTAAAAGAAGCACAACCACTTTAATGAAATATTAATAACAAAACAATTAAAAGAAAATATAATAATAAATATTTTTAAAAGAAGAAATACATACAATACATAGAAAACCATATTGAGCTCCCAGGTTGACAATCATGCCACTGGCAAGCACTGGGAAAGTCCCAGACTAGACTCAGCGGTGGATGGGAAACGGATTCTGGGTCTGGATTCAGGAATACATGGATCAGGTTCTAAGGCAGATGAAGAGAGATAGTCCTCCTTGGATGCCAGACATTGAATTAAGAGGCTGACCCTTTGCTAGCTCAGTTTTTACACTGAGCACGGGGCAGATTGGAAGGAGTACCCTGTTGGTCAGTTTTGGGTAACCCATCCTGTCTGCCCCTCCCTGTAGGTGGGACCACTCTAAGCTTTTGCACTTCCAGCCCTCCAACACAGCAGATAACAAAGTTACCTGTCCTTGGTTCTTACAGCAATACGGATAAGCAAGAGCCTCTCTGCACACTGTTCCTTTGCATTCACTACAAACGTCAGGCCTTATCTCTGCTAGAGGCAGATACTCTCTGACAAAAATGCTGTTAATTTCACCGAGTGCTGTTAGTTAGCAGAGGTTTAGCTGAAAAGTAAAATTACTAATGTTAGTTCTGTTTAACCTCAAACCAGGACACCTACTAAGGTCAAATTTGAATTGGGTGATAGAAAGAGTAACGTAAGTAAGTGAGGCTTTCTTCACATACCTGCTTTACATATTGATCATCAATGCATCTATAAAGAATAATAAAAATGGTTAATATATGAGGTGTTAATCAAGTTATTCCTGATAATCTATTTTTCATCTAAATTTGCAGTTATTGGAATAAAGGCATTGTATCATACAAAAGTCTGATTTTAGAGTAATATCCTGGATGTACAGTAACTTACTTTACAGACTCCAGTTTCATTTAGTAGTATAGGTTAAAGCTCGGTGAGAAGGGCTTGAATAGAACTCACTGCATGACAACCTATTTGATTTCAAGTTATTAAAACAGATGTAAGGGATTTATATTACTCAAGTTTCATTATCTGAAAAAGAAGACTGCAAGTCCCTGATTCAGCAAAACAGCCCACATAGATGTTTAATACAAAATGATTACCCCCACTGAATTCAGCCACAGGATAAGATCAGGCGTGTGGCTAAGATGGTCCATGGGATTCAGTCACACAGACGAGAGCCTACCCAAAGGTGATATAAGAGCTGTTAAAGTTCAATGTGTATGTTTGGTTTTGTAAAGCAGGTGAGTGTAGGTTTAAATCCAGCCTCTTTGGCCAAGGAACAATTTCCTTGTTTAGATCACCTAGCGTGAGGACCAAACCATGTCCCACAATATGAAGAGCAACAGGGGTCACTGACTTGATTGAGAACCTCTGGAGGTCCCAAACCTCATTCTCACATGGATGAAACTACTGCCAACATCTGAGCACTGAGAATATAAATAAACTGAAATAAAAGCATTTCATAATATGCATTTATCTGTACACTTTTCTTTTTTTTTTTTTTTTTTCAATATGATGCCTAACCCTATATTAGTTTATGGAATTAACTGATCAGATGAAAAGTTATATGCTGAAACACCATTTGATTTAATTGTGAGGAGGAAAAGGCATATACTTCATTTTGTTAACTACTGTTGTCACAGCCAAACAACCAAACAAAGCAAACCACTTTGACTGTATCCTGTCTAATATTGAAATGATTATTTGTTTACCTTAAGCCCTCAGGATTAATAGAAGAATCAAGAAATATCTTAATTTCTGAATTGTCATGAGGTTTCCTTTGGGTTCCTAGAAATCATAGATTTCTGATGACCAGAAGCTCACAAATAACTTACAGATATTGGAAGTAAATCCTATGTTATGGTTCTTGGCATGTCTGTAAACTGAAGTATATTGACTCAGTCCCTATTATAAATTTTGCTTTTTGAATGTTAAAACCAGTATTCTCTTACATTAGATCTGCTTTCTCACAAACAATGTTACTTGTCTCACAGATTTAGAGTGCTCAGTATTAGAAAATCTTGCTACTCTGATTTCTCTAAAGATATGCAAACCTCCTTTACACGCAGTGTAAAAGATCTGCAACTACTAATGATTTCATAAATAAAACTAAAAAAATTCCAAAGAGTGGAAAGTTATTTCTTAAAAATGAATTCTAATTAAATTTTAATTACACATAGCCAAATTTACTTATAGTTTTCCATAAATATTCAATATGTTATGTTTTACTAAGCACAAATGCTCACAAAAGGATTTCTTTAATAGTATAAACATTCAAAGTGTTGTTAAGACAACTTTCAATTTTGCAGTTTACACAGTGTTTTGTATAAACTTGCATATTGACATAATCAAGCCTCAGAAGAGAGTCAATATTAAATAACCATGCAACCAAATATACCTTGAATATTATGGGCATACAAGCCACATATTCTAGTTTATTTTCTTGACAAGTTAATATGGGCAATACTGCATAAATTGTCTATTAGATCGTAGTACTTACTATTTGCTTTTTATTTTATTTGAGTAGGTTCTTAAATCTTTAATCAGAAAATAAAAATACTATTTCCTATTACTGTAAAGATGAAAATAGATCAAGTTGTGAATCTTCGAGAAAGAGCTATTTGGTAATTATTACGTGCTAAAGAAAAACTCAAGTAATAATAAGTTGGATATGGTGCATCCATTTGTGAATGCTTTGTAATGCGAGGCACACAGTATTGTGTGAGACAATGCCTTTCATTCTCCAGAGGTGCTGGCTTCTGATTTGTATTCAGATGCCCACATCCCTCAGGCTTTCCAGACTCTTATATTGGAATTAGGTACCTACATATCTCTGAGGAGGCTGTTGTCGTCCATTTGAAGACAAGGTTGTCATCCATTGAAATAATCCTTATAAATAGTTCATTCAGGTTTTACCAGCCTGTTTCTCCTCCATTTTTTTGTGAGCAGTTTTTCTCTGGGTCCTCTGAGCTACTGTCCAAAGGTGGCATATAATTATTAATCAGACAGGATTTTGCTAGTGCAGGTAATCAGTCACAGCTGTGCAGTAGTTACAAGCTTCTGATAATAAAAGGGCCACGTGCACTCGGGACAGAGGTGGGTGTTTTTTCACCTACCAGTGTGGTAATGCTACAGCCATCATCTCCTTCCCCACTAGGACTGAAACACCCACTCACCCACACAATTCCCCTCCGTTTCTTGTAATTCTGCCACTAAAATTACTCCCAATCCCACTGAACGAGTACCCTGCATTGGCTGCTCACATTTCTTACCATATCCAGAATTATATTGTTATTTTCATTATTGTGTAACAAACATACTTGTTTGTTAAGTGCTCAGGAACTTTGACATTTGTCTGATGTTAAACTGAAATGTAAATGTTTTACATTTTTATTCACAGTACTGTTGAAAGACAAAGAATATTTGAGAGCTATTTTTGGTTTTGCTTTTTTTGGTTTTGTTTTGTTTTGTTTTAAACTTATTAAATCTAGCATTCTAATTCTAGATTCATTCCCTTCAACTTAACAAGAACTTTAGTTGAGGTTTTTAACATAATGTGCTTAGACAATGAGTGTCTTGGAGTGACGTTAAGCTTTTTCTGAAAAAAAAACCAAAAAACCAAACCACAAACAACAAAACCAAACCAAGCCACATTACCAAATGTAGGTGCTCCTCCCAGTTTATTTATTAGCATTGTAAATGTAAGTGCCATGCTAACATTTTTATTCACTTATAACTATTAAAGATAAGTCTTAGACAACAAGGTAGGTAAAGCTTGGGGCATGTTAATATCTGGCAGTAAGTGAAATCTAAGATAAAAGTTATTTGTAAAGTAGGAGAGATACTGATAGTGAGCAGATGACACAAGATAGATGAAATGAGGTTACTGGCACTGGTAACAAACATATGACAAACACAGCTGCAGTGGTGGTCCACAGCTGCAGGAAGATGGAGAGGTCCCCAAAGCTGAGGACATCTCCAAGGTCAAGGAGAAAAAACCATTAACAACTGAAATGAGGAAGTCATTAATACGCCGGAGGAGAGCAATTTCCTTGTGAAGGCCACAGAAAAATACAGATTAAAATCAGTCAAGGGTATTGTTGTGTGCAAAATGATTTCTGTGATGGTAAAAGGCTACTTCCTTGAGCCTTTTTTTTTCCTGGGAACACAAAAATTAGAGGAGAGATTTTTGTAAATAGATTACCTTCAAGGTCAAGTGAAATTATTATAGAGGTTTTAGCTCTGTAACTAATTTTTTTAACTGTTTTTTTTTTTTCTTGAGTTTGTCATATGTACAACATTAAAATAGGGAAAACATAAATACACATAGGTCATGGAAGATGCTGAGAAGACATTGAAGAAAAGTAATGGTGAAAGAAAGATGTTACAAAGAGGCATGTTGTGAAAAGCTGTGCAGCTTTATTAAACTGAGTGATACCTAAATGAAGCAAGTCACGAGAAGGGCATAAATGAGGCAGGACTGATTGCAAAGATTACAATGTGGGTAAATTTTGGAAATAGGTCCATTTTGCATGTTCCTTTGATTAACAGGTAAAAGTTGGAAAATATTTCAACAAGAGAAAAGTGGCTAGTGGGCTGATGTGTTCTGTGTATGTAAGACAGGAGGGAAGAAAGGAACTGACAGGGCAGTGTTAGAAGGGAATGTAGCAAATAAGAGAGATAATACGTGCCTGGGGAATGCGTGCATCCACGTATTTCTCAAAGGTCACTGTAGACTGTATTTAGCCATGTATTACAGTGGTTTTATGTAGGAAGTGATTAAAAGAATAAAGTCTGCAGAGCTGCAAAGTAGTTACCTCGGGAAAGAGAGAGATTAGAAGGTGTTACTGGGGGATTATAAATGTCTAATAATACCAAACTTTTCCGTAATTAGCACAGTGGAATTAAAAAATAAAACAGACCAAAACAACAAAAAAAAGTGCTATAGAATAAATAAAGACCAGCTTCTGACTTTTTGTATGCAAAGAGCTCACAAAAAGAAATCCAAAGATAAATGTTTTTACTTATTTTACCTTAATAATATTTCTGTCAAAATTGTTTACACTTTGGCTGTTCCCTTAGCTCATTTTGTGTGGGTCCATGTCCCTCCCAATCTAACTCTGGTTTTATTAGTATTATACTGAGACTGCTAAAACAATTCATGTTGGTGGTCTGTCATAGTCATGGCTGTCTTGCAAAATACCTGAAATATTCAGGCCTGGTGAATATAATGACATAACTAAAGCTAAAATTTCCAACTGAGCCTTTTTCTTCTATCAAATTTGTTTTATAATTAGTTTTTTTATTATTACCTAGTGCCACGTGCAATCTGAAGTAGTTTCATCTGCTCTTGTACATGCATTTCTTCAAGTGGTGTTACATCATATCATGCAATAAAAATATCTTGTACTGCTGGATGTCTTTAATAATGTCAAATAATGTCTTTTGCCAGACATCCAGAAATAACTCATATTCTTTCTGACACCACTGTTACCCTCTGTGAAGGAGTTCTTGCCACTGCATGCAAACGGACTGGTTGCCAGGTATGTGTAGGTGAGGTCAAAAGAATGTTTAAAAAATGAAAAATCCTAAATGTGAAGTTTCTTATTAAAATGTTATTCATGATAAGGCCTTAAAAATGAAAAATGTTAAAATACCTACATATGTTACACATTACTTCATTTTATATCCTAATATTTTATGTTCTATACTTATGTGGGCATTTACATCCATTGAATAGGTATATTTTACAATTACATAAAAGAATCTGTGGATATAATGGTTGGATAAGTAAGCTTTCCTCTTTATATTAAAAATGCAAACAGAATACTGGAGAAACAAACAGGAGTGAACTGGCAGCAAAGAGAGGGAAATTGTCTTATCTGGTCCTTTGATGGGCTTGTATGAAATACTTGCAGGAGGATACACAGAAGGCTAGGGTTTCCATTGAATGGTTCCAAAACAAATGGCAGGAATGATAAAAAATAAGAGGAGGTTGTTACTGTTAACTGTTAATGACATTCAGGCCAGGACATTTCATTCATGTGTGTGTTTGCAGAATTTATGGTGTACTTCAAAATACTATGTTTTGGGGATTTTTCTTTTCCTTCTTTTTAAACCGTTCTGTTTAGCTATTTGAATATATTAATACATCTCTTAGCTATCTTGAATACATTAAAGTTTAAGAAGAGCTCAAACTGCTACTCTATTAGAGATTTGTACATACATTAAAAAAAGGGGAAAAGGAAATTAGAATAACATGAGCAGAATTATTTTCTGGTGAACACTCATTTAGATGTAAGTTATTATTCTAGAGAATAACGTGTGTATATGTTAAAAAAAAAAATGTTCTGCCCCTTATTTTCTCCATAACAGAAGACACTATGATTCCCAACACTTTCTTTTTCACATTAACAGCAATTTATTCCTTTTGCAGAAGATCAAAAAATATTCTGTATTATCAGTTTTTACTAGATTTTTTTATTTTCTTGATACCTCTCCATAGTGTTACACCATCTGGTTCTTTTATGTTTCCAACACCCTCTAGAATAGTGATCTAAAAGAGCATGTAAGAAACTTTACCATGATAATTCACAGAATACATGGCAGAGGTGTGAACAGCATCATGATTTTTCTAACTCTTCAAGCCACTAAATCATCTTCCCTCTTTTTATTCTTGTTTTCTGTGAATCCTTATGTTGCTTTGATCTGCAAAAAACATGAATGCACACAACAATTAATCAGAAAAATGTATATTACATTAGCAGTAGATATGGTAGTCAAAAGACAATTGTACTTCCAAGACTAGAAATTAGGCTGGGTATCTTCTAAACATGACATACTCTATATGAATCATGACAGTTCTCCATTTTCATGTTCCCCACTGCTTTGCCTGCAGTCTGGAGACCAATTATTAATTTCAGATTTGCTTTCAAAATAATCAAGTCTTTCAATCCAGCTATTTCCACAGGGGAAGTTTGCTTCTTAGTGGAGTGTTTTGTAAAGAAAACAGTAAAAGTACAATATGTTTTTATAGTAAAGAAGTAGCAATGCATGATTGTACTATTGTTGTAGGCCCTCTAAGTCTCAGCCACATTTTACAGAAAATAAAACTAACCAAATTCTGTTTATTACACATCTGAGTTGAAGTCCTTTCACAGTGTTATTACTGTAGTAGGAGTAACAATATAAATAATTGTCTTCTAGAAATTAATGGAAAGAATGAGAAATGTGCAGGATACAAGCATACTCGAAAGAATATAAAATTAAAGAAGAAATAAAAAAGAAACCCACCTTCATTTTGTAATAATCATTATATTTACTGAAGACATTTAGTCAGCTGTCATAATGAAATAAAGAACATTTTAAAAGATTTTTGGTTACCTAAATAAATAAAGATGATAGTTATATGCTTTTCGAGGAAATGCTAAATTTGTTTTGTTTTAAGCTTTACAGTGGTTTATTTTAAGGTGTTAGTGGTACTTTCAAATCACGTTTACCATTTCCTCTATTTCTGAATACTATAAACTTCAGCACTGAAGTAAATATAAATTCTTTTGGAGGTAGTTATGCAAAGCTTTGGAAAGAAAACAATTGTAAAACTATCTGAATGTCAGCAGCTGAGAAAAAACAAATCATTTCCAGACATTATGGGAGCAGGACATCATTCTTCATGTCCTGTGCATATCTCCTGTGTCAGAGAGCCCATTAGTATCAAAATCTAGACGGTGGTCCCTGGAAAGTTTTGTGTTGCTAACTCCTTTGTCCACCTCCAGTAGCATCATGCAGTGATTATCCAGAGCAGCTGCAGCAGAGGCCAAAATTTAGCCCATCGGTGAAAAATACTATATGAAAACCGCCTTGTTTGAAGTAGAATTAGAAAAATCATAATGTGTAATGAATAGATATGCAGAGTAGAGGAGCTTTTCTTTGTCCAAAATGGCAGACAATTTGAAAATCACATTTTTAGGGGGATGGGTGTAGGACAAGCTAATAAAATTGCTACTAAGCATCTAATTTTAATGTGAGCTCCTAAGTTTAACAGGAATCTTCTTTTGTGTTTGAAGTTCTTTTGAAGTTGGGGCAGAACCTTTTTAATGTGCTCTGTCGTTCCCACAGGCACAAAAAAAGTGAAAACCAGATGCTACAACACTTGATCATATTATCCCAATGGCACCGTCCATCTGATCAAATGCCATTTTTTCTTCCTCAGAGCTGGACAAAGCTTTCTGTTCAGCACTGCAAAGTTCTGCTGGAAAGGAGCAAAAAAATATTCACGGAGCTTGTACTTGTGTTCATAAAGAGAACTGTCATAAATGCTTGCCTTATGGACACCTGAAGGAAACTTTCAGACAAAAAATGAATAAATCATTTTTTCTTAGCTGTTTATGGTTAACTGAAGCAGTTTGTCTAATATGTTACCGTTGCCACTGGGCATTAAAAAAAGTATATATATTCAGAAGGTACCTGTGATCCCTAGTCCTAACCCCATCCTCCTCTGGTCAAAGCACAGCTAAATTTTTATCAAGTTGCTTTGGGCCTCACCCAGGCAAGTTTCAAATATTTTCAAGGATGAGTATTTCACAGCCTCTCTGGGTAACCTGCTGCAATATTTAACCACCCTCATAGTGAAAAAGATTTTTAATTCATCTAACTGTAATTTCTAACATTGCAAGTTGTGCCTGTTGTTTCTTGTTCTGCAACTGGGGTCTGGCTATCATTACATTTTGAAATAGCATGATGAAACTTCTGTTAAATTCATTGTGAGTAAGCCAAATTCCTACTAGCCAAGAGTTTGTATAAAATCCTGACTTCCTGAATCTCATAGGCTTTTTGAAAATAAGAGGAGAAAGGTAAGAACCTGCTGAAACCTCCCTCCCGTGTGAGAGAAACAACACACAGAGGTGATTCAGATATGCTGAAAAAGTAAAAGAGAGGTAGAAGTTATTGAACCAAGAGGAGCAGCGAAACAAAAAGAGAAAATGACCCCAGCTTGTGTGCAAACTGGAGACAATAAATACAGCAAAGCTTGTTGAATAAACACAGGTAGTGCTATGCAATTAAAATTTTGTAGCAGAAATATGTCCTAGTTCTCTTGAGAGCGTATTCTCTGTGTGTACCTGCATACACACTCTCAAAAACTAAAGATCTTAAGGCAGTGTGTTTTTGATTGATGGTTCTCTGATTACCAGGTAACCAGCAGGCTTCTTGCAGCTTTCATCTCAGTGTCTCTGATTGCCATTTTGAGGAGACTTAGTTGCTGCTGTCAGATCGTTATGCCATGCTTACAGTTACATTTGCATTATCACTGTCACTTGTAAAACTAGTTTAGAAAACAGCTTGGATTTTTGTGGTGTTTTATAGTTGCACGGTTGTTTGCTGCTCCTGTATCAATGAGCTCATTGTCACCTTAAATGTCAAAAGTGGAATTCTGGTCTTATGCCTATCGTACAGAACCTCTTATAGCTCTCGCATAAATAACTACTGCTTTATTGTGCCTAGTTACAAAGCATTGAATAATTTAATGACAGGCAACTATACAGGCTGAATTTTTGCAGTCATTAAAGTATTATTATCTTCTACCATCTGCCTGTATCTTGTTGATTTTCCACTTGAACATTTCAGTAGATAAGGAAAATCTCAAATGTTCCTTAGAAAAGCTGTGCCAATGGCATTACTCGCAGAATCAGAAACAACAGTAAAGGACCCACTGTTCTTTGAATTGCACTGAAAACTACAGCAAATGGCAGAGATTGACTTTCTGAATGGATTTTTTTTAAAGCTTTATGCACAGGGCATTAAGTTGATATCCTGTGATTCTTTCCTGAGCTTCATGACTTGGCATCATAATGGCTTATAACAAAATGAGTAATCCTTTCACAAACATCTCATGAGGAAATAATAGCTCCCATTATTTTGCACAGACTGTAAACTGCTGAGAGTCTGGGCTCAAATTTTGGTTAAAGAGAAGGAAAGTGAGAACCTATGTTTCAGATTATGGACATCAATTACGGCTCTTTTACTCCCTTCTTAAATTGAACTGTTATCTCAGAACTAATTGGTTGCCTCTGTGCTAAAAACGTTTACGTTTGGTGCCAAAACCCATAAAATCCACAGGAAAAAGTGTTGTTAATACATTCCATTTTAATTTCATCATCACGATATTCACCGGTGGAAGCACGCAATCATTACTTTCCCATAGTGGTGTACCTGTAGTTACTGAGGAGAAGAGTTGCTACGAGCCCCTTTCCTTCTACTTTCTTCAGCTTGCCTGGGCCTCACAAGAGAGTTGGTGACACTGGTCCTGTGGATGGAGCTGTAGTTTTCATAGATATGGTGCCATTGAACAGCACAGTTGTCAGAAACTGTTAATCTGATGTCACACGACACTTCAAAATTGTACACCTCTGCCTATTTTTATGTGATACACACAAAGAATAAGACTGAAGATAGCATAATAATTATTTTTATTTTGTATTAATCCATAAGCATACCCACACCCTAAGTATATCCTAGACACCGTAAGGATAACTCGTATGTCACCAGTATTTACTACTCGCTCTTAGGAGCAAATGCTAAAGAAAGGACAGTTCATGCACTGAAAATCTTCCAGTTGCACTCTTCACGGATAAATAGTTTTTCCAGCCTAAAACTTCATCTGGGTACCAGCTATGGGCGGAAACTGCTTATATAAAGCTTATTGAATTTTGAACCTTGCCTGCATACTGCATGTTTTACTACATAATTACTACGCTTACTGTTGCTATTTTTATTGCTATTATTTGCTTTACTTACTCTTACTTGTACTATTGCTGTTACTGTGACACAGTTACTACTTATTACATAATTAGTATATTACTAGTGTGTTTAGTACATAATTTAATGTTGTAAGTTTTTGTCAAGATACGGTGCTAAAATTGTATGAGTCTTGTCTAGAATTACCCCCAGTTACTGTAACTTTGTAGATACTTTTTTTAAAAACAAATGACTGTAGATTCCCATTAAAAATATGGAGCTTTGGGTACCTGACTTTCACTTAGAGAGTTGTGTTGCATAGACAGCCAAAAAGCAAATGGTTTCCAGAGTGGTGTGCCCTTCCTGAGGAGCACTGATTTCCTACAATAAACATATACCATAAACGTGGTAAGCTTTGCCAGCATTAGTGTGTGGCTACTACATTGAAACTAGAGGCGGGACAAACCCTTGTAGGAGATAATCTCCAAAAGAGCCAGCTGAGCTGTTTTGCCAGCCCCAGAAGATGTTTTTCCTTCAGATACTAGCAGTCCAGCCAGCTGAAGTAGTTACCAGTCAGTTCAATTAAGAAGTCTTCCTTAAAATGCTATGTGTTGAGGTTTTCTTTAATTTGGGGTAGGGAGGAGCACGGTGGATTGTTTTTTTTTTATTTTGGGGAATTTTTGTTTGTTTGCTTTGTTGTGGGTCTGGGGTTTTTTTGGTGGAAAGCTGTTGTTGCCTATGAGGATGGCAATGTGAGGAAGATTTAATTATGAGATTAACTGCTTCCTTGGTGTATGTTGCTTTGGTCTTCCTTGGTAAACCAACTGTTCTCTGTCCCGTTTTCCTCTAGGATTATTCATCATGTGACATTTTAGTAGCACTACATTTGGATTTTTCCTTGATTGCGATTACTTAAAAGAGAATTACTGCCACAAGTTAATAGAATCTGGCAGATGGAATGAAATATATTCTGGTTACAGAGTCCATGCTGATGTTGGTAGTTACATGGTGCTGTGTTGTGCAATGCTGTCTTATATGCGATATGAGTTTTTAACTTCTGGCTATATTAGACATTTGTCTGTTAATACCATACTTATGCATAAAACCATATAGTAAAGTGTTATTGCATGTTTTATAGGCAAAAAATGAAACTTTACAACTGGCATAGAAATATGTTCTTTGCATATACAAAGTATGCACAAAATGTCACTAATCCCATCTGGAAAGTCATGTAAGTATATCACATTTTATGGTATAGAATATCACCATTTAATAGACTAAATTTTACATGTTGGACTAAGGATTTATGTTGTGATCACCTAGTATAACTTAACTACCATTGCCTAATACTTTATTACTGGGTACTCGTACAATATTGCTTCAAGCAACATTTTTTGTCAGAGAGCTCTGAAAAGGTTCTTGTCTCTTAAAACATAGTTGTGTAAGAAAATATGCCAAAGCCACGCTATGGCCAAGAGTCCAAAGGGTGTCTGCTGGCTTAGGTCCATGTGAGCAAAAAGAATGACTGTGTTTAAAGTTCGTGCTGGGAAGTGTTGCTGACAGATGATCCCAACTGTGCTTTACTCAGCAGGATTACATGTTCACTTGGAAGAGCCAATTAGCTGACAGGGACCAAAACCATGCTAAAATATGGACAGTGACAGACCCCATACTAACTCATTTCATGTAAGAGCACAGAGGTATCTTACTTGCACAGTGTACTTTAAGTTTACATTTTAATTTACTGTTGCTCAATGTTCTATTTATCCTTGAGCGTAGAGAGCCATGATTCATGTTGCTTCTCAATTCAGCAGGGTTTAAGAAAAGCAGATGTCTTGAAGACCATCCTGATTTATTCCAATGAAAAAGATACAGTGAGTTGCCTCTTTTAACTACCTTTTGTAGGACCCTCACAATTTGGTGAATTTGGAGACACCTGGCCCTCAGGGATCACAGAGGGGATGCCCTGCAAAAGACAGTAATACCTCACTGCATGGAGGGCAGGCTCTGCCTTAACCTGGAAAGTAACACAAAAACCACGAGGTTCTCAAAACCTTTTGCTCCTACTGAGGGGTACAGATTTCCTACAACTTGTCTATGATGGATTTATTACTTCCTTGGTGATTCGGAAGCTGAATTAGCCAGTTTTTTCATCAGCGTGCTTGAAGAATAGCTTTGCTGAAGTTTAGAGTCACGTGCATCTAAATGAAAGTAGAATAAGACCATATGGAGGATGGCAGAAGAAAAAGGCCATGGACATGCTGTGATTTTATAAGATTCTCTTTAAAGCATTGACTAAATAAAATTTATTTATTATTTTAAGCATATATGTTGCATTACATTTTTAATATTTTCAAGTGATAATGGGACATCCCAGTGTTTGGTATTGAACAAAACACAGGAGCCAATTGCTGCTCTGGTGAGTGTAAAACCTGAAGGATCTTCTCTGCCTGTGGGCAAATAGCCATGTTTATTTACTTTAGTATTATTGCAAGTCTTATATTCATAAATCAATTCAGGCAGGAAAAACCACATTTGCATATTGCAATATGAATCTCACTTTACCAGCTTTGCTCTGGATTATTATTATTTTAAAAATATTTATTATGTCTTGTTTCACTTGTATTTACTTAGGAATTTTGAAACATCAGAGATGTCAGGCAAACATGCTGTAAGAAAATGAGGATCTAATTTTCTCAGGAGATTTGGTGAATTTTGCTTTACAGCAAAGAAAAAACAAGTCCTTCAGTCACACCTCATAATCCATCAGACTGAGTTTGCTTCTAGGTGGTTGCTTGGGGTTTTTTTCCTGTTTTGATTGTTTCTTTGTTTTTAATAGGAGATATAAACAGATACAGACATGGAACAGGATATCTGGCTAAATATCTGGTACTGACAGTTGCTCCTTGTGCTGTTTGGATGCCTTCAGTATGTATACCTGAATACTTGCATATAGAGATCGTCTTCTTGTAACATAACTGTAGAAATATAGTAAGCACTATCCCTGGATTTCAGAACATGATCTGCATAGATGGGACACTGGATGTTGCTAGTTTCTTATATGATCTCCTTCCAGCTTCTTTCGGAAGAAGGTGGAAGCAACAATGACACTCCAGTAAACACAATTACAATTAAGGCCAAAGTCTTTATAATGCTTGTAAATTGGAAAAACAAAGCTTATTTTCTTAAGTTTATGAATCTCTCTGTTCAACAGCATTAATATTCCAGAAATTACAAATCTCAATTCTCTGATTGGACTGAGCACATAAATATTCTTGTCAGCTTAAAATTGTTTCCAGTTATTTGGATATGTGTGTGAGCAGAGGCTTGAGGCATGAGTTTACCATTATTCATGTGAATTGATGAACTCAACTGTTTCCTGAAGATTTTCAACAAAATCTAGCTAAAGAAAAGGGGGGAGGGGAGGAAGGGAGGGAAGTTTATCTTCAGAATTCTATGAGCAGGATAAATGTGTATGTTGTCATATGTGTTTCATTGGAGAAGTGGATTTTTTTTCTCTCACCTTGTTCACTGTCCCATAAACTTCTCAGAGCTGCAGGTAAATAGCCTTGCTATTTTTCTTTGGTGCTGGGGAATCCTGCATTTATTCAAAGACTGCCAGATCTGTGAATAGAAATACCATTTGCGGGGTGGGGTTTTCCTCCACCCCACAAGTCCTCACAAGTCTTGGGAAAATCTATGCAAAGAAACTGAAAAATTCTTGGGTAAAGCAAGATAAACAAATTAAGTGAAGCTGCCAGTATAGATTATCTGAAATCATATTTGCAGATATTATTTAGGCACCATGTTGAAGAATAAGGATCATATTTCCTACTGATTGAAAATTTTGTGAAAAAAGCATTAAATACCTACTAAAAATAATCAAACTTGCACAGACAAACTAACATTATACACACTGTGCCTCAGAGGAAAGTAAACCAGGTATCGGTACACCAGTAACTTTTTGTACAGTTTCTTGAAGTGCTGTCTTTACATTTAAAAGCAAAGCTCGTAAGTTTCTTTATCGATAAAGATAAGTTTATCTTTAAAACGTGGTAATTAGCAGCAGCTGTTAAACAATCTTGATCTTCATGAGCATTGGTTTCCCATTAAAGAACAATAGTCATCTAATAGTTGTATTCATCTAAATGATATTTTAGTGGAATTAACATTAACCAAAAGCCAAG
The DNA here is from genome assembly GCA_033628505.1 of Tringa tobata. Classification (NCBI taxonomy): domain Eukaryota; kingdom Metazoa; phylum Chordata; class Aves; order Charadriiformes; family Scolopacidae; genus Tringa; species Tringa tobata. The sequence continues at coordinate 846,917 of JAHREE010000152.1, forward strand.
TTAAAAATCAAGTAATGAGTACATAAATATTTATTATAGACCCATGTATAATATTAAAGTCTGAAGGTGTTAGAGCCTAATAGTAAAAAAAGCAGACAAGAGATATTATTTTCCCCTATAATATTATAAAAACAATTGAAAATTAATATTTTCTGTGAAAACTGTGCAAATAAAGGGCTGGTTGTTTTTTAGTTTACAAAAAGGCAGTTTCTTGAGAAAAAAAAAAAGCTTATGTTCTTAAGCTGTTCTTGTTTCATAATACCACTATATTAGAGCTTAATTTTGGAAAACACAGATCTTTCTTTTCCCTCCCATTCTTCTCTTCACTCAAAAAAAATAGGTGAATTAAGAAATAGTTTAGTTATGAAGAAATCTTGATCAGGCCTAACATATCATCTAGAGTTTTAACTTCAGTCTGCAATAAAACGTGTGAGAAAAAATCTGTGAGGAAGTTTTGGTTTTGGTTGTTTGCAAATCTTAGCAATGTGCCTTCAAAAGTATGTAATTTCAAATGACGCTGGCAATTCTAAAAATAAAAATAAATACTTTCCTTTCAATATTTTATTATAAATCTAAATTTTATTATAAAAATAAATGTATACAATCTGATTGTAAATCTAAATTAGTAGAAATATTTTACAAGGAGATAGTCCATGTAATGGAGGTCAAACTACAGTTGTAGAGATGAAGATGGCTAAGGGGCAGAATCTGCCACTTTTCCTCTGATGGCGATTTGAGTCCTTTATTCTGCAGTGACTAAACAAGGCAAATGGTTTCTGCTAGTCTACGGAGTGAAAGATCAATGGCTATTTTTCTCTAATCTCCCATCAATTCCTGAAATAAAGGAGAAAATAATTTCCTTTATGGCTACTTCAGTTCCTGTGTTTCTGAAATGCACAATTGCCTATGGATAGTCGTAGTCTTTGCAGCTGCAAACTGCAACAGGTGAGAGTGATCACAGAGATTCTTGAGCTTTGTAAATTTTGTGGTAGAGTGGTATAATGAAGATTTTTTTTATGAGAGAGTCTTTTTTCCTTTTCCCTTTTAGTCCATTCTTTATAAAACATTCTTTATAAAATTTTCTCTCTTTGCCTCATGTGCTTTTCCACATTAATTTTTCATGACTGAACCATAAGACCGGAAGCAAATGTTCTTATTGTGGCAAAAAGAGGGGAATCTGAGCAAGTTAAAATTACTAAAGCTCAATTAAAATAAGGATACTTTGTACTTCTCTGTGTGCAGGCACAAATGTAGCAAAAATCATACACAAGTGAAGAAAAGTTGTCTGATAAATATTATTTCTTTGTATGTCCCATAATCAAGATTTTAGTATTACAGCCTATTCTAGGTTTTTCTGATGCAATATTTAATACAGCTTAATAGGTATATGGTTCACGACAAACTCCCCTGAGCATAGTTTTCTAATAATAACAAAAAAAAAAAAGAGTAGCATGATTTCAATAGTTAATAGTTTTGTGTAGTATTTTTTAAATGCAGTGTTATTCTCATAATATAATTCAACTACAATTTGTACGTTTGCTGTAATCACTATTTTCTGCTCAGCTAATGTTTAAACATAATAAAATAATCTGGTATTTAAATTAATTTAGTAAAATTCTGTTCTTTCTACTTTCTGATTTTAAGTACATCTAAAAATATGTTAGGTGTATTAGGTTAAAATTAAATTCCTTTTCTCAGCCTATTGTTAGTTACAATAAAATTCTTAATTTTAAATGAAAGACATATTTCAGGAATCTCTTCTACCACAGACATCTCTGGCTGAGATTCTGGTTCTCATGCTGGTGTGCCATCTTCCTACATTCTGCCAGCAGGTATATAAGTTGTGACAGGTAAAAAATGGTAATGTTGTCATAGTGTAAAGATAATCAATGCTGTCACTGCTTTTAAACACATTTATGTATAATGCATTCAAGCAATACAGTGATTGAAATTTTCCTCCCCTTTTTCACACTACCACTTTTTTTAGCTTCAGGTCCATAAAGATGGGCCACCACTCCCCACCTTGTGGTTCATACAGGTGGGCTGCCACTCCATGGGCAGGGTCATCAGGCTTATCTCCAGGCAGGATCGAGGCTGTGGTTCCTCATCATGAGTTGAAGGATAGGAAGGGAGAAATTAACGAATAGTAAATTTCACAGAATCCTGTATGAGTTCATGTTACAGTAAGAAAAGCATCTTCAGTTGCAGGCTACCAGTTTGCTCCTAGATCTGTGTAGAACTGTGCAAAAGGGCTTTATCGAAAGCACACATAGTGAAAGCCCACCATTGTCAAACAACAGTGAGCATTTCTTCATGAAAGGGGGTGAGGACTCTCAGGAGGCTGCCAGTACTGTAGCTGCTCATTTTGTGCTAGAAAGACATGTTAAAAACCTCCATCATCATGTTGCCAACTGCACAGAGGAGGCAGACCTCTTGCATCTATACTTTCCACCTTGACAGCAGTTTCATTAATGCTGTTGTGTTTGTCCGGGTGCAGAGCCAGCTCTTTGGTTTCTTTTCTAGTGCCAGTTATCTTTCACTATACTGATTTCTTGCTGACAAGGATTTGTCAAGTGATCCTCTTGGGAAGGACACTGAAGGGAAAGATTCATTTGCAAAGATTAATTTTAGTGAGCAAGACACACACAAAAAAGGCTGATTCGTGACAAACTGCACATGAAAAAACCTAGGAAAAATAGTCTAATTTTTACCTTCCTTTTTTTTTTTCCCCTGTATATTTAATTACAGGCTCATCTAAGAAGGAATGTGCAATATCTTTAATTTTTATGTTTCCTCCCAAACCCAAAAATCTTTGGGTAAAACTGCAAGAGTTGGAAGAGGAACTCATTGCCAAACTCCAGAAGGAGCTGAAAGCAGTGAAATAAAATCTTAGGTAAGAGAGTTGGACACACAACTTGTTTTTTGTCTGAGGTCCTGGCCAGAGAAAGAATTGCCACCATCACACCCTGAGACAGATTTCTTCCTCCAGGCACATTTGGGCTGGGTGCCCAGAGGATTAAAGAAAGACACTCTGGAAACATCTGCTTTTGACATGAAAGGACCATGATAATCTGGAGACAGAACAGAGAATGTGATTGGAACATCTGCTGGGGAGAGAGCCTGGCAAAGAGGGTTGTGTCACTGTTGTCTTGCAGATTCTTCTTCTCTATAAGGTTATTTGCGGGTTTTATTGTTTGGTTTGGTTTAGGTTTTTTGATTGCTGGTTGATAAATTTGATTATTTTGTATTATATCCTGAATTTATAGAATAGTTTACTGGATTAAAATATTTTGGTTTCTTTGAAGTAAAAAAGTGACAGAAACTCTCATGTTAACTTCTTTGAAATTAAGAAAGGCATTGTCTTCATGTGTATTGTGTTTCACACTAAGAAAACTTCTTACATTTACGAGGGGTAGGTTCCACTTGCAGACGAAGTATCCCTTCCCACTTAGGTTCACAGTTCACTCGTTCTGCTACAGAGAACATGTATTAGTCTGAAATGGTATTTTGGGATGACTCAGGCCTTATCTCTGTATGTTTCCTCATTAAAACTGTAGTATTCCAAAATAAAATATAATTCCTAATGCTCAGGGAAGAGGATCTATTTTGAACGGGTATGTTTTCAATTCTAGGGTTGATAAAGGATAATTGCTGGACAATCCTGTTTCCACAGAAAGTATAACATATACCAATGTTTTGTTAGCCTAGAGTCTCCAAGGCAATGGAACTGTGTTTTATGGGAGAGGGAGGAAGTGGATGATTGCCTTGGGATAGAAAAGGAAACCCTGATTGTAGCTGGTTTGGACTGGACAAAGAAACAGCAGCTCTCATCATGGAAGAGTTTTAGATTTCTCTTTATGTTGTCATGTGTCCTGACGGTAGCCAATGCTCTCCAACCAGGATGGCTGCTCATGGCTTTGGTGGCTTACCTGGAGAAGAGATTGTAGGATTTGGTACCTCCTTTTGTGTCTCAGCAGCCAGGAAAGGTAAGTGGACTGCAGAGTAGGTGATCTAAACCTGCATCCCAAATTATATTATTACACACATAGATGTTCAGTGTAACTGGTACACTTGAATGCACTGTCACAATTGTTCATGAATAAAAAGTGCAAGACGGTCACTTGGTTTGGTGACCCTGAGTCTGTATTTAAAAAGTCAATATTAAAAACCAATGCAGATATACTTTTGTACTGTACTGTCCAAAGCCAGTATTTACTGCTCTAAGAACATTTCACCCCATATCCTTCATGTCAGTGAGAGTTTTCTCTGCATTTGAATGGGATCAGAATGACAATTACCAGTAGATAATTACATTTCTGCACCATATACATTTGAATCCCTAGCCTAACTTACAATTTCCCTTATTCATAATTTATTTTGAATTTCTAGAGGGCATCTCAAGTGTAGCAGTTTAATATGGATTGATTGATGCTGCTTATCAAAAAATCAGTGTGATTTTAAAGTTATTGTTTTTCTTAACACATATAAATGTGGCACAATTGCTTTCCCAGTCCATAATGAAGTCTTGGCAGGCTAATATTATTTTATTTTGTGGTATTTCAACTCAGTATTTAATTTATCAGGTCATTAACATATCATACAATCTGTGAGCTATAAAACCTAATTTGTTTCTGTTAGTACTCAGTCTCCATTCCCACTCAGCAGATGTACAAGACCAGTCATTCTTTGACTTGTCACATTTGTTCTCATTTTTTGTAACAAGCCTAAAATCTCTTTTTTAGTAGCTTTGAGTTCTATTATTACATTCTTTTTTCACATACCAGAGTAAACCTGTGGATTAATTGGTATCTACTAAGTTCCTCAAAACCATGTGAAAATTTTACATGAGATGGATAGTTACTGGTAGGTTTGAGATTTTGAAAAACAAGTAAATGAATCTTCCTTAGACCTCTAACATGTTGCTTGTCTTCAGGAGGTAGAGAAGGTTAATATTCTTTGGAAGACAGTAAAAGGATTCTACATTTATTACTGCTTGTTCAAGTGTTAGTACAGGTGAGGAGAACTGAGTCCAGATTTGAGAGGTTACAGGAGTACAGGTGTAAGAGAAGGGCTGCTTTAGGGGTACTGTTCTTGCTTGATGTGGAAGAACTGAGATAATACTTCCAAATTATTAACTGATAACACTTTCACATCTATGATTATATCAGATCTTTTTATTAAATTTTTAAATTAAGATGAACTCTATTAACCTGGCATGGACAAACATTTATAATAAAACCCTACAGTTTATGAAGTATAGTTTTGAGTGTGTTACATTCCTAACAATAATCTATGAAAAGTGATAGAAAATAAAAGAATAGTTCACTGTGTTCTAGCAGAGAACTGAGCAATGACAATAAACATGCAACTGCAGGTAACATCTAGAACTTACGTAAAGCACATAACAAGAGGACTGGATTAAAGGTGTTGGATTTGCAATGGTATCCAGTATCGATCCTGTTATGTTAGAGATGGTTTTCATCAAAATTAAAGACAATTAGTAAGAGTTGAAAATACACATTATAGATACGTATAGCTACAAAGGTGAGTAGACATATCTACCATAAATCATGTAACATAAATCGTGTTCTGCAGTTCTGTTTTAAGGGTAATAGTTAAAGGTATAATATTAGGTAGAAATTTAACACTTGTCTCTAGGACTTTTTTTTCTTTATTTTTTTTTCCTGAAAATCTTTATAAAGTTATCCTTTTGTTGACTACATGCATTTCAAAACCCAAACTTTTTAAGCCAATTCTACACCCTTCTTTTTCTTCTTTTCTTGAGAATAAACCCACTTCTCTTTCACAAAACATTGATCCATGTCTCAAGCTTGCAGCACAGAGGAGCAGCTGTGGATTCTCTTTTTTCATAATTTTCAATTGGATTGCAGTATTGTCTGTTCTTCCCAAAATTTGTCTCTAAAAAATTAACGGTTACTCTTTACCATGTTACCATACACTTCTATGTTTAAATTTGGAGATGGATTTTCTCCATTCCAGAGTTCTTGGAGTAGTAAGACAGATTTTATTCACAGTAGAAATCTGTTAAAATATCAAGATCATAACTTTAAGTTTGAAAGAACCCCTAGTTTTCAATTTCAGACTTCAAGATAGTTTATGTTTTAGATCCATTCCTCCATGCTCCACTGTAACTAACCCTGCTGGCACTGCACAGGTTGGCAAGATATTTACGCTTATATATACTTTAAAACCTGCCTTAAAATTGGTAAACTGTTACACCTTTAAGTAACAGCAATTACTTTGAGATTACCTTAGGAAGTTTAGTGGCCTGACAAAATAAATCCTCTGACTGATAATGACATAGAAAACAAGAACAGTCATTTTTCTGGCGTTAATGGCAAAATGTTTTTATATGAGTTCAAAAGATGCCTAGATGAACACAATATTACTAGCAAAAAAGGTATTACCCACCGCAATACCTCTTTTATTTTCATATCAAATTTAACCATAGCTTTATAGTTCTAAGATTTAACAACAAGATTTGTCAACAGAGTAACAGAGAAGTGAGAATCACTCATTTAAAACAAATGTAACAGTGAGGTTCAAGCTTTGCTACTTTCTTTAATTACAAAGATTTAGTTCACTTCAGTGCATTATTTAGTCTATGTTCTTAAAAGTAGGTTGTATATAGATGTGTTTAAAGAGAATTTATCAAATGCTCATCTTTTGCATCAAAAATTATCTTTACTTCCCTTTTAGCAGGTAACTTTTTCCCAGCCTGACTTGCAGCCCTTCTCAATTTTGTCTGCCAATAGAAGGAGCTCCTGCATTAGGCAACAAGCTGAAGCTCCCAGGAGAACCTTTCCTCTGATCCAGACAGATGGATTCTGGCTTTCATACTGTGTGATGTGTACAAAAATTTTGATTACACTTTTGGTACAAACTAGCCAGTCATATTGCAAACAAACCCTGTGAGATTATTGCCAGATAGCAACATAGCACTGTTTAGAGGAAGGCCTATTCGGAGGAAAAAAGAATCAGTTAGGCTTATCTGCTTGTATCTTGCCAAACTGCAGTGTCTGGAACACTCTGCTGTAGGGGGGTGGCCAGCGTGGCCCCTGCTCTTTATGATAAAGGATGTTTCCTGACTGCAAACGTAAGTTACTGAGTGGTATTAGAGAAACACTGAGTACCAGAATAATGTGAAGCACCAGTTCCTGAGGATTTTGAAGGTGTTGCTGGTATAAACAGGGGAAAGAAAATGCATGTACACTCTGTGTGGAAAGGGAGTGATGGAAGAAAGTGAAACAGGCACTGATTCAGCAAAGTATATTCTGGTTTGTAACAGAAGATTTTCTTATTTAAAGAAGATTCATATTTGACAGATGTTGTCAAAATGTTCTAATGGACACAGAGAATTTTGTTCAGGAAAAACAGATGTATTGTTTAAGCTGAAGTTATTGTTTCACTGAAGCACAGAATCACAGAGTGGTATGTGCACACTGTACACTACTTAGCCTGTTTTCTGAAAACCTTAATTTTATCAGCTAGACTCATATTTCTTACCATTTCCTATCATTCTGATAGACTTTCACTTTTATGAAGGGCAGATATATTCTCCTATCTGTACTTTCAATGTTACTTTCATTAACTGTTGTCTCATTCTTTTAATGAGACAGCTACTACTAATACCCAGAGTGCCCTGCATCATTTTCCAAGTAGCAGAAAAATCTTCAGAAAATCTGTGATTGCCTAAGTACTCTGATTCAACTGCAACATCAAATGCCCTACCGCATTAAAATCACTGCATCGTCACAAGATTTGAACACAAAACAAGTGTTTTAATGTCATTCTCTATTTTGGGATGGGAAGAAATTTAACTTCTGGGCTGTGTAACTGATGCTGGAAAGAATCAGCACAGCTTGTGCTGTTTGCCTGATTACAGGGCCATTTTATTTCCCACAAAACTGATCATAGAATGGTTTAGGTTGGAAGGGACCTTAAAGATCACCTATTTCCAACCCTCCTGACATGGGCAGGGACGTGTCCCACTAGACCAGGTTGCTCAAAGCCCCATCCAGCCTGGTCTCGAACACCTCTGGGGATGGGGCATCCACAGCTTCTCTGGGCAACCTGTTCCAGTGCCTCAGCACCCTCACAGCAAAGAATTTCTTCATAATATCTAATCTAAATGCACCCTTTTCCAGTTTAAAGCCATTAGCCCTTGTCCTATCACTACATGCCCTTGTAAAAAGTCCTTCCCCATCTCTCTTGTAGGCCCCCTTCAGATACTGTAAAGTTGCTATAAGGTCTCCCCAGAGCCTTCTCTTGTGCAGGCTGAATGACCCCAACTTCCTCTGCCTGCATTCGTAAGTGAGGTGTTCCAGCTCTCTGATCACCTTCATGTCCCTTCTCTGGACCCGCTATACCATGTTTCTGTCCTTCTTATGTTGGGAAAACCAGAGCTGGATGCAGTACTGCAGGTGGGGTCTCACCAGAGCAGAGCAGAGAGACGGAATCACCTCCCTCAACTTGCTGGCCACACTTCTTTTGATGCAGTTCGGGATACAGTTGTGTTTCTGCACTGCAAGCACACATTGCAGGCTCACGTTGAGCATCTCATCAACCAACAACTCCAAATCCTTCTCAGGGCTGCTCCCAATCCATTCTCTGCCCAGCACGTATTTGTGCTTGGTATTGCCCCAACCCACATGCAGGACCTTGCACTCGACCTGGTTGAACTTCATGTGGTTGGAATGGGCCCACCTCTCAAGCCTGTCCAGGTCCCTCTGGATGGCATCCCTTCCCTCCAGTGTGTCAACTGCACCACACACGTTGGTGTCATTGGCAAACTTGCTGAGGGTTCACTCAATTCCACCATGCCTATTGCCAACCAAGTTATTAAATAGTACCTGTTCCAGTACCGACCGCTGAGGAACACCACTCATCACCGAACTCAACTTGGACATCAAGCCATTGCTACAACTTTTTTAAGTGTGACCTTCCAGCTAGTTCCTTATCTACTGAGTGGTTCAACAGTCAAATCCATATCTCTCCAATTTAGAGACAAGGATGTAATGCAGGATAGCATCAAATGCTTTGAACAAGTCCAGGGATGTGATGTCAGTTGCACTTCCCTTATCCACCAACACAGTAATGCTGTCGTAGGTGGCCACCAGATTTATCAGGCTTGATTTGCCCTTACAAATTTGGTGGCCTTCTACAATGGCACTACAGCATTGGTGAATAAGGGGAGAGGAAATGACATCATCTACCTGGACTTTAACCACCTTTTCTTTTACCACCTTTTTCTTTCACCACCTTTTTCTATCACCATGCTTTTCATCACCATTTTCTTTCACCACCTTTTCCAGAAAACTTACTTTTTTCTTCTTCATGCCATACCTTTAAATATGTTTTAATGAAATCTCACCTGTACTACTTTTTAACCTTCTGCTTTTTCTACAACTTAACTTTTACTGTTTCTAAAAATTCACTTTCTTTTTTCTTTCTTTCAAATATTAAAGCCCTTTAGGAGTTTGCATTAAAGTGATGCATGAATTGAGTGCATTATCCAGTGACCATAGTAATTAAAATCACTAATCAGTTGATGGTTGGGCTAAAGAGCTGAGGCAGCAATCTTGCTCTCATACTTTTCTGGTCCTTGGAATTCCTGTGCAAAAGTTAGTGTCACTTTGCTTTTTATTTTTCATTCATTGCTCCTTATCTGAAGAGTTTTTCCTCTCAGTACAGTGGTGCAGGAGAGAAAATAAAAGCCATAAAACATGTTTTGCTTGCCAAAGTGTAATAAAAAAGAGAGCATTATACAAGAAAGATCCCTCCTGACTTGCTTCATATGGCATTTTGCCTGCGTAAGAGTGAATGATCTCTCTTACTGAAACACCTGGAGTAAAAATTGAATTGTAGAGCAAAAAACCAGTAATACTGCCTTCCAGACATGTACAGACTGGAGCCTTTACTTGCACTTAGACTGCATTACAGAAACCCTAATGTACGCTTACAGCTTCTGCGGACAGATGAAAAAACATTGAAAAGACAAAATGAAGAATATCACACCAGACATAAGAGACACAGTGGGATCCTGGGGATTTTAGTTTGGTTTTTGTTTTTTTTTTTTTTTTCTTTTTTTTCTCCATATATCTTCTATTGGCTTTGTGAAGTCAATAGAGTTATGAAAATCTCCATCACAGGATATAACCCTTAAATACTCCAGGGCCAGATTCTCAGGTGAATTTATTTCTTTTATCCTCCATATCATTCATCCAGTATAAAAAGACCAATAAATTGGCAGCATACACCTGGGGCATACCATTCCCCTGGTATGTGGAGACACTGTTGTGCATTGCTGCTCTGGTCTGGATTTGTTTCTCTGCCTGCTGTCTCCCTGAGAGAGAAGCACAGTGACGATACAGCCAAGTTACTCTTCATCATATCTCACACTTGAATGACTTCTACCATCTTTTTGTCTCTTTAATGTATCTATCCTGTACTATTGCACTACAAGATAGGGTTTCACTCTTATTCTCTATATTAATATAGACTCTGGGAATCTGGGGCACAGGTAGCTTTTTTATCAACCGCCCAGACAAAGGGAAGGGGCCAGGCAAATCTTGTAAATCAATAAATAGTTATAGGACTGATGCCACAGCCAGGGGTTCGGCTTCTTAGACCACGGGACTTTGAGAAGCCAGGTCTACTGGTGGCTGATAGGTTTCATCTGTCAGATAAGGGGAGGAGCATCTTTGATGATAGGTTTGCCAAACTCATGAATAGGGCTTTAAATTAAAGTTGCTGGAGGAGGGCAACTGCAACCCATTCCACTCCTTCCAGTTTTATGCCAGTGCCAGCAATAGATGCCCAGATTCTGGAGAAGGATCACAGGTCAAAGGAGAGCACCTGGAGTGCAGCATAAAGCAAAAATAGCCACTCCAGCCAGTAATTCAGCTTCATTGGGGGGCCAACTTAAATGACTCTCTGCAAATGCATGTAGTATGGGGATCAAACAAGAGGAGTCAGAGACACGTACATCTGCAGAGCTATGATCTTACTGGCATCATGGGGATGTGGTGGGATGGCTCCTATAACTAGAGTGTTGAAATGTAGGAGTGTGGGCTCTTTAGGAACGACAGCCTTGGGACATGAGGAGGGGGGCTTGTCCTCTATGTCAAGGACCTGTGGAGTGCATGGAGGTCCACCTGGAGATGGATGAGGAGACAACCGAGAGTTAATAAGTCAGGACTAAAGGGAGGGCAGGGACAGGTGATGTTACAGTGGAGTCTGCTACAGGTCACTCAATCAGGACAACCAATTGGGTGAGGCCCTCTGTAGACAGTCAAAAGCAGCCTCATGTTCACAAGCCGTGGTCCTGGTAGGAGACTACAATCATGCCAATACCTGTTAGAGGAACAACACAGCAGGGCATAAGCAATCCACGAGTTTCCTGGGATGTCTTGATTATAAATTCCTTCTCCAAGTGATAAAAGCCAGTGAGGAGAGGTGCCTTGCTTGACTTTGTTCTCATCAACAGAAAGGGGCTGGTGGGTAATATGAAGCTCAAGGGCACCTTGGCTGTAGTGACCACGAAATGGTGGTGTTAAAGTTCCTTAAGGCAGTGAGGAGGGTACACAATAAGCTCTCTACCCTGGACTTCTGGAGATCAGACTTTGGCCTCTTCAGGGATCTGCTTGGCAGAGTGCCATGGGATAAAGCCCTGGAGAGAAGAGGGGCCCAAGAAAGCTGGTTAGTATTCAAGGATCACCTCCTCCAAACTCGGAAGCAATGCATCCCAATGAAGAGAAAGTCAGGCAAAAACATCATGAGGCCTGCGTGGATGAACAAGATGCTCCTGGACAAACTCAAGCACAAAAAGGAAGCCTACAGAGGATGGAAGCAAGGACAGGTAGCCTGACAATAATACAGAGAAATCGTCTGAGCAGAGAGATCAGGTTAGGAAAGCTAAAGCCCAGATAGAGTAAAACTGGCCAGAGACTACATCCAGCTCTGGGGCCCCCCACATAAGAAGGACATAGACCCAATAGAGAGAGTCCAGAAGAGGCCCACAAAGGTGATCAGAGGGCTGGAGCACCTCTGCTATGAGGACACAGTGAGAGAGTTGGGGTTGTTCATCCTGGAGAAGGGAAGGCTCCAGGGAGACCTTATAGTGGCCTTGCAGTATCTGAAGGGCACCTACAGGAAAGAAGGAGAAGGACATTGATCAGGGACTGTAATGATAGGATGAAGCGGATTTAAACTGAATGGATTTAAACTGAAAAAGGGAGATTTAGTTTGGACATAAGGAAGAATTTTTTTATGATGTGAGTAGTGAGCACTGGAATGGACTGTTCAGAGAAGTTGTGGAGGCTCCATTGTCCTGGGTTGAGAGACACAGGACTAACTTTTCTTCTAATACTGGGGAAAATTGCATTTCTAGAAGACTCTAGAGTCTGAATTTGTGAAAAATATTTACTTTATAGCCAGCCAGGCTTCGTGGGATTCAAGGTCTTAGTGTTTTTGAGCCTTGCCAGGTGCAGGGACAAGGGGGATCAAGGCTTGGGCATTTGACCCAGGCTGGCCAACAGGATTATTTCATACCATGAAAGTCACATTCAATATAAATTAGAAAAGTTTGCTGTGTAGCTCTCTCTCCCTTGATGGTGGTGGTCCAGACAACTCCTTGCCCCGGTGCCAGAACCCTGAGGCCTTCCCTTCCTCCTGAAGCCATTGCACTGGCAGTGTCCAACATTTGCTGTCCCTGCTGGGAATGCACAGCTTCCTGCTGATAGAATGGGCTGAGTATAATTCTTGTATATCTTATATCAGTATCAGGATTAATACTGGTTCTTTAGTATTATTGTTTATTATTTAGTCTTAGTCTATTAAATCTATTTATATTTCAACCCTTGTGTTTCTTTCTGTTCCCCGATTCCCCTTTCTGGGTGGGGAGGGGTCATCAGGTGATAGAATAATTGTCTAAATGAAAACAGATTGTTATGGGTTTTCTCAAACCATAATACCCATCCCTGGAGGTGTTCAAGGCCAGGTTGGACGGGACTTTGAACAACTTGATCTAGTGGGAGGTGTCCCTGCCCATGGCAGGGGGGTTAGAATTCAATGATCTTTAAGGTCCCTTCTAACTGTAACCATTCTATGACTCTATGAATAAATGGAGAGCTGAGATACAGAGATTCCATTCTGCAGCTCAGCCCCAGCTATCTCAGTACCTAGCATGTTGAATGCAACACTCAGGTGACTTTGTGGACCTATAAGAAAGTTTTGTAAAAATCTAAGTTTGAATACCTTTGCTACATATCTACCAACACCTTTAAACATCTTTTATATACCAAAAGTTTGCAGCAAAACTCAAGAAAACTCTATTTCAGCTAATTATTGCTCTCAATTTCTGTCAAATCCAAAAGAAAAAAGAACTTTAGCAGAGGGGAAAAAAAAAAGCTTCTTTTGCCTAGTCAGTCTAGGTCGCTTGGTTATCGTGACCCCAGACTGATTCAGGTACATCATGCCTCTAAACTTGGAGACTTTTTTAGGATGTTATATTGAAATTATGCCACCTGTGTCAAGAGATCAGAGTTCAAGTTAATGTCTTCCTAATAAACATGCTGCCCTCAAAAATTATCTGGGAAGTTGGAGAAAATCTATCTCTCAGATTTAGTTTTTCATAAAAAAGTGCATAGGTTCAATGCTGCTGTTACAACACTGTGATCTAACAGCAGCATGTATTTGAGAGCCTATTAATCTCATTATTACAATGCCAAGCGTACATGGGAACAGGGAGCAATTACCTTCAAGCTCAGATTTTTTCCTCGGTCACATTTCAGCTCCCTGGCAGTAGCTTTCAATCTTTAGATTTGCTCTAAGGCAGACCACTCTCCCTGACACCCTCTGGGCTTAACTATGCACGCCAATATCTTTCTGCATTAAAAAAATTCCTTCATGATCACAACCGGTGACAGGTTTCTGCCTCTCCTGATATTCCTCATTTTACCTCTACACTTGGTTTGCACAGTTAAAGAGAGGATGTGCTGGTAAGCTACTGCACTTAGTAGGCATCCCTGTATGGTTTATAGCTTTGCTGCTGCTTTGCACTTACCTTCAATCATACTGAGTCTTGTCTGAGGGAAAATGCAAACCAAATAATATGTTCACAACATCCAAAACATACAACATTGTTACAGATGCTTTTAAATGGCACAAATAAATAAATAAACAAAAAAACCCTCCAACATCTCAATTGCCTCAGAAAGGTTTCTTCGTTATCCAGTTGTCTAACTGCTCTCCTGACAAAGCTGTCGTCAGGCTTTCAGTCTTTGTGCATACCACCCAGAGAAAGATCCTGCTTAAGAGAGACTGTCAGAGAACCTATTTCTAGTGGAAGTTTCTCTTATAGTTTCTCCAGCAAATAATATGTTTTGGACCACACTCTTACATGACTATTCAATTCTGTGGTCTTACAGATGTTCATGTTGCCAGAACTTTGATCCTACAGAGACTCATGAGAGATTCATGTTGGTGAAACTGGAGAGGAATCATATAGACCGTCTTACATCCCAACAGTTACTACATTACTAATTTATGCACCAGTCATTCTTCATCATCACAGTGAACTTTGTTTTGCTTCTAAGGTATGCAAAACCAACTCTACTATAGTAGGTGTAATCTTCTATACTGTATTGGCCAGTAAAAAAAAAATCTTCTTTCATCAATAAACAGCAATGGTTCCCTCTCTTTCTGGTGACTCACTGTCGTATTTCAGTGGCAAAAATATCTTTCACTGAATTTTATCATCTGCATCATTAGCCAAGATATGCTGCACCAATGTCTAAATATAACAGATGTACTCGTCTTATTAATAACTAATTGATATCAAATGTGACTCTAATTAATCATTTGGGTGAAAATATGTGCAGAGTTACTAATTCACAGACTCTTTTTTTAAGTATTTTGAGACAAAAGAGTTTCAGTGATTTAAATTGAAAGAAATCACAAGCCCCTAAAAAAGCCAAAACCAAAAACCATGCCCATAGTCAGGAGAGTTAAATTAACAGTTAACATCTGTTTAGCCCATATGTGGTGGGATAACCTTGGCTGCTGAGTTGCCCACTAAGCTGCTCTCTCACTCCCTCTACTCAGTAAAACATGGGGAGAAAGTAAGATGAAAAAGCTCCTGGGCTGAGATAAGAACAGGGAGATCACTCACCAATTACTACCACAGACCAAACAGGCTTGATTTGGGAAGGTTAATTTAATTTATTGCCAATTAACAAAGACAAACCTAAAAACGCCTCCCTCAGAGACCTCTTTCTTCCCAGGCTCCTCTTCACTCCTGACACACAGAAGTCTATGGGGCTGAATAGCATCCACCTGCAAGTACCGAGGGAGCTGGCAGAAGTGCTCACCAAGCCTCTTTCCATCATTTATCAGCAGTCACAGTTAAGACGGGGGGTCACAGTTGACTGGAGGTTAGCAAATGGGACACCCATCTTCAAGAAGGTCTGGAAGGAGGATCTATGGAATTACAGGCCTGTCAGTCTGGCCTCGGTGCCTGGGAAGGTTATGGAGCAGATCATCTCGAATGATGATCTGGCATATGCGGGGCAACTGTGTGATGAGGCCCAGTCAGCATGGACTCATGAAAGGCAAGTCCTGCTTGACAAAACTGATCTCCTTCTATGATAAGGTGACCCACTTAATGGATGAGGGAAAGTCTATGGATGTTGTTTACCTGGACTTTCACTGAATTTCACTGAATTTTTAGAGTTGGAAGGGACCATAGAGATCATCTAGTCCAACTCCCCTGCTGAAGCAGGATTGCCCAAAGCATGTTAGAACATGTTACTCAGGACGGCATCCAGGTGGGTCTTGAAAATCTCCAAAGAAGGGGACTCCACGACCTCCCTGGGCAGCCTGTTCCAGGGCTCTGTCACCCTCACTGTGAAGAAGTTTTTCCTCATGTTTGAGTGGAACCTCCTATGTTCCAACTTGTGCCCGTTACCCCTCATCCTCTCACTGGCAATGGCTGAAAAGAGTCTGGCTCCCTCCTCTTTCAACCCACCCTTTAGATACTTATAGGCATTGATGAGGTCTCCCCTCAGCCTTCTCTTCTCCAGACTGAAGAGCCCCAGCTCTCTCAGCCTTTCTTCATAAGGGAGATGCTCCAATCCCTGGATCATCTTCGTTGCCCTTCGCTGGACTCTTTTCAGTAGCTCCCTGTCCCTTTTGAACTGGGGAGCCCAGAACTGGATGCAGTATTCTTTAGTAAAAGACTTCAGTGAAGTCTTTTCAGTGAAGTCTTTTACACCTTTTCCCACAGCATTCTCCTGGAGAAACTGGCTGCTTGTAGCTTGTGTGGGTGTACCCTTTGCTGAGTAAAAAAATGG